>JXTC01000058.1:175415-384602 GCA_002914845.1 Trema orientale | reverse complement strand
TACAAAGCAAGACTTGTTGTCAAAGGCTTTCAACAGAAGGAAGGCATCGACTACACCGAGATTTTCTCTCCAGTGGTCAAATTGACCACTATCAGAACAGTACTTGGGTTAGTGGCTAAAGAAGACTTGCATCTAGAGCAATTAGATGTCAAGACGACATTTCTTCATGGTGACCTGGAGGAAGAAATTTACATAAAACAGTCACAAGGTTTTGAAGTACGAGAGAAGGAGAGAATGGTGTGTAAACTTCAGAAGAGCCTGTATGGCCTGAAACAGGCTCCAAGACAGTGGTACAAGAAGTTCGATGCATTTATGAGTAACAATGGTTACTTACGATGCCAGGCAGATCACTGCTGTTATGTGAAGAGATTTGACAATTCCTATATTATTCTACTTCTGTATGTAGATGATATGTTAATTGCTGGAGCTAATATGGAGGAAATCGATAAGCTCAAAAAGGAATTGTCAATGGAGTTTTCTATGAAGGATTTGGGAGCTGCAAAGCAAATCCTTGGGATGCGAATTTCTAGAGACAGGGTGAAAGGGAGTTTGAAGCTATCTCAGGAAGAGTATGTGAAGAAGGTGCTTAGCAGATTCAACATGGATGCTGCAAAGCTTGTAAGTACTCCTTTGGCTAGTCACTTCAAACTAACCAAGGAGCAGTCACCCTCAACAGAACAGAAGCGAGCTCACATGACCAAGGTGCCTTATTCTTCTGCTATTGGCAGCCTCATGTATGCCATGGTGTGTACCAGACCGGATATAGCACATGCAGTGGGAGTTGTGAGCCGATACATAAGCAATCCGGGAAAACAACACTGGGAAGCGGTGAAGTGGATTCTCAGATACTTGAGAGGTACTAGTAATATGGCACTGTGCTTTAGAAAGTCAGATCTGGGATTACAAGGCTATGTGGATGCTGACATGGCTGGTGATATAGACGGCAGGAAGAGTACCACTGGATATGTATTCACGTTAGGTGGTACGGCAGTCAGCTGGGTCTCAAAGTTACAAAAGATTGTTGCTCTATCCACTACTGAAGCAGAGTATGTTGCTGTGACAGAAGCAAGCAAAGAGTTGATATGGTTACAAAGTTTCCTAGAGGAATTGAGTCAGAATTATGGTAAGAGCACTTTGCATTGTGACAGTCAAAGTGCTATTCATCTGGCGAAGAATCCTGTTTATCATGCTCGGACAAAGCATATACAGATTCGGTACCATTTCATACGCTCAGCTTTGGAAGATGGAGTTATAGCTCTTGAGAAGATTCATGGTAGTCAGAATCCTGCTGATATGTTTACGAAGACGGTGACTATTGACAAACTGAAGCTATGTTCGGCTTCAGTCGGCTTACAAGAATAACGATGAGGAGATGAGCTGCTGAATTGATCAAAGTGTGAAGACATGATTGAAATCAGTCTTCAAGTGGGAGATTGTTGACGTGTATACCACACACACGATTATCAAAACCGTGTAACATAATTGAAAAGAGCATAAAATGCTCTGCTAGTGGAGGAGCATTAAATGCTCAGTGTATCAACTGTGTGTGCAAAACACGATTTGCATATTATACACGGTAAAAGAAAAGAAAAAAATAAAATGTGTACAAACCGTGTGTGATAAGTATGGTATATTAGGAATCTTTAAGGGAAAAATGTGTAAAGGTTAGTGAAGCCTTACACTATAAATAGGGTCTTCATCCCTCATTAGTTCTCATCCCAGAGTGTAAGAAACACCAAGTGTTGTGAGAGTATTAGAGTGAGTTTACTCTTGAGAGTTAGAGAAAAATTGTATTTTTCTCTTAGGTGTATTCGGAGTTTGGGGTGTGAGTTAAGAGTGTTGAGTGTAAACACTTGTAAAGGTTCCTCTTCTCCCAATAGTGAAAATCTGCAGCAGCTCCGTGGACATAGCCAATTTGGTGAACTACGCTAAATTTTGTGTGTCCTATTTATTTATTTATTTCAGTATTATTTTTCATATTTATTTTATCGCTTCCACTATTGTGTGTTTATTGGGGAGGTTATTCCCTAACAGGCACAAATTGTAGAATTTGCCGAAATATCTACCCTGCAAAACGTCCAACTAAAACACAGTCCGTCTCTTTTTTCTCGATCTGCAAATAAATCCTCTGAATGCGTGTCCTATCTTATGTTTTTGAACTTCTTAATTGTGGATTTATTTTGTTAATGCAAGCTCAGTCGTGCCATTAAATTATTTATGAAATTGTGCAGGTTGAAGATTTATAAATCAGTTGAAATGGAAAACTGTGGTTCGGATGTTCCATATTATTGCCAAGTTAAGGTAAATATAATTCGTGTGTTCTTTGCTATTAGCTCTTGCAGAACAGGCCGGACACTAGATGTTCTTTTTTTCCCCCCCTTTTGATGGATACGTAGAATTTGAGTCTGCAACAAGAGTGGTCAACTATAAAAGATGACTTACATGGCTTTTTGCCTAGAGTTTTTGTATTAGTTGCTATCTACAAGAGCAGAAGAGAAGTGATTGCTGCACTTTCCTATACATGCTTGTGGGAGTATGTTACAAGTTACAACTTGCAAAAACGAATGAAGCGGAATGGAAAATTGTTTAATCACTGCTAAGTCGATATGGAAGATAGCTTCAATGCTGCTGGTAAAATGGTCTGGATGTCACCAGAAATAGCGAGAAATAGATCAACAGGTTACGTAATGTTTTTCATGTTCCTTTGTTTAGCCCTCTTGCATTAAGGAGGTCATCTCTGGGTTTCTTAAACCGGAATGCATATTGAACAGTGGAAGGTTCAATTGCAGACAGGCTCTCGCCAAAAAATATGGTGTGCCCGAATTTTCGCCATCAATTGGTCTCAATTTGTCCTATTATTGGCTTTAGGCTCAGAGCCAGTCATGATTTAGGAGAGAGATTAGATTTTGATGGATAGATTATTGATTTATGCGGCCAACTTAGTTGTACACGAGGCTCGCTAGGTTGATAATATTTTGTCATTCAAATGTATTTATTACAAACTATTGCTTGTTCTAATAGTTGCAAAACCATTTATTCCATTTTTTACAGGTGCATCGATTGATATGCCTAGAGCTCATGAAATTCCTTAATAGAATATCACAAATATTTTCTGCCATAGAGTCTTCTCGACCACGGTGCACATCTGGAATACCTGCGTTGTGCTTATTACAAGTTTCAATGGATAAAGGGAAGTCGATAATTCAGCATTGCTCCGAGTCCAGTAAACTTTATTTGGTAGATATATCTCTCCCTGAAAATAATCACTTAAGGAACCGTATACATGAACAAAATAATCAGAACACTGAATATTCTTTACTTATTCTTAAAAACGTATTAGATGATTATGTTGAGTTTCGATCAAGGGAGATTTATCTTACATATTGTTTTCTACTGAAAAGTCTGCATGCACCTTGATTAAATTTGAGAAAATTAGGGAACTTTAACCTGTTTCTTAATAGCCGACGGAGAGAAACAGAGATAGTTGGAAGTATAAATCGGATGTCCACTGGTAGCAACTCTAGTTTTGTTGTCGCCAGTAAGCTTTGCGTTTATTGAGACACATTTGATCAATGGTTTTGGAAAGAGGACAAATATCAGAGGGAGAAAATGAGAATGTTGTTCAACATCTACACTAGCATTTTGCTGATACACTTGAAAGTTTTTTCCAACAAATATGCATATATGCAATCACTTTCTGTTGGTTGATGTATTTGTATGTTCTGTCATTCACTGAATAATGTGTGTTCATTGTGAGTTCAGGCAATTACGGGAGAAAAGATATTGTCAAGATGTGAAAGGATACGTAACACCTTGGATTCATGTTTAAGCCAAGTTCAAAATATGGTTCCATTATTGTTGGCTGCCAAGGTTGGTGTTGCTAATTCATAGAGCCACTAGTGAATTGTACTCTAAGATCAGTTTAATCTGAAGTTATTGACTATTAGAAATCTCGCTTATTAGTCAACTATCACTGTTCAGTTAGTCATGCTATTCAATTCTTTTTCTCCTTGTATGCTTTCTTATTCCTGTCTCACCCCTCTGTCTTGTTGTTTAGTTAATTGGTTTTGGAGATCAAATTTCTTATTGAATACTAAATTCCAGTAGATTTCTCGTTCTTTCTTTCTATTAGAACTGAGAAGAATGCCATTCTGCAGATATCAGGAATCATTCATGATCTTAGGAATGCAAATTTTCTTTTTGATTCTGCTGACGTAGAGGCCGGAAAGGCTGTTCTACAACTGCTTCAGCAGAACATAACCGCAACCAGTGCAGCTAACAAAAAAGAACTCGAGGCCTTTCAACTTGCTGGTCTAAAGCTTAAAATTACATCCCCATTGGCGGTCGTGATAGAGAAAAGGTCTATTAAAAAGCTGATTGATACAGTGAATGATACTTCCCCAAGAAAGAAAAAAATATTGAAGTATCTCCTCTATCTTTTGAGGAAATATGGAAATGTGATTTGGCAATGCCAGAACAATAGCAACTCTGTTCAGCAGGAAGAGTCACAACATGAGTTTATTGATGACTGTAGCTCACCCGAACCACCTCAAGAATTTAAATGTCCCATCTCCATGAGGTTGATGTATGATCCCGTAATTATCGCTTGTGGGAAGACATTTGAACGAATATGGATAGAGAGGTGGTTTAACGAGGGTAATGACACTTGCCCAATAACTAGTACAAAGCTTGACCACTTGACTGTGACTCCAAATTCAGCAATGAAGGGCCTCATTACAAAGTGGTGTTCAAAGCATGAAATTATCATTCCCAATCCAAGTTTGCAACCATTTCCTACTTCAATTTCCACGTCAAGAACATGTTACGGTTCTATTGCCAGCTTGGGCAGTTTTATGGATGATTTGCACCTTCAAGTCAGCGATGTGTCAATTCGCTCTTCAAATAATAGTTGTGGATCAGATTTATCAGACAACAATGGCGATAATGAGTTCAAGAATGGGCTTGTTCAGATGAATGGAGACTCTCAAAATTCTCACTCTTCTGCATGTAGCCATGAAAATGTATTAGGTTTGCTCCTCACGTTTGCAGAACTATCATGGGAATCTCAATGCAAGGCAGTGGAAGACGTGAAAAACAAATTGGAAGGCAATGATCAAGAATATCTTTGGGCGACTTCTGAGAATTACGTTAATCCGTTGATCAAATTTATGAATGACGCAAGGGAATTGTGTGATATAAAAGCACAGAGAGAGGGAGCAGAGGTGCTTTTGGCAATTTTGGATAAGAACAGGTGATATTCTCTCTGGTCGTTGTGATTTCAGCATGTAGTTTATAATAGTAAGGACTTAAGTGCATTATAATGATGATTAACTACAAAGTCAATGGGGATTTAAAATTTATATACGCATACAAGATTTATACACACCATAAACCCTGGTGAAAATGCCCACAGATTCAAGAAATTGTTTATTTAGCAGAGAAAAACAATTATGATGAACCGACCCTCAAGGAATATTGAACAAATGGTAAAGCCAACTGCGAATCGTATTGCACATTAGGGAAAGACATAAAAATATGTTTGTGTCTAATATTCTTATAAGATTGCATTATCATATTAATTTGAATGTAGAAAGATGATTAGACAAGTTCGTCCACAAACAGAAATAGAATCTCGCTTCACCTAAATATTTTTCATTTTCTTTTATTACAATGAACACCGTTTTTCATTCGTTAATTTATATGCTCTCTGCTACAATTGGTGCATACGTAATCGCTACATCTCATTCTAGTTAACTTCATGGTGTGCCTTGCAGGAGTGAAATGCCACCCTTCCAAGGAGACGACATATATGCGTTGACTTCCTTCTTAGATTCGGAGATCATTGGAGATGCTCTTGCAATCGTTGAGCTTTTATCTTATGAGCAGTACTGTCAGCCTATGATGTTGGTCTCTGGTGTTCTTCCTTCCATCTTAAAAATCCTTGAAACTCAGATAAGAGAATTTCACACTCTTGCTATGAAGATACTATGTAATCTGTCCACCAACAGCGAAATTGGGTACCACATGGTATATTTGGATTACATCCCAGGGCTGGTTCGATTTTTAGATGACCCCTTTCTTTCGCGGTATTCCATTGAAATTATAAAGAACTTATGTAGCATTGAGGAGACCAGGGTTGCAGTTGCTGAAAACATCGAATGTGTCGTTGCCATTGGAAAACTACTTGAGCAAGGTATAGAGGAACAGGAACATGCATTGGACATACTACTTTCCCTGTGCCATGAAGGTGCCGAGTATTGTCAAATTGTTATGAGGGAAGACATTGTTGAATCTTTAGTCCACATATCAGTAAATGGAAATTCCAAGGGGAAATTAATTGCCCTGGAATTACTCAAGCTCTTCGGGCGTAAGACATGTGGTAATGCTTCAGAACCTTCAACTCCTAATGCTCCTTTGGAGGTTCATACCTCATCCTCATGCGAGTCCAAAAGAAAGAGACCATCTTCCAGAGCATTTTGGTTTCTGGGTAGGGATGTATCAATATTTCCAAAAGGCTGATAGTGTTCTTTTTGACCCTGGATTAAATGACTACACAAGGTCTCTAATGGCGCGTTTGTCCTTGCTGTTAAAATGGTTATTCCTATTTTTGGTTGAGATAGTATATCTCAGGTAGCAGTCCTTGTAGAGTGAACACAGATCACCAAGTCTACGAGACGTTTACAGTGTACAGTTGAACCCAAAAAAGAAAATCAGTGCAAAATATTTTATATAGATATATATATATATCATAGGGGTTTGAACCGTAGTATTTTAGTGTTCTTGTAGAAATCAGTGAGTTTCTCGCTCATGTTTTATAGCACTCTAACCATGTAAAACATGCAATTTTGTACTTTGTGCGCCGACAAATCCTGTAAAATAGAGGACTTTTATTTCATTATGTCCTCTTCCTCACTATCTCGTTTGTCAATATGCCACGAGACATCCCGCTTTTCCTGCGAACTTTAAACTGATCTATCGCATCATCATCATCAGCTATAACGATTTCAAAAGAATTCTGCCGACACACGTAACAAGTTGCTGGAGTAGCTCAGTTGGTTAGAGCGTGTGGCTGTTAACCACAAGGTCGAAGGTTCAAGCCCTTCCTCTAGCGATGCATAATTTTGTGGGGAAGAAAAAAATTACAACGACACTTTTTTATCAAATGGGGGAGATTTTAAGGAGTTCTAAAGATTGAACCTTAGAAAGTAAGTTAGAGTTAAGATTATAAATTGTGTTTGTAATTTGTCATGTCGGATTGAAAATTTAGAACTTTTTTTCGGTAAAGCCAACAGAAAAGATTGAAACTTGAGCCACAAAATCTAATTTTCAATATAAATTTTTTCTTGTTTTCTCGTTTAAATAGATTTATACTGTATGCCGTAGAGCATGTTTTTTTTTTTTTTCAAATTATAAAAGATCATTATTTTGCAAAGAGAAACTCCATTAAATAATAATCCTAATTTCAAAAATATATTTTTTTTCTGAAAAAACATGCTTTCGGGCCAAATGCCCCCAAAGTATTCAAATAATATCGAAATTATTAGACATTTTGATCTTTTTAGTACTAAATAGCTAAAAGGATATATATAATCGTGATGACATGATTATATAATATAAAATATTAAGGAAAAAAATTTCATATTCTAGCAAATATATATGATTTTTCTTACTAATCGAGTTCAAATTAAGCAATATTAATTGCTTTAGCTTTTTATAAAGTTTTATTGAGAAAAATTAAATCGTTTTTGAAATATCCATTCCTTCCCAAAATATCCATCAACGTTGATATTTTTGTCAACATTATTAGTAAATTAAAATCTCATGTCGTTGTTGTTCAGTGCAAACGACGTAAAAGATTGAACTTTAGAAAGTTGGAGTTAGAATTACAAACTGTGTTTGTAACTTGTCATGTCGGATTGAAAACTTAAAACTTTTTGTAAAAACAACAGAAAAGATTGAAACATGAGCCACAAAATCTAATTTTCAATATAAATATTTTCTTGTTTTCTAGTTTAAATAGATTTATACTGCATGTCGTAGAGCAAGTTTTTTTTTTTTTCAAATTATAAAAAATCATTATTTTGCAAAGAAAAACTCCACTAAATAATAACCCCAATTTCAAAAATATGTTTTTTTTTTTTTTTTGAAAAAAACATACTTTTGGACCAAATACCCCCAAAGTGTTCAAACAATATCGAAATTATTAGACATTTTGGTCTTTTTAGTATTAAATGGCTAAAAGGATATATATAATCATGATGACATTATTATATAATATAAAACATTAAGGAAAAAATTTTTCATATTCTAGCAAATATGTACTATTTTTCTTACTAATCTGGTTCAAATTAAGCAATATTAATTGATTTAGTTTTTCATAAAGTTTCATTGAGAAAAATTAAATTATTTTTGAAATATCCATTTCTTCCCGAAATATTCATCAACTTTGACATTTTTGTCAACATTATAGGTAAATTAAAATTTCATGTCGTTGTCGTTCAGTGCAAATGACGTAAAAGATTGAACCTTAGAAAGTTAGAGTTAGAACTACAAATTGTGTTTGTAACTTGACATGTCGGATTGAAAACTTAAAACTTTTTTTCGGTAAAAACAACAAAAAAGATTGAAACTTGAGCCACAAAATTTAATTTTCAATATAAATATTTTCTTATTTTCTCGTTTAAACAGATTTATACTGCATGTCATAGAGCATGTTTTATTTTTTTTCAAATTATATAAAAATCATTATTTTGCAAAGAGAAAATCCATTAAATAATAACCCCAATTTCAAAAATATGTTTTTTCCTGAAAAAATATGCTTTTGGACCAAATACCCCTAAAGTGTTCAAACAATATCGAAATTATTAGACATTTTGGTTTTTTTAGTACTAAATAGCTAAAAGGATATATATAATCGTGATTACATGATTATATAATATAAAAAATTAAGGAAAAATTTTTCATATTCTAGCAAATATGTATTATTTTTCTTACTAATTTAGTTCAAATTAAGCAATAAATTTAGTTCAAATTAAGCAATATTAATTACTTTTGTTTTTTATAAAGTTTTATTGAGAAAAATTAAATTATTTTGAAATATTCGTTTCTTTCCGAAATATTTATCAACGTTGACATTTTTGTCAACATTATTAGTAAATTAAAATCTCATGTCATTGTCGTTCAGTACAAACGACGTAAAAAATTGAACCTTAAAAAGTTATAGTTAGAACTACGAATTGTGTTTGTAACTTGTCATGTCGGATTGAAAAGTTAAAACTTTTTTTCGATAAAAATAACAGAAAAGATTGAAACTTGACCTACAAAATCTAATTTTCAATATAAATATTTTCTTATTTTCTCGTTTAAATAGATTTATACTGCATGTCGTAGAGCATGTTTTTTTTTTTCAAATTATAAAAAATCATTATTTTGCAAAGAGAAACTCCATTAAATAATAACCCCAATTTCAAAAATATGTTTTTTTCCTGAAAAAACATGCTTTTGGACCAAATACCCCCAAAGTATTCAAACAATATTGAAATTATTAGATATTTTGGTCTTTTTAGTACTAAATGGCTAAAAGGATATATATAATCGTGATGACATGATTATATAATATAAAACATTAAGAAAAAAATTTTCATATTCTAGTAAATATGTATTATTTTTCTTACTAATCTAGTTTAAATTAAGCAATATTAATTGCTTTAGTTTTTTATAAAGTTTTATTGAGAAAAATTAAATGGTTTTCGAAATATCCGTTTCTTCCCGAAATATTCATCAACATTTATATTTTTGTTAACATTATTAGTAAATTAAAATCTCATGTCGTTGTCATTCAGTGCAAACGACGTAAAAGACTGAACCCCAGAAAATTGGAGTTAGAACTACAAATTGTGTTTGTAATTTGTTATGTCGGATTGAAAACTCAAAACTTTTTTTCGGTAAAAACAACAGAAAAGGTTGAAACTAGAGCCACAAAATCTAATTTTCAATACAAATATTTTCTTATTTTCTCATTTAAATAGATTTATACTGTATGTCGAAGAGCATGTTTTAATTTTTTTTCAAATAATAAAAAATCATTGTTTTGCAAAGAGAAACTCCATTAAACAATAACCCCAATTTCAAAAATATGTTTTTTTTTCCTGAAAAAACATGTTTTTGGACCAAATACCCCCAAAGTATTCAAACAATATCGAAATTATTAGATATTTTGGTCTTTTTAGTGCTAAATGGCTAAAAAGATATATATAATCGTGATTACATGATTATATAATATAAAACATTAAGGAAAAAATTTTAATATTCTAGCAGATATATATTATTTTTCTTACTAATCTAGTTCAAATTAAGCAAAATTAATTATTTTTGTTTTTTTAAATTGAGAAAAATTAAATTATTTTTGAAATATTCGTTTCTTCTCGAAATATCCATCAACATTGACATTTTTGTCAACATTATTAGTAAATTAAAATCTCAAGTCGTTGTTGTTCAGTGTAGATGACGTAAAAGATTGAACCTTACAAAGTTGGAGTTAGAACTAAAAATTGTGTTTGTAACTTGTCATGTCAGATTGAAAACTTAAAACTTTTAAAAACAACAAAAAAGATTAAAACTTGAGCCACAAAATCTAATTTTCCATATAAATATTTTCTTATTTTTTCGTTTAAATAGATTTATACTGCATGTCGTAGAGCATATATATATATTTTTTTCAAATCATAAAAAATCATTATTTTGCAAAAAGAAACTCCATTAGATAATAAAACCAATTTCAACAATATATTTTTTTCCTAAAAAAACATGCTTTTGGACCAAATACCCCCAAAGTGTTCAAACAATATCGAAATTATTCGACATTTTGGTCTTTTTAGTACTAAATGGCTAAAAGGATATATATAATCGTGATGACACGATTATATGATATAAAATATTAAGGAAAAAATTTTCATATTCTAGCAAATATGTATTATTTTTCTTACTAATCTAGCTCAAATTAAGCAATATTAATTTCTTTAGTTTTTTATAAAGTTTAATTGAGAAAAATTAAATTGTTTTTGAAATATTCGTTTCTTCTTAAAATATCTATCAACGTTGACATTTTTGTCAACATTATTAGTAATTTAAAATCTCATGTCGTTGTCGTTCAGTGAAAACGACGTAAAAGATTGAACCTTAAAATGTTGGAGTTAGAACTACAAATTATTTTTGTAACTTGTCATGTCAGATTGAAAAGTTAAAATTTTTTTTTGGTAAAAACAACAGAATAGATTGAAACTTGAGCCACAAAATCTAATTTTCAATATAAATATTTTCTTGTTTTCTCGTTTAAATAGATTTATACTGCATGTCGTAGAGCATGTTTTTTTTTTCAAATTATAAAAAATCATTATTTTGCAAAGAGAAACTCCATTAAATAATAAACCCAATTTCAAATTTTTTTCCTGAAAAAACATGCTTTTGGACCAAATACCCCCAAAGTGTTCAAACAATATCGAAATTATTAGACATTTTGGTCTTTTTAGTACTAAATAGCTAAAAGGATATATATATAATCGTGATGGAATGATTATATAATATAAAACATAAAGGAAAAAATTTTCATATTCTAGTAAATATGTATTATTTTTCTTACTAATCTAGTTCAAATTAAGTAATATTAATTACTTTTGTTTTTTTATAAAGTTTTATTGTGAAAAATTAAATTATTTTTGAAATATTTGTTTCTTCCCTAAATATCCATCAACGTTGACATTTTTGTCAATATTATTAGTAAATTAAAATCTCATGTTGTTGTCCTTCAGTGCAAACGATGTAAAAAATTGAATCTTAGAAAGTTGGAGTTAGAATTACAAATTGTGTTTGTAATTTGTCATGTCGGATTGAAAACTTAAAACTTTTTTTCGGTGAAAACAACAAAAAAGATTAAAAATTGAGCCACAAAATCTAATTTTCAATATAAATATTTTTTTGTTTTCTCGTTTAAATAGATTTATACTGCATGTCGTAGAGCATTTTTTTTTTCAAATTATAAAAAATCATTATTTTACAAAGAGAAACTCCATTAAATAATAACCCCAATTTCAAAAATATGTTTTTTTCTGAAAAAACATGCTTTTGGACTAAATAGCCCCAAAGTGTTCAAACAATATTGAAATTATTAGACATTTTGGTCTTTTTAGTACTAAATGGCTAAAAGGATATATATAATCATGATGACATGATTATATAATATAAAACATTAAGGAAAAATTTTCATATTCTAGCAAATATGTATTATTTTTCTTACTAATCTAGTTTAAATTAAGCAATAAGAATTGCTTTAGTTTTTTATAAAGTTTTATTGAGAAAAATTAAATTATTTTTGAAATATTCGTTTCTTCCC
The DNA here is from genome assembly GCA_002914845.1 of Trema orientale. Lineage (NCBI taxonomy): Eukaryota > Viridiplantae > Streptophyta > Magnoliopsida > Rosales > Cannabaceae > Trema > Trema orientale. The sequence goes on along the minus strand of JXTC01000058.1, from coordinate 372,214 downwards.
AAAATATTTATCAGTGTTGACATTTTTGTCAACATTATTAGTAAATTAAAATCTCAATAACTTCTTTGATATCGACATTTTTGTGAGTTAAATAAGTTATACTTTACGTTAGACCATCTTTAATGCATTGTGCTAAAAATTGATGTACTAATGGTAAGTTTGGCATGACATGTTAAATTTAGCATACACTCTACATATATATCCACAATAGCACGATAAAATTTCTTCGTACTTTTAATTGTCGTTGACTTGGTTATTTTAATGTACTTGTCCATAGTATCTGCCAATAGATCATATGTCAACATCTTGGTTGTAATCGTTACTTTCTATAAAGTTGATATTCCCTCTACCAAGTCCATCATTTCATTGTTAGAAATAGTTGTCATGACCTTTGATTGCATAAACAATATGAAATAATAAACTTCGAGATATTCGTCATCATCGGTGAAACATGGCAACATTATAGCATGGGTTCTCAACAAAATAATCATTGAATAAATTGTGATCCGTGATATCCCGGACATGATAAATAATTACATGACTATGAATCGAGCCACCGTGGGTCCCTTGATTATTTTTGTTAATTTTACAAATTTAATGAGGATCATGTTATTGTTAACGATCACTTGATGTATCGCTTCTTCTGCTGTATTAATCCCTACCATATTATTCATCATTAATGAATCATCTTTACTTGAAAAGATGGACCTCTAATATTGAAATTCATTTTCAAAATGAAGAAAAGGTTTAAGTTTGTTTTGAAAAGGTAAACAAAAGGAGAAGATTTATTTAAAACAAAAATTAAGGATCGTAAGTCATTTCATATGTAGCATGCTATTTATAGCAAATCAATGATATTATCTTATAATGGTTCAAAATCCATTCAGATGATTAAACATGATGATAAAATCCATCCAACGAATTAGTTTGAGTAGTCTAGATTTTCTTATCTAGATGCATTGGAGAAAGTATGAAGATAATAATATTCTTATCAACACTTCACCACATCCAATTTCTTATCTAGATGAATTAGAGCAAGCATTTATCTAATAAGTATTGGAGAAAGTGTAAAGCTGATAAGATTCTTATCAATATTTTACTAAGTCCAATTTCTTAGCTGGATGTATTGAAGCAAGTGTCTGTCTGATAAGTATTGTGAAAAGTATAAAGCTGATAAGATTCTTATCAACACTTCATAAAATCCAATTTCTTAGTTGGATGCATTGGAGCAATTGTCTATCTGACAAGTATTGGAGAAGGAAAGTGTAAAGCTGATACGATTCTTATCAACACTTTACTAAGTCCAATTTTTTAGCTAGATGCATTGGAGCAAGTGTTTATCCGATGAGTACTGGGGAAAGTAGAAAGCTAATAGGATTCTTATCAATATTTTACTAAGTCCAATTTCTTTGGTAGATGCATTGGAGCAAGTGTCTATCTGACAACTATTGGAAAAAGTGTAAAGCTGATAAGATTTTTATCAATACTTCACCAAGTCAAATTTCCTAGCTAAATGCATTGGAGCAAGTGTTCATCTTATGAGTATTGGAGAAAGTGTAAAGCCGATAAGATTATTATCAACACTTCACTAAATCCAATTTTTTATTTGGATGCATTGGAATAAGTGTCTATCTGACGAGTATTGGAGTACATATGCTAAAAGAAATACTATTTTGTATTTTAATCATTAATTTTATGTATAAAATATTTTTTTTCCTAATATTAATTCTTATTATTTGATCATACAATTACTCGTCATAAAAATTAACTTCACCTACCAATTTAAAACTACTTATATTCCACATAAATGAACAAACTAGTCAGTACAAAAAAATTGTAAATATAGTTTTATTCTCCTATTCATTCTAATTAATTGTATTTTAGTGAGAATAAACTTCTAAATAAAATTTAATGAAAAATTATATATAAATACTCCGAATTTTGATAATATTATAAAACATATGAACATTTTATATTTAAAATAATAACAATATTATAAATAATATCACATACTAAAATTTAACATGTGCTATTCTAATTTAGCATGTGCTATATTTGGCACAATAAATAGCATGTACTAAAAACTATGCCAAATACAGCACACCATTAGAGACCTATTTTTTAGTCAAAAGCTAAAACTTAGCATTGGCATAACGTTTAGCATGTAGTATGTCCGATGCTCTTACTATGGGTATTATTCTCCAAAATATCCGAAAGAGATTTTTTTTTTTTAAATTCTGAAAAGTGGGGTATATTTTGTGGAATAAAGATATATGATTAAAATCCTAGGAATTCATACTAAGCGGTCTACTAAACTCTCATGATGAAAAAGGGACTCACCTATAAATATTTTTAAAACTAACTCTCATTACTATATCACACATGTAAAATTACTTAGATACATTATATTCTCTAACAAACTTTAAAATACATTATTCTCTAACAAACTCCAAACTACTTTTGCCACCATCGCCGGTCCCAACCCCGATCCCGACGGGGCCTCCGCTCGACTAAGGTAAAAAAATTTCAACCGTAGTCAAACTTTGTTATGCCGCATCTCCTAATTGTTCCTATCGATTTTCGATCAGCGACTGGAAAATTTTGACCTCAGTCGAAAATTTTCGACTAGGGTCGAACCACTGTTCGATCGGGTTCGAAGCCATCGATCAAAAATTTTTCAACCCTAGTTGAACATGGCCAGCCGTCTTCCCGACACCGCCTCCATCACTTTTAATTTTTTTGACTTGTTCGAAAATTTTCGATCACGATCGAGTTAGGATAATTTTGAAACTCTACAATTTTCATTAAATGACGTGACAATAAAAATCATATTTTTGTATTTTGTCCAATTTTTCACCACAAAAAAGGGTCAAAATTGATAATGCCCCCCTCTGTCAAATAAGCCCTAATTGTTGGCTGCTGGCTGTTCCTACTTCCTATGATGTATTGTCCGTGTGTATGAGCTTTCGTTCATTTTCTTATTTCAGGTATTTCGGTTTTTAAAGTGCAATTATCTGCTCATAGGATTTTCATACTGTTTAGGGTTTAGGGTTTTGAGAGATGTATTTGAAGCATTTAATTTCTGGAAAAACGATCAACAACATATCAAGAATCAATGGCAGATTGCGTTTGAATCATCTCTATAATTGCGAAAATGCCATCGCCGTTTCCGCCCCAACTTCTTCTTCTTCTTCTTCTTCTTCTTCATTCCATTCATCAACCACTCGCGGCTTAAAACCCTCCCAAAACCCTAAATCTCCAAAACTCTTTACCTCAGTTAGCAGATACATTCATTCTACTCCATGGACGAAGCTGAGCTACTCGGCTGATGATATAAAACTCGATTCGGACGATTCCGATGAGGATGGTGCCATCAATGAGTTCTTGTCTCGATTCGTCTGGATAATGCGGGGTAAGCTCTCGGACTCTTACCCTGATTTGGATAAGGCTACGATTGATGGTATGCTTCTGGTCATTGTCGAAAGGGTCGTTTCGGAGATGGAAAAGGGTGGCGTTGAGCAGATGCTTGGGTCGGCGGCGGAGTCTCCGTCGCAGGACTTTAGCGAGGATTTGTGGAAAACAGTGTGGGAAGTGAGCAATATGGTTTTGGATGACATGAAAAAGGCGGCCAAGAAGGAGAAAATGAAGGGTTTTTTGCAATCTGAGGGGGTTAAGGAGATGTGCCGGTTTGCTGGCGAGATTGGCATTCGAGGGGATTTGTTGAGGGAGTTGAGGTTCAAGTGGGCTCGCGAGAAAATGGAGGAGAGTGAGTTTTATCAGAGTTTGGAGCGTTTGAAAGCGGAAGATGAAGCCCGAGAAGTTGGTGGGGAAGCAGAGGGCAAACAAGGTGATGCCATGGCCGAAGGGGCTGCTGTTGTGGCTGAGGAGGAAGAGCCTAAAGCTCTTTCTCTTCCCAAGAGACGAGGAAAGATAAGGTACAAGATTTATGGTCTTGATCTTTCTGACCCGAAGTGGGCTGCAGTGGCGGATAAAGCTCATGAGGCAGGAGAGGTTATTTGGCCGCAAGAACCGAAACAAATATCTGGAAAGAGCAAACTTGTCACTGAGAAAATTCTTTCATTGACTGAGAAAGATGACCCGTCTCCACTTTTGGCTGAATGGGTGGAGCTTCTTCAACCTAGTAGGATTGATTGGACCAATTTGCTTGATAGATTGAAAGAGCAGAATAGTCGAATGTACTTTAAGGTAAATCCTTGATATATCCTCTCTAGTTGCATATACTCGTTTGTACCTGTTAGCTGTTGGATGATGAGACATTGAGTTATGTAAGGCGAGTTCGGTTGTCATATGCATCACCTCCCTTATCTTATCTTACTCAAGTTCGTATCTTTTGTAGTCACCTTTCTTTTTTTCTTTTTAACGTGGCTATGCATAAGATCGGGATTTGAATTTAAACTGGTAGACACGTGGGCTCTGAGAATATCATTTAACTTTTTCCAGTTTGATTGGTTAAGTTTTGCATTTATGCTGAATCCTTGTCCCTTTTCTTCATGTTCCAAACCCTCTTGCCTTTGTATTTCTCATTGGTGCTACTTTTATCCTGTTGGTTTAGCAAAAATCAAATTTGAATGTGTCTTTGTGTATGGTCCGGTGAAAATGTAGGTTGCATTAAGGAAAACCCCCTTATGTTTACGCCTGAATGTATTTGAACATTCCCATTTACATAAAGGCAATATCTGATACTGGACCTTTGTCTGAACATACTGTCTTGGTAGATTTGATGCTAAACGACTTGTTTTGTAGATAGCAGAACTCGTCTTGAGTGAGAAGTCTTTCCAAACAAATATTCGTGACTACTCAAAGCTAATTGATGCGCATGCTAAAGAGAACCACTTGGAAGACGCTGAGAGAATCCTCAAGAAGATGAATGAAAATGGTATCGTGCCTGATATTTTGACTGCCACTGTTTTGGTCCACATGTACAGCAAAGCAGGCAATATTGATCGTGCTAAAGAAGCATTTGAGAGTTTGAGGGTCCACGGCTTCCAACCAGACTTGAAGCTCTACAATTCCATGATCATGGCTTATGTCAAAGCTGGGCAGCCAAAGTTGGGGGAGTCGTTAATGAGGGAGATGGAAGCAAGAGACATCAAACCCACAAAGGAGATATACATGGCATTGCTCCGAACATATTCCGAGGTACCAGATGTCGCTGGAGCCGCAAGAATTGCCACCACTATGCAGTTTGCCGGGTTCCAGGCGAGTTTCGAGTCTTGTAAATTGCTTATTCAGGCATATGGGCAAGCTGGCTACCCTGATGATGCTAGGAACAACTTTGACTACCTGATAAAACTTTTTCAAATGCCAGATGATGAGTGCACTGCAAGCATGCTTGCAGCTTATGAAAAGAGTAACTTACTGGATAAAGCCTTAAATCTGTTGATGGAGCTTGAGAAAGACGGTTTCGAGCCGGGAGTTTCTACTTACACAGTTCTTGTGGACTGGCTGGGAAAACTACAGCTAATTGACGAGGCTGAGCAACTATTGGGCAGAATTTCGCAGCAGGGTGAGGCACCTCCATTAAAAATTCACGTAAGCCTCTGTGACATGTATGCAAGGGCTGGAGTTGAGAAAAAGGCTCTACAAGCTCTGGGGGTTCTGGAGGCTAAGAAGGAAGAATTGGGGTCACATGAGTTTGAGAGGATTATAAATGGGCTTATGGCTGGCGGTTTTGTGCAGCATGCCCACAGAATGCACGGGCTGATGGAGGCCCGAGGTTTTGCTGCAGCTAAAGAACTCGGTGTGACCATGATGGCATCTCAAACTTTTGGACACAATAGACCCCTTAGGAGATAGTTTATTGAAAATCTCGCAGTGATTTTGATCTTTTTGGCTGCAAGAGACCTACATTAATTTGGTTTTTATAGTGGTCGAGAAATTTCATGGCACACTGCTCCTCCAGCGACATGTACTGGATTAAGGAGTGTAAGCTCTTCCCTACATAATCATCTAAGTTATTTTTTGATCGAGTTCAGGATGTTTCTCATGGCTATAACGCATTTCTTTGTTGAGCTGAATGCACTGCTCTTTTGAATTAGATATTTAGAGTCGACAGTTATGGTGTTTTTTTTTGGGTGCATGTGTGTATTGTAATACTCTTTATTTCTACTTCTTTGTTGAGCTAAATGCACTGCTCTTTTCAATTAAATAAATAGGGTACACAGTTCTGTTTTGTATTGTAAATTCTCTGTTTTTAGCATATCTCTTTCTGTATCTCTTATTTCTTTTGTTCGTTGTTAAGTCTACCTTTTGGTTGTCTTACCGTTCCAAATCCTACCTTTTGGTGGACTTGCGCTTCTTCTAAGGCAGCCATCACATATGACAATTCAACAAGTACCATATTCTTTCCTCTTTGGTTATGGTTATGGAAAACATATTTTCTACAATCCAAAATGAGAAATTATATATTAGAACTTCATACCAATTTAAGATGAATAATGCTATGGGTACCAGTGGTGCCTAACACTACATAATGTGTCAGTCTATCGTTGACTAATTATAATTATAATTTAGGTAAGTCTATGTGGGACTCAATTTATTAATTAGAATCATCCAGTGATAGACATAAATATCATTGAGGTGCTAGCTCCATAACATTGCTCATTTAAGATAGTAGAAACTTATTTATTAAAATACATGTGCTATTAACAAGTTGTTATCTTTTTCAAAAGAAAAAAAATAAGAAATATTAACAAGTTGTTATCCCCTAGGCTAGAAAAGAAATAAGAAATAAAAGAATGCTATTAGACTCTAATAGTATTCTCCTCTAATATAATCATTTAGTCTTTTCAATTCCCCGCTTTGTTGTTCCACCACTGCTCGGACAACATCCTTGATCGAGATCATGCCAATCAGTTTCCCATCTATAACTGGAACATGCCTAATTCTTCTCTCTGTGGACATCAACAAGTGTTTATTTATATATTTTTTTAAGTAAGCAGATAATGAAAACAGAGAAATTTGGAATGGATTTTCTGCAGTAATTAGGGATTAAGATTGTTGACATTTAATTACCTGTCATAATCTGCATGGCTTGAAGAATGTTTGTGTCGGATGTCACCGTCACTAATTTGCTCTGTTGAAGTCAAATATTCGAAGCACGGTTAGGATTAAATTACTGTTTACTATGTTCTCCAACTAGGTTAAAATTTGTGAAAGGGAAGCAAAGCATGAAATAACCTCATCAGTCATTATTTCTCCAACTCTTGTATGCATTGGAGATCTTCCTTCTAAGATTATTTTCCTCAGATAATCTGTTTTGGTTATGCATAGCACAAAGCAGAGGAAGTAAGAAACGACTCTATTGTTGACTCAGGTCAGGAGAATGTCAAAGTTTATAACATGACTTGGGTTTGTATATGAATAATTGTTAAATACACCCAAAACACTTTGATTCCTTTTTAACTCTCTGTGCATGAAATATTTACGTATGTGTGTATAGATATATATTAGCTTCGCACCTCTTTCTGTGATGATTCCTGCAACATGATGTGGCTGTTCTGGCTTTAGTACTACTAAAGATCCGATGTTGTTTTGAGCCATCTGCATTTACGGTCAACCATTTTCATCACTTGACTCTGTATTTGAGCTTTCAATAATTCAAGCGAAAAAAAAGAGTGTGTTTTTGAAGTTGTTAACGAACATTTTTTACGGCATCATTGACTATGTCGTCTGAATGGCACCATAGCCAAGAGCCTGTATTTTCTCCTCCCTTTGCCATTAGTACCTCTGCCACCGTTACATTCTCAAGCCCTTTCTCCTGTACGGACGGTGTTATCCACCCAAAACGGGCAAAAAGCTTCTCCAATTTGGTGGCTTCTCTCCCATGTGAATGTTCTAATATGGCAGCCGTCACTAGTTGCTGGCAAGAACGTACTGCTTGGACAATTCTTTGCATCTTCTTCTCTGTTTCAACAAATAATCAAAACGTCTACAGTCGTTGATATTCCTGAAAGAAAAAGAAAACTCCGAATAGAGAAGTAAATTGAGGAAGTGATATTAATGAGGATTACATGTAGAGACTTGTAAGTCTTGTATGGTTGAACTAAACAGATGAATGAACGAAACGAAACAGATCAATGGAAGAACCTTTTGTTCTTTGATGAAAAAATAACTTTGCAACTGGTTGGAAGCTACAGAGAAAAGCTATAAAACATGTTTATGTACGAAGTATTTATCATTCATCTATTCATGGAGAAGCAGAATCTTTGTTTTAATCTCTTACCTGTGAATGACATTTCGATTAATTCTTTTCTTGAATGACTGACTCAAGAAAGCTTTCCCTTTAATCAGATTAAGTTATTGCAACTTAATTTGCCAAGAAACCTTATCTTTATTTGCATAATATGGAAAGCTAGCTTATTATTATTATTATTATTATTATTATTATTTAATGCCCGTTTTCGATTATTTATGTTTGAATCCTCAGAAAGATTATTTAAATAGATGTTTCCTTGGGCATCTTATATTATCCAATGGCAAAAGTTTGTGATCACATGCTCCTAGCTTCCAATGATGAGTCAATGAATGAATCTAAAAGAATGTAAAGGCAAATATTTTTTATTTTATGTTTTCTTTTCATAACAAAAAAGGCTAATGCTAAAAAGATAAAAAGCAAACATTCGCAGCAAAGTGAAAGAGAAGTGAATCCGGAGCATCAGGTATGTTGTAACTTGAAAGTAGGGTGTCCACCGTGTTTGGAAGGAACACCACCGAGATGCTAGTCTCGCAAAAGAAGTAAAACCTGTCTAAAACGAATCCAATCTTTCTTCGTCCCCTAAAAAGGAAATGAAGAAAAGTATAGTGAAAGCTCCACGCAAATACTCCAACCCCGGAATAATCCCAAAAAGTTTCCAAGGTATCAGTTTTATCTTGCATGGCTATATATGCATCACGCACCCAAATCAATCAATCAAATGAAACAAAAACATCGTCCACTTCTATAGGAATCAAAAAATCACCCATCAGCCATGGCAGACCAAAGACAACAATTCCGGTTTCGACTCCCTTGGTTAGCCCCTCAGCGTCCAGCCCAACAAACACAACGCCCTCGTCCCACGTCCGAAACCCCTCGAGCACCATCCCAGCCAACAACAGCTGTTCCCATTTCGCGGCCCGTGTTTAGACCTGCTGGGATAGCCCCCACTCAGCCCCCTCCTTCCCAGCCTATTCCACCTCCCAAAACCGAAGCCGAGTCATCGTCCCCCTCACCATCTCGTGCAGCCACTGAGTCTCCAACAGAAACACCATCCAGCACAACTGCTAAGCCCCAATCACCATCTCGTCCAGCCACAGAGTCCCCCAAAGTCACTTCCCAATCAGCTTCTTCACCACAGGCGGCAAATGTAACTGTGAAACCACCATCACCATCTCGTGCTGCCGCTGAGTCCCCGAAAGTAACACAATCTACCACAACTGCTAAAACCCAATCACCATCTCGTTCACCTGCTGAGTCCACGAAAGTAACACAATCTGCCACAACTACTAAAACCCAATCACCATCTCGTGCAGCCCCCGAGTCCCCAAAAGCCATTTCCCAATCAGCTTCTTCACCACCTGCCGCAACTGAATCTTTTAAACCACCATCACCACCTCCTGCAGCAGCTGAGTCCTCAAAACACGCTTCCCAGTCAATTTCTTCACCATCTGGTGAGACTGCTACTGCTAAACCACCAGCTCCATCAAATGTAGCTGCTGAAACCCAAGTCAGTTCCAAGTCTGTGTCACCACCTCAGACGAGGACTCAAATCAGCGCAGCCTCTGTCCCGCCATCACCTTCACGAGGAGACTCCAGGTCCAAGGCAAGCGTTGTTCCTCCTTCCCCATCTCGTGCAACTTCCCAAGCTCAACCAGAGTCGAGGAAGTCATCTCAACCTCAATCCCCTGCAACTCAGCCTGCCAGGAAAACTAATTTGGAAGCTTCTTCTCCTCCTAGCAAAGGTACTCAACTGAAACCAACCGCTGACACTGTATCTCAGTCCCCATCTTCACCTGAGAAATCACAAACTGAAACGCATGCTCAAATGTCGGCACCTCAACAAGAACCAAAGAAAGAAGCAACATCTCAGTCACCATTGCGAGAGCCTGAATCAAAAGTGGAAATCAAATCTCAGACTACAAAGATAACCACCTCCCAAGATGTTCCAGGCGCAGGGGAGCATAAAGAAGTTTCAGGCCCTGTGGCAACAGCTAGACCAATTTTTCAAGAAGCTCCAGAGGCACCTGCCACGCCCCAGAAGTCGAATTCGAGTACCAATGGCAGAGATCAAAAGCCCGAAGCTGAAGAAATGAAGACATCGGTTCAAGAACTTCCAAGAGAGGAAGAGACAAACAAGGCAACTTATGATGAACCAATCCAGAAAACAGTAAGTGAATATGTTGATCAAACACCAAGTTCCGTAAAGGACACCAAAGATGTAGGCGGTGTTGCATATCAAGCGCCAAAAAGGCAGCAAAGGCGAGAAACTTCGGACAGAAAGGAGACATTAGCCACAACCAGTTATATTGGGAAACACATCAAAACTGTCAATTCTTCGCATCCAACAGAGGGAAACACAACTTTTCAAAAGCTTGTTTTGCCAACCGAGGAAGAAGCTCCACGACAGAAAGAAATCAGGGAAGATATTTCTAAGCTTGTTCATAAGCTCACCACTGGATCCCAAGTGGATGAAAAACCAGTCACTGTCATTACCTTAACAGGTGAAAACCGAGGTGCATCGATGCACGTGAGCTCAGAACCGGCGAAAAAGGAAGCATCAATCCACATTCGTCGGGGTTATAAGACTAACCCACATGAAAGCCCCGGAACTGAAACCACCACAGATGGAGAAGTACGCACCAGAGGAGAGAGTTTCGGAGGCCAAATGAAAAGAGAAGCTCCTTCACCGAAAGCCTACGTTAACAGCAATGTACAGAGCGTCAACAACTCCATTGTCTTCAATGCTTCAGTCATGGAAAGGAGTCCCGGTGTTCAGCTGTCTTTTTCTCAACCCATCGCTGAAGCCATCATGTCCAATGGTAAATCAGAGCCCCTCCAGACCCGCAAGGCTGAGTTCATCGCAACCCCATCTGAGATGCTTACACACGAACCCACTGTCAGACGACGATGCCTTCGAGGGCTCTTCATGGAACCAAGTGACTCAGACCCAGATAATCCCAACAAGCCCCGTCGCCATGGTTGCCGCTATAGCTGTGGGGACAAAAACAAAGATACAGAGACGGGGTTCTTCTGATCATGTAATCTAAGTTGTGTCCTATGATCATGTAATTTAAGCTTCGTATAGTCCGCTGCGACGAAATGAAGAATGGTCTGTATAAAAAGAAACCTTGTAATAAGAGTGCATGTAGCATTCCCAGAATAATGTCACATAAATTGTTTAACAGATCCTTCGATTATCTTGCTTTTGCTTCTATATTGAAATAGAAAATATGCCACGCAGTACAAAATTGCATAACAACAACATAATCTGGTAACGCCAATTATTTACAAACAGCCAAATAAATCTTATTTCCAAGTCACTTTTTTGAGGAAAATGAAAATGAAGAAAACAGAGCAGACTAGTTTTGAGGATATGTAAATCGAAGCTTAGAATTACTGGAAATAATGTTACATACATACTCAGGTGCGAATCAGCGCTGAGCCTCTTTAATGCTAATAAATAAATTGTAAGCTTACATCACACATTTATATCGGATACAGAAAATACAAACTAGTGCTCATGACCAAGGGCAAAAGCCTAAAGTGCTTGGTTGCAAAAGTATATATACAGTTTAATTTCTAAATATGACCGGTACGCAATGGTCATTCGCATGCTGGTTTTGTGTCAAAGCTACTTAGGCAGATTGCAAAGGCTTGGAAAGCAGAAAGGGGGTACCGATAATCCATTGTGAATATGTCTTTCCCGATCTTCCCGAATTGCAGAATGACTTTTTCTTGCTCAGCCGCTGAAACATTCTGGCAAGGCTCGGCAGCTGCCACCAACTGGAAATTCTTCACAGAGGCCACCGTAACGCGTCCCTTGAAATTCAGGCACCAGCATTGCAACTGCTCGTGCCATCTTGGAGCTTTATTTTTCAAAATAAGAGGATCCCTTGTGCAGTGGACCAACTCCATCGAGTCTGCAAGGTTAGTGGAACTCAACTCAACAAGCGGCTTTTTTCCATTCGAAGCTGACAGTGGTGATGATGAACATTGCTCCTCAAGGCAATTTGTGAATTCCGTGGGAGTTGGGGCAATTCCCCCTTCTTGGATCGAAGATATGGGGATTGTCTCCATGGTGCACTGCATCCTCCTTGGGCCCCTAGTACGCAGGACATTGAGCTCATACGATATAGTGGCAATATGGTAATTACCCGCAGGTACCCTTGGAGATACCTGCTTGGAATGGATTCTTCTACGTGACTTGCTATTCATTTGGACCACAGGGTCAACTGGAGGCTGACTGTCGTAAATGGTGAACTTAGTGCCCAAAAAATTAGACCTGTTGAACATTTTCCAATTCATGATGATGGGGAAAAAAAAAAAGGTATCAATGTTAAATGGCGTAATTAATGAAGCCTACCTTAGTTTTCCAATATAACTATTGCTTGTTCGAGAGAAGTCGTCTGTAGCCAAGGAAACCAAAAATTCTGTACTCGTTGCCCGTCTGATTTTTCTTGCCGCCAACAACAGTTTGCTCTTATCTCCCGCCAGAGCTGTAGAATAATGAGAGACCATCACTAACAATCAGAAACATATACGAAAAATAGCAACTAATCACCGGGACACCAAAATCCAAGTATCCCAGATAACGCCAATGTCGCACCACTGCCGTTTCTAGTGGAATTTAAGAATTCCAAGATTAAGAAGGAACTATTATTATTAAAAGAAAAAAAAAAGTAGTGACTATAGACCTACAAACCAGGCCGTACTTCTTACTTCTTAGATCCAGATTTCATAGAGTACAGCATGGATCAGGAGCGGAAGCAATTATTTCACCAGATTTTTAGTTCTAAACTTTATTCTGACTGTACCGTTAAGTTTACTACCTTTTGGTGGGAAAGAAAACAATTCGATAGTAGAAAACCCAAAATGAAAACCATTCCCCACACAGTTATAACTCGCCCATTTTTAGCTATAAACCAATAACAAGAGTCAACTGGAGCTATTACCAGGGGTTAGACCAAGATACAGTCGATATGTTGAAGTCCCCCTTTCCCTCTTAATAAAGCACTGAATCGGAGTCTCTCTTGGCCCCGGCTGTTAAAGTTGCAAGAGAACGAAATACAAAAGCAAAAACACAAATTTAGAACATGGGCTGGACGATATTTTAGAACTAAAACACTCTTTCCACCCCCCAATAAAATTACCTGCTTCAGTGAGATGGGGAAAGTAAGCCACCCGCACTGCTCAGGAGTTTGGACTACCTCTTTCGTAATTTCCCTCCACGACCTGCAAACAGAGGCACAAGCAACTACATCTCTCCGAGCAGGCCACGAGGTCTGGCTCGCTTCCACACGCTGGATTATGTCAACAAGCAACTCGGGGGGCAAGTTCGCCCATCGACTCTGCTGAATCAATGCAGACGATGACCAACACGACAATAATGTTGACGAAGACCCTTCGGGGGCAATATGTGATTTTGTCCTACGATGACTGTTTTTCCCCACTACCCCTCTTCTCGATATATTTCCAATGCCTTCCCTCAGCTCCCTAAGCTCGCGAACTATGGTTTTGAATGGCATCGTGACTGAACTAGCAATTTCCTTTCTTTTCACTAGAATGAAAATTCATTTATAAAGAAAAAAGAGTCAAAAACAAAAATACAACCAATATGAAAACTTCTGTAGATCTATTACAGAGACCGAAGAAAAATGGGTTTTGCCTTAAAGAATGATCAAATGGGTATTCGATTTTCAGTTTACCTAGTGGATCAGGGAAGTGTTGGATGCATAAATACTTACGTCTCCCAACTATCGCAACAGAACCAACTCAATCTGCCAAAATTTTCAAACTTTCACACATTAGCAACGAAAGGAAGAGCATTTAAACAAAGGGATGCAATGCTTCAACAAATTAGTGGGTACATCTTCAAATCCTATAAGAACAATGTACGTCAAAATCAAAAGCCGAAAAAACAATAACAAGCTGAAAAGACCCAAAACCAGAACAAATTATGGGAATAGGTAGAACACCAAAATGGTACCGGAAAACTAAAGAATTGGGGGATCAAATACACAATACCAAAATCTCTCAAAATTCCAAAATCTCCCACGAATCAAAAATCTTAGAACATTTCAAAACAATCGAAGCAGAGAAAAAGAGATTCATGTACCGAGCAAGGAGGGAGCTAAATGCATGGGATTTGTGAACCAAGTGGAGCGAGGGAGAGAGCTTCGATGAAGTCGTGAACCGAAATCAGGGAATATGGAGAATCTTTTTCAGGTTACCAATGAGTCTCGAACATAGAAAAAGCGCCAATGAGAGAGAGAGAGAGAGAGAGAAGAAACTAGACAAATGGGGGAAGATCAGATGGGTTTGGTTTGGTTTGGTTTGGTTTGGTTAATATAAAAGAAGGAAAACGTAGAAGAGGTCCATAATAAAGCCGGCCATGGCAATGGCATGGGGCTGTGTTGTGTTGAGACAGAGAGCGCCACCCACCACCTCTCCGAACCACGACTGCCACAGCCACAGAGCCACGGCTCGTCTCCTACAACCACAGACCACACCCCTTCTCCTCCTCCTCCTCCTCCTCCTACTCCTCCTTCTCGGATCCCAAATCCACCTCCTCATCCTTTGCCTTTTTCTATTGCAATTTAAAATAAATAAATAAAATAATATAATATTCTAATAAATCCCCCTCTCTCCCTCACTGTGTTTTTAAAAAAAAAATAAAAAAATATAAATTAACTTTTCGTCCGTTAAATTTATTTATGGGAGAGATACTTGCGTGTGTTGCGCTCGCAGTCTAACTCGGTCTCCTTTCTTTCTTTCTTTCTATCTATCAATTTCGGTTCGGACCATACGCCAGATAGACGGTGGGGGGGGTTGGGCTTTGTCGTTTCGTCTTTGTTTCCGCATACTTGTCTGTCCCTAAATCAGATGTTTAAATCACACGGTCTAATATCTCTCATAATCCTTTCTTTTTTTTTTCTTTTTTTTTTTTTTTTGAGAAATCTCATAATCCTTTTTCATAATTCATATTATACACTTTATGTATATTATAGAACGAAAGTTTCTTTAATTATGTATATTCTTACATTTTTTTTAATGAAAAAATAAATCCTTTCCTTAACCCATGTATTATATAGAATTTCTGACTTACACATACTAATTTGAGGTTTGTACTTGTGTACAATAATGACATGGCTTGATAGCAAAGCATAGAGTAATTTTTTTTTTTTTTTTTTGGTTTTAGGAAAATATTTAGAAAATGGACGCTAATAATAGTGAAACTTTCTTTTGGCGGGGGAATGGACTAATAGTGTGATGGTGCAGCATTTTCCTAGCTGAATTACAAAATTTGTGGCAGCAAGTCGTTGTAATTGTGGCATTGCTGAGCTATAATGAATTGGAAATGAACATTTCTTATAAGGCAAGATAAATAATATAATGAATTACTAACATCATTAGAAAAACATTAATAATCAATAAAAATTATTATTTAAAAATAAAGTAGAATTAAACTTCGGCAAAATCGTTTTCCAAGGAAAAGTTCTGTGGAATTATTGAGCAGTGGCCGACCGAATGAAAATTGCCACATCTGGGAAAACACAAGGCCATCATCACTTTTGATGCACATGCATGGAGTATGGAAGGCGACAGAGTACTGTAACATTGCCATGAATCTCCCAACTTTTATTAAATTCCATAAAATAAAATAAACCATAATGATTTTGATTTACAAAATAAATATGTAGTTATCTTGTGGGCAACATCATTAAGAAAAATAAAATATGTCTTAAATATTGCTTTAACCTTTTTAGAGTATATTAAATAAAATAAAGCGTGGCTTTTTGCAATGGTATAGATTCGGTGCCCCATTACTTTTTTTTCCTTATTATTATTATTATTGTAAATTTACTGGTACTGCTGTTTAATTTTAAAGAAAATTAAATAGATAAATAAGAAGGTTGCTAACATTGAAAGCAAACAAGTTAGTCAAATGATAACCTCAACAACTCATCAGTGATATATATTTAAAAAGTAACAACACAACTAGACACATAAGTGGGTGAAAGCTGTAATAATGCCAAATATTAATCTAAAGTACCCTTTAAGAGTCATACCAAAGTGTAAAATATATATATATTTTTTGGTTTATCTCTCTGCATTCAACCACAGATTTACCATGAAAGTGAAACTGGATATTGTGTTACCGAAAAATCAGTAATAATGATGACAACAATAATCATTGTTGAGAAATAATTTTAATTCCAACAAAAATTTGAACTACTTGGAAAGATACCTAATTTAGTAGTTTAGCACTTTATATCTTTTTAGTCCTACTTTTTAACTCAACATTCTTACAGATTATTATGATATTATCGAGTATATATCAAAATTAATTTCTTAGAGTGCAAGCCATATTATCTTTTTGGTGGTTTTAAGCTATATAATTAGGAATTAGCATAAATTGGTGAATATATATTGATCACAATAATGACTTTAAATATGAATATAAAAGCAAGCACCAGACAATTATCCTACATTTTTTTTAGGATCAATGTAATCAAATATCTTTTATGTTCAAAATCACTTGACGTGTCAATCTATTATTGAATTATTAAAATTAATAGATTAGATCTCACATAAATTTTACTTGAAATATAATTATATTTATTCAATAATAAATTAATACATCATATTATGTTTACGAACAACAACAAATATCTCACTTTATATCCCATTTTTTAATATTATTTGAAGTGACATGTGATTTTGTCTTTTAATATTATTTTATATAATTTGTGATTTGTCACCACATAAATAATGAATAACATTCAATTTATTCGTGGTAAATTTTAATTCACCAATTTTACCTATCATGTGTTCGCACGTAAACAAATTAAAAATTAGTGGATAAAAGATAAGCAGATAATATGAGAACTAAGAGCTGGGGCGCAGCCCAAGGTCGTGGATGAAGTAGAAAGTCGCATGCAACAAGCAAAGGTCTCTGTCGAAGAAGATCTAGGACACTGTGGGGACCATCAACCACGTTTGCAAAGTATCAATGGGAGGGTGACTGCCTTCCCTTTGGGACTACTACAACAGTATGATTTTTTTTATTTTTTGACGAAACAACGGTATGATCTCACACCTTAAATAATCTACTTTTATAACAGTAAAGGTGGCAAATTAGGCGGGTTCGTCCGGATTTGACTAGAGCACGGCCGGTCTAACCCGCGAAAATAGAAATGAAGCCTGGCCCAACCTGTTGGCCCATTGGACTCTTAGGTGGGCCGACTTGTATCGGCTCGTTATTGGCTCGGTTTTTAAAAATTAAAAAAAAACATATTATGTCAATATATATGTATATTTAATTAAAAATTTAAAAGTCAAATTTATAAAAAATAGATAACATGTTATATTTTGTTTCTAATAATTAAAATATAAAAATAATAAAATAAGTATTTAAGTTGAATAGTTGATAAAAGAAAAGTTAAAAACAAAAGCTTTAAGAAAATTATTTAGAATTATAATGAAAATATTTGAAAAAAAATTAAAAAAAATAAAATTTCATTTTATTGATTTAATCTTTGACTATCTCATTAAAAGCTTTACTAAAAAAACTCATTGGATAAAACTTTAGTAAGAAAAAAAGAGTGTAGTCTTGATGATCACAATTCAAATTATTACAAAAATAAAAATAATCTAGTATATCATCAATTATGACTCATCATCATTCATGTTACATGTACAAGTTATTGAAATGTGAATTTGGTCTTCTTCTTCTTTATTCAATAACATTCATTTCCAACTATGTGAATTTGGCCTTCTTCTTCAACTATGTGAATTTGGTCTTCTTCTTCATTAGTATTTATTTCCAAATCCATATGGATATTTTTTGACATATCAATATCCTATATAAATATATTAATACGTTAATTAAATTGAATTAACTAGATAATAAATATATTACTAAA
Organism: Trema orientale; assembly: GCA_002914845.1. Taxonomy (NCBI): domain Eukaryota; kingdom Viridiplantae; phylum Streptophyta; class Magnoliopsida; order Rosales; family Cannabaceae; genus Trema; species Trema orientale. Next base: position 354,070 of record JXTC01000058.1, on the reverse strand, counting down.
TTAATTAATTTGAACATATTATGATTATAAATATTTTACTAACTCAATTGTAATTTGTAAATATTGAAATTAGACATACTACTAAACATAAGTTATAATTGTGAAAATACTATTACACTACTAAACATACTACAAAATAATTGAAATTAAAAAGATAAATATGATAAATTGAATTTTAGATACTTAAGAAATTGAAATCGTACCTATAATTGACATTTAAGAGTTGAATAATGGAAGATATTTAGATTATGGAAGCATTGGAAATGGAGATTAGAGAATGGAAGTAAAAATTATAATTTAATAATTAGATAATATAATTAGAGAGAAAAAGAGAAATTTGATAATATAATTAGAGATAATGGGAGAATAAGAGAGTATTGTATTGAATTGAAACTTGAAATTATGAAAAAATGAGTGAAAGGATAGGATATTTAACTATTTATAGGTATAGAAAAAAGTTTTTTTCTTTTTTCAATTAATTTATTATTTTTTAATAGTTTTTTAAATTTATTTAAAAACATTAAAAAAACTAAAAGAACTTTAGGGGAGCCCAAAGCCCAAAGGCCCAATATGGTATTATTACCGTTTATACAAGGACCCAAAACTAGGAGTGAGAGAATGTGATATTTAATTATTTATAGGTGTAAAAAATAATTTTTTTAAACATGATATTTAATTATTTATAGGTGTAGAAAATGGTTTCTTTAAAAAAAAAAAAAAAAAAAAAAAAAAGACATTCGGGCCCAAGTTTTGAGCACTTGTACAAACGATAATAATACCGTATTGGGCCTTTAGGCGTTGGGCTCCCCTCAAATTCTATTTAGTTTTTTTATATTTTTAAATAAATTTAAAAACTAAAGTGCCAGGCCGAGCCGGCCTGGCCAGTGGGCTATAGTACCGGGTCGTGGGCCAGGCTATTTAGTCCGGCCTATTTTGCGAGCTCTAATAAGGATAAGAGGCTCAGTATAAAAATATCACAGAGTCACATACACATTTACTTGGTTATGTTTGGTTTGGTGTAAACAGACTTTGGAATGAAATGTCGATTTTATTGCTTATTTTAGATTTAGGGATATCAGCGGAACGGGGCAAGATCGATTTTGTATTTACCATCCCCCTCTCTATTATTATTTTACTATATCATCTCTGCATCATTCACCAATTAATTTGGTGCAGGGCAATTTCGGAGAATCTCTATCAGAGATCGATTTTCCTATTAGAGGTTCCCCATTTAGAATCGCTATTTTAAATTAATTAAACAATCCTATGTTGATCCAAATATCTTAAAAGTCTAAATATATCGGAAAAAAATCAAAATTAAAGTTAACTTCATTAAAAATTCTAATTTTAGACTTAAATAACTTAGAATTGTCAAATGTAAAATATTTAATGTCAAAATCATATAGTATATCATTCATTTAAAAAGCTAGCACAATCCCAAATAACTCAAATAATATTAGCATATGACAATATATATTATTAGATTTTTTTAATAAAAAAATCTAGTTGAATTATTATTATATAAAAAAATAGAAATTAACTTATATATAATTAGGGCGGGATCAGTGTAGGGCACTCAATCCCAAGTCCGTCCCATCCCGCTAAATATTAAACAAGGAATCTCCGTCCTGTACCCCGCATTATTTATAATAGTGAAAGCCCGCCTCATTCGAACCAGTGTACCGTAGTACACAACCCTGTTCGGTAAAATTGACATTTCTATTTGAATTTTAGGCGAAGAAGCAACATTTTTGTAACGCCTCCTAGCTTAACCATATTGTCATATACAGCCAAACTAAGAAGTATTACTCTTTCTTAAACCATATCTTTAGTTTTATAAAAAGGTGGGCAAATTTGAACTTTTCAAAACTTTTAGACAAAACTACTGCGAGGCATTACTTGCTGAAAGTCTCTTTACAAAATGTACAACTTAAAAGTTCTTATCAGTTTATCTTGCCATCAGCAGTTATATTTACAACACACAAAATATCAAAATACGAAGAAAATATCGCTCACAGGTCAAGCTCGTCTACATCTGTATGATCATGGCGACGAGAAAGCGTGCTAATCAACTAGCAACTCTATACATCATATATCTCCTCACCTGCATCACAGGAACTAAATGAGCTAACACTCAGTAAGTAAAGATCATGCATGCTCATGAATGTGTTTCATGCATAATCTTCATTGAAATTCCTATTGTACTATTTCTTTCATAAACTTTTCATTTTGATGTACTTTTCTTAGAAAATATTTCTTTATAGGGCCCTTGAGTACATTACAAAATCGCGGCAGTCGGTAGGCCGTGCTCACCTGTGCGGGAAGGAAACACATGGCTAATGTGAACTATACCTACCCAACACAGACCGACTAAGTAATGCACCTAATCTCATAGTATAATGCTCAGTCCCGGCAGTCAGTAAGCCATACCCACCTATGCGGGAAGGATGCCTGTGCAAACCATACTTACCCAACGCAGACAGACTAAACACTATACTTAAAACATATCTCGTAGTGGAAAACTTCACTTCTTTGAAAATCATGCTTAAATGATCATGTCATGCTTATGTCTTTCATGAACAAAATAATAGCCAAATAAATAACATACAATTGAAATAATACACATAAGCATGTAGGAATACACCTTATATCTACTATTGTTCTTGTGATGCAGTTAAAACAAATCTTTACTTACCTTGTGTCCGGCAAAAAAGAAAGTGGAAAGGGTCAGTATCCTCTGTGGCAAGGTGTGTGGAAGACCTGATGTCAAATTTATTACTAAGATGATCATTACAATGTAAAATGCTTAAAGAAAACAACCACAAGACTAAAATCATAACTATCACAAAATCAAGAAACCTAACTATAAAATGAACCAAAATGTCACGTACTTTCACCAAAAACTAGTCCATTCGGTTCTAAATGGTACCATTTGGTTCTAAAAGTATTTGGACAGTACCTCCTCTATTTTTAGGACATCCCCACATGATTAAAATCATGGTTTTAAACCTGTAATAACAATCAACAAGCCAATTCCCATATATACACCTCAAAGAGGATCACTTAGAACAACCTAGGTACACTTGAATTCTTTTCGATCTAAACAAAGTTTAAAACTAATTTTACACTTATATGTCATCATAACCAGCCACCAAATGAGTGAAATAAATAATAGAATCCATAAAATATGCACTCCAAGTTTAGAAAATCAGATTACAAATGGAAAAACATAATCTACCATACATGAAAATACTTAAATCTATAACTAGCACACTTTAGGGCTTTAAGTCTAACTTTAATTCTCCACTTAAATTCTTTGTTTCCAGCCATAAATAAGGTTTTCTAGGATCTTTATTCATCAAATAAAAGGTTTGATTTAAGAGCTAAAGCAATAGAAATAAGTTACTAATTCTAAATTCCACAAAAAGCTCACATTGACTAGTTTAAACCTTTATTGAAGCTCTTGCCTTCTACTTCCACAAAACTGATTTCCAAGACTTTGAAATTGACCTTAGGACTCAAGAGGATCTAGAAGAATTATTATTTAAGTAGTATCAAGTGGAGAATTGAAATAGGAAAACAAAACCTAGGAAGAAGAACTAGTTGAGTTACCTTGACTAGTTTGGATCTATCTTGCTTTCTAGAGCTCCAAATTGAGTTCTGCTATTTGGAAACTGTTGGATATGGATAAGAGGAGCTGAGAAAAGTCTAAAAATGGGTGGGAGAGTTTCAGGTCGTGGCTGGAGAGAATGAAAAAGTGAATGACCAGATTTGGTCCCAAACGTGATATTTAATGACTAAGAAATGGCATAACTTAAGTTCTAAGGGGTATTTTGAGAATTTTGCACCTTACTTTCTATGTGTCCAGCTCTAAAACATCCTTAGCATACTCACCACGTTACTAGTCCATCCTATACACCTAGGTGTAGACCAAAATAGTGAAACCTAGCTTAGAAGGTGAAAACTAGTCATACTTTGACTTATGATCCTATATGGCCAATCTTATTGTAATTTGGTGGAACCTAGCCCCATAACCAATCATTAAACATAAAAATAAGTCAATTAGACTCCAATTAATAATGTAAACAAAGTGTCAATGCCTAATTATTAGAGTGCACAAAGATGACATTACGCGATTAAGCTGAATCTAAGCTAGCTTAGTGTAACAAAACACCAATTCAGTACAATGACTGCCACCTTGTGCTTACCTAGGGTCGACAAATAAAATGCTATAAATGAGTCCTAAACATTAAATTAAAGCTATTTGACATGTTAAACGCACAATGAATTTAACTTCAAAAAGTTTGAAAAATGCATTTTACCGAAAAACTACTATTTGACCAACTTATCAACAAATATAATTTTAATGCATGTGCATATAGTATTACTATTCACGAATGTATTCTTTGTTCTTCTCACACACTAAGCTCTATTTTTGAGGGTACTGAGCCTTTATACTGCATAGGAGTACTTCAACAAATATTAGTGCAATAATACATATCGAAAGTATTTAACAGTCAGCTTAAGCAATTTACCATGAAATTGACTCTAGTTTTATGATATGTCTATTGTGTAATATGAACATGTTTATTATTGGCTTATTTACGCATGTGAGAATCTTGGGCATCACAATTTTGTTTGTAATTATATTTTATTTTTCATATTAATTAAACAATAATGGTTTAACTCTGCTAATTTATTTAGAACTTAAGCTTCTATTTTTTCACACAAGGAACAACCGAAAAATAAATTTAAATTTATGTTTATCAATATAATATTCATTTCCTTTTATTCTATTAATTTAAAGGATCAATGAAATATCATTTATGAAATATATATTCCTATTCTAATTCATTATAGGCCTTATTACTATTTTAATTTATTTCTAGCAAACTAAACATGACATTCTAGTAATTGACAATTATGAAAAATTAATAATAGGATCCTTATTCTACAAAAGAACTAAAATTTTCATGGATAAGAAATTAATATTTGAATAGTGTTTTTATTTGAGTGAATAGCATTATTCTCTTGAGAAATGCTAGCTGCACTCTTTTTTACACACTCTTCCAACCTCACTGTTTGATACATAGATTCCACTATAATTTGTTGCATTATTAAAATATTAAAAAAAACTAATAAAACTACGTGTCAGACAATGTGACTAGAGAGTATAAAAAAGAGTGAGAAATATAGTGTATTTAACACTCCTCTATTCTCTTTGGATAAAAAATATTCACAACTAAAATTATAGCCTAGCCTTAAATTTAAAAAAGAACAAAAATCTAGAGGTTTTTTTTTTTTTTTTTTTTTTTAAGGAATGATCTTAGCTTTTATTTGATAAGGGCTGGGGATTCAAATCTTAAGTCTATATATTAGAAGTATGATATACTTATTTAGATTAAGCCAATAATCACAAATTATAGACTCAACTACGATCATATTTTATCGTTTGGCTATGTACTATTTGTTTATGACACAAACATGGAGTTGTATATATTAATTAAATTAAAACAAAATATACACTAGTATAACATTGTAAGATGAGTGTAATGATCACTTGACAAAAAGTTGGGGAGCCTACACATTAAGTGGCTTTTATAGTTCTTATTTATTTATTTTTTTTTATAAACACACGTAAAAATGGATTAAGGGGGCCTCAGTGAAATTAGTTGGTAATAAGGGCAACACCTTATTAAATAATGGCACAACATTTGTAATGTAATTCAATGGAACTAAATCAAATGGGGCAAACATTAATTTATTCTTGAGATGCCCCGGCGTTGGGAAGGAGCTAAAGACAAATGGCTAGAAGCTGAGCCAACATGAATGGACCAACGGTTTCTCTGTTTCGTGCTTCTGCTGCACGTGGAGGCTGCCTTCTAGGTATCCCAAGTACGTAACAACCAGTCCCGTTTCAAAGTCCAAAAGTTTGAAAGAATCCACGCCACGTGGGAATGGTGATTTCAAAAAAAAATAATAATAAAATTTCCACTGTCCGATAATGTACGTGGAGAGCCATTATATAGACACGTGGATGGTCGAGATCTACAAGACATAGACTTCTAAATTATATCCTAGACAAAATATATCGGAATCTTAAATCTTTATCTTCTAGTATTTAGAAACAAATTTTCAGCTATTTATAGGTTTGGCGTCAACATTTATCTTATTCTATTAGAAATGAAGGTTATACTTGTGCATTAGTGAAATAAAGATTGATATAACAAAGAATGTTACGAAACGTAACGTATGATGCCCGAAAAAATTTTCTCTGTATTTTATTTTTCGAACCTACAAAAAGAAAAAAAAATTGCTAAACCTAACCAAACAGTATCTCAGACTTCTTAATACAACAGAACACGTAGCGAGATAGGTCCTTCACCATACAAGGCATGAGCTTCAGCCTTAATGTGCTTTGGACACGAGGCAATTGAGAGGTTTAGACTTGATTGGACCATATAAAAGTAGTCTTAATCATTATTTAATATGTATTTTTTTAATCTATTATAGGTAATTTTTTTTTAACCATTTGATCATTTATCTAACAGTTATTATTATTCAAATAATTAGAAGAAAAATAATAATAACAATAAATGTGTATTATTTAATACTTTTTATTTCTCTACTTTTTATCATAAAAAGACGTAAATGATGAATTTTAATTGACCAAAATAATAGTTAATTACATAAAAATGCCTTTATTTTTAATTTTTTTTTTCCAAAAAATACCTTATCTTTTGAACTTCTACAAATTAATAACCTCACTTTTGATTCTGTAAACTAATACCCTCACATTTACGATTTCTGCAAATTAATACCCTCACTTTTGAATTCTGTAAATTAATACCCTGACATTTACGATTTCTGCAAATTAATACCCCAACTTTTGTTTTCTTTGTGTATTTATATTATGAGCAAATTAAAAAATATAAACACCTCTCATTAATTTATTACAAATGTTCAGATATAGTATATTATCCGAAATTATTTTATAACTATCTTTTTTGGTTAATTGCTAAAAACACACTATTTTTATTTACTCTCATCTTTATTTTTTTTACAATTAATTATTTTTACCTTTCGTTCTAATTTTTTATTTTTTTAAATAAAAAGTGAAATAAACTAACTACAAATATTTTTTAGAAATTTTATTATTGTTTAATAAGTTTTAATTCAGTTGATGATGGCTACTACCATCTTTTTATTATTAAAATCAATTAATTAGGCATTAAAGTTATAAATTTATAGGAATTTCAAATGTTAGGGTATTAATTTACAAGAATTTTAATTATTAGGGTATTAATTTGTAGAATTCAAAAGTGAGTATATTATTTTACAAAAATTCAAAAATCAGAGTATTATTTTGCAGAAATTTAAAAGTGAGGATATTATTTTGCAGACATTCAAACGTCATGGTTTTTTTTTCCAGAAAAATTAAAAGTCAAGGTATTTTAATGTTATTAACACTATAGATAAATAAAAAAACCTAATGAAGTTGTGCCCTTAAGTATTTATGTGTTTATTTATTTTAATCGGATACTGCAAGTCCGCATCTCGATTATGTGGTCAACAAATACCACATCACAAAACTTGATAAAATAATTAGTGATTATAATTTAAACTGTTTTACAATAAACTATGACCAAATAACCTATAATTCTCTACTGATATTTTGTTTTAATTTTTCCATAAAATGATTATTCTTTACAATTGAAAATACGAGTACTCTGATTTTTTCTTTTTTTGGGGGGTTGACTTGAGGAAGAGTGCTCTGAAGTGGCGAACAATGGAATGCAATATACTTGTGAGCTGCTTTTCTTCAAAATGATATATATTTTAGTTCAAGTATAAATGCATTCGAGCTATTACCGAGCTGAATGATTTATCGTGTGCAATTAATAAAAGGACGGGATTTTACTAAAATAATAATAATAATAATAATGAAAGACTAGATTTTTTGGGGGGAAAAAAAGTAAAGGACTGAAAGTCTGGATCTGATCGTAATCTACCAACTCAATCTTTGACTATATATAAGATCTAATCTACCCATCAATGTTAAAAAAATATGCATAAAAGATATATTTATATTTATATTTTTTAAAAGAGTTGTCGCTTTTACTAATTTGCTATCAACCAAGCGAACAATTTGTATTAAGCATGTGAAGCAATGGAAACCAGCAATTCTGGGCCGTATAAGGTTATAATTTGAGTGGTGCCACTGCCAGCCAAGATTGCAAGAGTCACATTTGCACGTGCTAACTCCTAGTTTTCATTATTATCCTTATCCATATGGTCAAACCTAGATAGTTTCAATAAATTGAATTTAAAAATAATACACCTACATAGTTATGCAGAAATTGAAAAGCAGCATGAGACCTGTCATTAAAGGGGATTTATGTTGTATGCATGGTGATTAAAAAAAAAAAAAAAACTTAATACATGTTTTTTGAATTGTAAAATTTTTAATATATATATTTGCGGTAGAATCACATTTTATTGTAATAGTAATATAGCGCGACTTAAAGAAGTGCACAATAACAATGAGGTAAAGTTCTTTACCATAGTACATTATTTCTTATTTTAACAGTTGAAAAGCATAATATATCATGTATATTCTCTAAACGAGAAGCCAAATGTCGAGACAGCTATTACTAATGCCAATCTTTTCTGTTATTTTTGCTATTCCTTTTTGGATTTTTGATAGTACTGGACCAGTACTCTAAGTTTTAAAGCTTTAACACATAAGTTGTTCATCCACAAAGTCAAATCAATGCTTACCCACTATAACAGAAAAGCATAATTATAATCACGCCAATGCTAGTTGGTCGATTCAGGATCTGCCGATCTTGTTCTTCTTTTCACTATTTTTGGAAAATTGGAACCGACACATATATTTATACATCAGGATCGACTGGAGATTTCTTTTCCTTTCTTTTTTTCTTTTAATATATATATATATATATATATATATATATATATATATATATATATATATATATATATGTGACCAGTTGGCCGATAAAATCATAAAAAGTTGTACACAAAAAACCATTCGAATATTCTCGAGCATTAATACCCAGTTTAGTTGCTCACAAAAATAATTAGAACAACATAAATCATAGATGTTTACACTCTTTTTTACATATTTCAGTTTCATTGCTTAATATTGTTGGTCTGAACCCATTTAAAGAGCAATGAATGCTCTATGTTGAAACCGTGTAAAAACACAGTTTTGCATATTGTACACGGTAAAAGAAAAAAAAAGAAATACGTGTACAAACTGTGGGTATTAAGTGTGGTGTATTAGCAGAAGTAGGTGAGCCAAAACACTATAAATAGGGATCTATTCTCTCATTGTTTTTCATCCTAATATCAAAGAAATATTTTAGTGTTTTCTCTTCTCTAGTTAAAAGTCTTTTTCTTCTCTTTGTATTTTTTTAGGAGTGTTTTCTTAAGTATAGAGAGGTGTGAGCTCTCTTGTTGTTCAAAGAGTAGTGGTGAAAGGTGTGAGTGAGAAAATACTTATAAGAGTGCTTGAGTGTTTTTGGGATCATTGGGTAGAAGAAAAAAAGCTGTATGATTGTAACAATTTTTCATATAGTGGAAGTCTTTTCTAGAGAACAGTAGTTTTTCTCCTGATTTAGGAGTTTTCCACTTAAATTCTTGTCTTGTGTGATTGTTTCAATTCCCTATTTTATTTTTCATTATTCTGATATTCGTTGAAGTGAAATCCTAAGAATAGCGAATTTGAGGCGGTCAGATTCCTAACAAATATATAATTTTATTATGACTTACTGCATTATTAAAATATTAAATTAAATAATAAAAGCTACGTTTTAGACAATAAAACAGAAAAATGTAAAAAGAATCGGTAATACAGTTGATTTAGGCTATTCAGCAATCCTCTGAATTATATAAACTAAAGAAGAATAGGCCCGTTTGGTTCGCCTATTTGAATGTGTGTATTTGAGTGAAAATTGTAGAATGTGTTATAATTGGAATGGGAGATATTTGAATGGAAAAAATAGTAGAATGTGTTGTAATTAGAATGGGAGCATTGGAATGGACTATTCAAAAACACCTCCCCCTTTTATTCTCATTCAAGACACAAAAAGACTATTCCAATGATTAACTTTTTGGATGGACCATTTGAATAGAAAAAACTGAATTGTTGAAACAAACACACATTCTAAAAAATCATTTGAATGGAAAAACTGAATTGTTGAAACAAACACACATTTAAATAGATTTTTCATTCCAATGGAATGGAATGGTTGAAACAAACGGAGCCAATATTAGTTGTATAAACGTCTCAACAGTGGCCTAGCTAGGAATCGCTGTCTACGCAGTCTTTTCCAAAATTTTAGTTCAGATAGTGACAACCAGACATTTTTTCATACATTGAATTCAAATAAAATAAATAAATTAGTGTTTACATTTTTCTTTTAAATGCAAATGTCCTGTTTCCATTTGCAAGTTGCACCATACTTTTCTTCAATCAAAAAAATGTGGGACAATTTGCTTATTTTGGGTAATACGTTACAGGTTATACATATATAGGTAGGATGCAAGGGCGTTTGAAAACAAAATAGGTTGTTCCAAACCTTAAAATGGAAACAAAGAGAAAAAACCAATAATGTTATAATATGAGGGAGACAGATGTGAAATGAGGGTGGAGCCCTAATACCATGCATGCCCCAATGCCCAATGGGATTTGTAGTAATGCATTTATTAACTTTTTAAATATTTAAATATGGTGCCAACGGGGCATCGAATTGATTGGCATCTTCAACTTCCAACTTCAACTCGGATAAGCTTTGGGCCGGCTTTGGGCCACCCACCGCCCCACCCATACGCCCCATTTAGACCTTGTTTTTTCTTTTTGGAAATGCCATTGCCATGGCTATTTTCTTTTTTGAGGATTTTTTAATGCTTTATAATTTGAATTATGCGATTTGTCTATATAACATGAGTATCCCCATCTATTATTACGATCTTTTGCTAATTAACTATAAATTGAAGGGCATAATTGTTAGTTTTAAAAATAATTTTGCTGCGAAAAATTGACCTAAGAGCATTCAAAAATTTTCTCAAAACAATTGACTATATGAGTACATAGCATTAATTCATAGAAAACAAAAAACATACAAAAAGAATAGATCTTATACCTCTTGTAGCCTATCAGCGGATCCTAATTTTTTTGTCTTCTAAACTACGATCTTCCAATCCAATCCTCTGGCATAAATATAAGAACGTGTGGATATTATGTACAATTCCTCAAACTCACACTTTTAGATACTTGCAATATTCTCAATATATGAGATTGCAAAACTTTGTTATACAAAGAATGGAATATTTTTCTCTAGTTTATGGAGGCTCTATAGAAAATAATAGTACGTATATATTTTATGTTAAATTTTCTTTATATATATATATATTTATTAAACTATTTAATAAATAAAATAATTAATCAAATTAATTAATATATACATATATATGTAAAACACACATGGCCATGACCTTTTTAATAAGCCCAACGAAACGTGACTTTTCTTTCTTAAAAGCAAACGTAATATTATATATATATAACTATTTAATTTAATTAATTAAGTGGCCCATAGGTTAAAAAAAAAATACATACTGGATTGACAATCTATTTAATTTATTATCCATTAATTTAACCCTCATGCATATAATACTTATATACTAAATTATACTAAATTCATGGTCATATAAATAAATTAGAGATTTTCTGATATTTAAAGATATACAAATTATGTACAAATTCAAGTAGAAAAATGTCATTTTATTAATTCAACAAATATTCAAAAAACACATGCTTTTAGGGGCATGAACCCTAACAATAATCGCATTATTTGGATCAATCACAAATTATAGCTTACAATAGGACTAGCTATTTGAAAACGATACGATAACATGATTTGAAATCCGCACGCTTAGTTGATACACAATTGACTTGAATTGACACGATTAATTAATATTTTTATTAAAATATTATAAAATATTAAATAATTACTTCATAAAAAATATTTTTGAATGAATTCATTGTAAATAAAATAAAAAGAAATAAATTAACGAGCTAATTTATCTCAATAAAAAAAAACTAAAGTGAAAAAAATCAAGTAAATAATAATTATAATATTTAAAAGTGTTGTGATGCGTCAATCTGAATGACGTTTTCATTAAACAAGTAACCCGTTGGTAATATGAAACTCGCACGATATAAATGAGTCGACACAAAATGACACAAATTTCTAGCCCTAATTTATATATATAAGTATATGTTTTTAGGAGTCAAATTGGTACATCATTCATATGAAAGATGCGTGCTACTTTATGATAAATAAATAAATATATTTATGAAGAATTTTCATGATATAATGTTCTTCATTAGTTAGTTTTGAATTTTGATTGTAGAGAAGAAAATTAATTTTCTATTAAGCATATTTTTCTATTATTAGCTACAGTATAACGAGCAAAATCGTTTTGTGATATTAATTATTTTTGCAACGAAAAAATGAAATGACATCACTTTATTCAAATCAATACGTGTTTCGGGGAAAAAAAATTGACTTGTAAAATAATAGCTCATTTTATAGAGGATGTTGGCTTTGAGTAAACCGTTCCAACTAAACTTTGTAGGCAACATGGAATTATAGTACCCACTTTGAATGGTAACTATAAATGAAAAGAATTGACTGGTTAATCTTAATCCTCCTTGTTGCGCCCAAATATTAAATATTTAATGAATGTATATATAATAGACTATATAATATAATCTGTATCACTTGATTGCCTGACAGCGTGAGTATTTGATTAATGGGCCCAAATTTGGGTTAGCCTGTTGGGTGTCCGAGTTCAGGACTGACCTATGTGATTCGATCATGAAGCCTACACAATTAGGGGAGAGAAATAAAAAGCATCCTTTGTGTATATATAACTTGCCGAAATGAAAAATGCTCAGGTGGCCCCAAATGAGTGTTGTAACGCTGTTAGCCATAAAATAATGAAAAATGGCAGAACGATGCATATTTTTTATATTACAGGTTGTTACTACAGTTTTTTTTTTAGGTTTTTTGGGTCCATTATGTTTATGTCACAAATCATTAAAAGTTCAGAATCATAACTTGTTTTTCTAGAGAGTAGTCAACTTTGCAGTGGCTACGGCATAGCCCAACGGAAGAACTACTCTTATGACTATGGGCTTTAAACCCACATGAGCCCAATCTAGGCTGAACCTTTCTCTCCCATTTTATTGTCTATTTTCAATTTTGGTTTGATGAACCTACATATTCTTTTAATTTTTTTGAAGAAATGAGTGAGGTTTTGGTATATTGTATTAAAATTTAAATGCCAGCTTATTGACATTTCCTAACCGTAATCCTAGGTTAAGTAGCCAAACACCATTAAGAAACACGAATCAAAATCAAATAGCAGTTTTTTATACTATGTTTTTAATCACTTTCAACAGCTAACTTTCTAGTTTGATATTAATTTGAGTAGGACAAGTAACAAATAAAAAAGATCTTTTGTAATACAGAAAATCTCTTTATAAATTTTTAATTGGGTCTATTAAGTGATATTGGTCTAATTTTTTCGTTGGGTATATAACTTGGCGATGAAACAACAAGGTAAAAATGACATCGAATTCATTTAGAAACTAAGATTATGGACGGAAATTAGATTGGGTGTATGATCTTGACAATTTATTTATATAAAAAACACATATGTTTGTTTTCTTTATCTTTTAGTTTATGCCCGATTGCCCATGCTTGCATCAATTGAATCAGATGAGACCATTTGTTCTCCTAAAGCCCCTATTATGACAAAGCATTAAAAATTTGTCTATCCATGTCAAACACCTTTGGACCTTAAAAAAAAAAGGAAGTGTACAATAGTTTGATCTCTGCCATATCCCAATTAGAAAGAACGAATTTTTCCTAAAGTTTAAATCAAAGATCTATTCTCTATCGCAACCATCTTTAAAAGATTCACTAGAAATATGAAAAGCTAACTCCCAAGTCCCAAACAAGAAACGTTTATTTCCCATTACTTAGATGCCTCTTTGTTAAACATAGCAATAAACAATTGAAAAGCAGGAAAAATTAGGAAATCTAATCTAAAAGAAAACTAAATTATGATGACTAAAAGCAACCAGAGTATAATGTCATTTTTTTTTTTTTTGAATAAAAGAATTTCATCTAATTTTATTCCCTTGCTAAATCGTATGTTGGTCTTTAGATGTAACGTCAAGTCAACTTCTTTAATAGCCAAAACAAGAAGAAAAGAAAAAAGAAAAGTCAAATCCTTTGATTACAGTTGTCATAATTTTATTAGTTGACGCTATCGTGCTTGTTGGTGACGTGTAGGCCTATACATACAGCACAATTATGATAGCTCTCAATAAGTCCAACCGAAGGAACTGGCGCTGCCCAATAACGTAGTGTCTTAGGGACAATATTTAAATTACATTTAAACCCAAACAAACGATTCAAGCTACCTATTTGATCAATATACTTGTTAATCACTCCTATTTTTGTTATGAGTTTTCTGAGATTTATTCACTATTGGATAATTAACTAAATCTCTTCATATCTGTTACGCGATGGGCGAGTACCTCACTAACCATTGACCAATAAACTAGTCAACATAATCGGCCAAAATCTGCAGACTTACTCGATTATAATGCTATATAGATTTGATTTAAATAAACAAATTTATGTATGTAATGAGAAATTACTCAATTTTTATACTGAATTGTAACTTTCTAATTTATATGTTAATTTCCTTTATTTGATTAGGAAACCTCAGTAAACAAAATCATACGAAGAAAGGACATTGCATCCTATAAATTATGAATTCTTGTAGGGAATTGCTCCTAAATTATACCCTATTTATATATAGTTGATATCGCGACCACATGTTTATGGTCAATTCCGATCCAGGAACTAAGAAATTCAGTGAAGTGAATCGGTACTAATATAAACCTCTCCGTAAGTAATACAATAATCATTAGATGATCACCTTCTCAAACCATAATTAATTAGCTAGCTTCGTCTGTCATTGCCGGCCGGCTGCTTCTATTTATGTCAACCGCACACACACGTTTACGTGAAAATTGATCATCCCTTGATCACCAAGAAAACGGCCCCTCATTCCATGGCAATCACCTAGGATGACCTTATAAAAGTCAACAAACGCCTTAATTAGGCCAAAGTCATATTCCTTATACATTGTCAACAACAAACATTCAGTCATTTTTTCATTAAGTCTTTCACATACCAAAGTCACTATCCTAATTAATCATACTCTTAATTGGCTCTTTGTCACACCATGGCGATTCGTGTTAATTATCTCGTCCAAATATTTTCCTTAATTTTCATCGTCATGGCTTCATCTTCGGCTCTAGTCCGAGCCGTTCCTCTAATAGGCTCGGCAGTTCTATTGAGAGTTGACCAATCGGGCAAAGGCAACTTCACCAAGATACAAGACGCCATTAACGCTGTCCCCTCCAATAATAAAGAGCTTGTCTATATTTTGGTTAAGCCAGGTATCTACAAAGAAAAGATCACTGTACCAGCGGACAAGCCCTTCATAACAATTAGTGGCACTAAGCCTTCTGTGACCATTATAACATGGAACGATAGCGGCGAAATTTTCGACTCTCCTACCTTTAGTGTTTTGGCTTCTGATTTTGTCGGCCGTTATCTTACCATTCAGGTACATTATAATTATGTATATATTATTTTCGATAGTGTGACATAAGTTGAGATATCAAAATTGTAGAAAATCTTTGAGTTTTTTTTTTATTTTAATTTTTTGGCTTGTTAAGTTGTTATACCATACTATTAAGTACCTAACCAAAACCTTATTTGTACAGAACACCTATGGATCAAGTGGAAAGGCAGTGGCGTTGAGGGTATCAGCGGACAGAGCGGCGTTCTATGGGTGTAGAATCCTTTCGGTCCAGGATACTCTACTAGACGATACAGGCAGGCATTACTATAGCAACTGTTATATCGAAGGGGCCACAGATTTCATTTGCGGGAACGCAGCTTCTCTCTTTGAGGTTCGTATAACCTAATTAGAAAGTACTTATACGTATTTACTAATCTGCAATAGAGATGAACATGAATGGACTATTCTCATTCATTTTTATGTATTTACGTACTGGTTAGTATCTAATCTTCTCTACTTATTATTTTTTGTTCTCTTCATTCATTTTCCGCTCATTACCCTAAAAAATTAATATACCTAGCCCTGACTTATTTTTGTAATTCAGGTTAAAAATTTTTATTAAACTACTTAAAAAAAATTTAATTGTTATTTGCAGAAATGCCACATTCATTCACTGGCGGAAGGAACTGGATCAATCACGGCTCAACGGAGGGAGTCTCCGTCGGAGGACACGGGCTTCGTGTTCTTGGGTTGCACCATCTCAGGTGTGAGAACGG
Source organism: Trema orientale (assembly GCA_002914845.1). NCBI lineage: Eukaryota > Viridiplantae > Streptophyta > Magnoliopsida > Rosales > Cannabaceae > Trema > Trema orientale. The sequence continues at coordinate 337,592 of JXTC01000058.1, read as the reverse complement.
CCTTGCTAGGAAGGCCCTGGGGGGCTTATTCCAGGGTCATCTTTGCTTTCACTTACATGTCAAATGCTATACTGCCCCAAGGCTGGGATGACTGGGGATCCTCATCCACACACAGGTATACCTATAATACTCTTAACTTTCCTTCTTCTTTCTTTTTTTTTTTTAAAAAAAAAATTAATTAAACAATGATGGTCAGGTTACGACAAGTTGAAATTAATCTCCTGTTAATTAATTAGCTTACCAAACATTTAGTGACGTTACACGATTGAAAGAAAAAAAGGGGAGGAAAAAAAAGGTTAATATTAAGGACATAAGAATAATTCAATTAACCAATTAATTAATATATTCGTCTGCCAAAATGATGGTAATAAATGTGATTTTGATGGTACTATGTAGAACATGATGGTGTTATTTTATAAACGTATAATAGTGTTTTTAAAATTATTAGAATGTTTCACATTGGTCTTTTAAACTAATTACTACCCTTTAACTCTTCTACGCTACGCAACCACGGAAAATCAACATTTTGATTATGATATACTTTGATTAAGCAAGAAATCTCCAGCTATCATTTTGATGATCTCTAGCTTATACATGAAGTGTACAACTGAGTACTGAATTTTCTATTGATGTGTTTTTGATTTTGTAGTACGGTTTATTATGGACAATATAAATGTTATGGACCGGGAGCAGTTATGTCTAAAAGAGTGCAATATTCACGCAACCTAACGAGCCTAGAAGCTGAGCCTTTCTTGACCAAGGACTTGATTGATGGCAAAGCTTGGATCCGGCCTGTTCCAACCAGCTTCAGGAATGCTTTCAATGTTGGCGGAAAAAACTAAGGATAGTGCATGCATGTCTGCGTATACATGAAGTTAATTTGACAAGGTTTATTATAGATGTAAAAACAAAAAATTCATTATATATGCCAATCATGTACACTTAAATAAAAAAAAAAAATATTCGTTTATTTCACTGTAAAAGAAGTATATAAAATGATTCTTTATGTCAATCGGATATACATGTATGTAAAAGATTGTTTATGACAAATGAAATATATAAAACGATTTATTATTTTTCAATTTTCGTATGAATATCATTCACTTATTTGTCTAATTGTCTCATTTTTGATTCGTATTCAATTAATACAAAGCATAATTCGGTATTGAATGTTCGTTAAATCTGTTATATGAAAATCAGAAATTAATTTGCATACTGGAGAATGATAAATTATTGACGTATAACTGATTAACGTACAAAAATTAGATACATATAGGATTCTTGATCAGAATTCTACTCCCTCATTCTTTTCTTCAATTGATTAGTGTTAGCTACTTTATTAATTTGTTTGTTTTTAAATAAAACAAACATATCTACGTGCTTGGTAATTTTTAAATGCATGCAAGGCTGCAAGGTGATCATATTCGTCAAGCTTGATCTATAAACTACAAATTTTTTAACAAAATAAATACCAGGGTTTTTGGTATATAATTAGACCCTATGTTATTCGTAGTTTGGCAACATAGTCCCTAAGTTATTTTTTTAGTAATTAAATCCTTAAGTTTTAAAAAACTTAGCAATTAAGTCCTTTTTGTTTGCTAATGTTAAAATTTTCATAAAATTGAACATGTTTAAGCGAAAGAAATTTGAATTTTCACTAACACTAATTAGTTTGTAAAGGATATAGAATGAAATTTTAAGAGAAATTTTAAATTTTTGAAATTTTTTATTTTTTAATTTTTTTTATATTATGTTGTTGATTGTACTTAATTTTTAGTTATTTTCCTTCCAATTTCAGCTAATGCCATTAAAATATTAATTTTGACCTTTAAGAACCTTATATGTGACATAAAAATGTTCAATTCTATCAGATATTTTAATAATTATTAAAATTTTCATAAAATTGAACATGTTTAAGCGAAAGAAGTTAATATTTTCACTAACATTAATTAGTTTGGAAAGGAGATAAAATGAAATTTAAAGAGAAATTTTAAATTTTTGAAATTTTTTATTTTTTTTAAATTTTTTTATATTATATTGTTAATTGTACTTAATTTTTAGTTATTTTCCTTTCAATTTCAGCTAATGCCATTAAAATACTAATTTTGACCTTTAAAAATCTTGTATGTGACATGAAAATGTTCAATTCTATCAAACATTTTAACAATTACTTACAAAAAGTACTTAGTTATCAAAATTCAAGAACTATTTTGCCAATCGTGAATAATACAAAGGTCAATCATACCAAAAACCTTAAATATCACATAGTTCAATTGTCAAACTGAATTGAGAATCTTGCAACAACAACAAAAAAAAAAAAAAAAAAAAGAGAAAGAAGAAAACTTTAGAATTAAGTAACATTACTATAGCTGGCAACTGAGACTAATTTAGTTAGTCCAAAGTTTGAGGATTATGTATTAATCTGAGGAGAGTTCAAATCTTAATAATGATAGGTGTGTGAATTATTTTTTATCTTTATAATAAGTAATGATTATTAGTTAAATTTTATTTTTTTTAAGGAAAAAAAACAACATTAGTATAGTAAGCGAAAGGGTTATGTAAGTCATAATTCATGTACTTAAATTTAGATAGTGACTCGTAATTTATCTAGAGTTGATCTCCCAACTTATAAGTTGAAATAGCGACCGCGTCAACTGCCAAGCCCGATAGAGACCAAACAATTTTCTAGATCTTGACATCATAACACCAGAACGTACGTGTAAAAAGATATGCTCACCACGTATTATCTTAAGCAGAAATAAGAGTAACATCTAGATCGGCTAGCTCAACATAGTACATATCTCTATCAACAATGTCACCTATAGAAATTGTCTTAATGATAGACACAATATTAAATACAAGTAGGCCCCACCGTTAATTTAAGAAAATATATCTCCCCACTCCAGAGCCGCCTTTCTAGGCAAACCTGTGGGCTGGTTTGGTAGAAATGGATCAGGCTCAGCCCAAATTTAGGGATAAGATCAAAATATATTTTAAAAAGTAAAAGAATAAAAAGGCCCCCACCACCGTAGAAGCATGCACATAAAAATAATTTCTAAAGGAATTTGAGAAGAATATACAGCGCTTTGAATTTTGTGTGGGTTGAAGCAGCTTACTGAAAATTTGATCAAATGGGTTCTCTAATGTCAGGATGGGACTCGCCCGTCTTCGCTTCAAAATCAGGTAACAACCTATTACTAAGTTTTCAATTTCTTTACTTTTTAAGTTTATTTCTCCCTTGAAAAAAAAAAGAAAAGGTACTGAGTATTAATTAAACGAACGATGACATGTGTTTGGATCAGGTACGTATAAGCGAAATCGGTCACTCACCAAAGATGAAATTGCAGCTTATTGGAAATCAAAGCAGAAAACAGTAGAAGAACATGTTAAAGACATTACTAGCCTCTCAGAGGGCAAACAACATCAGGTTTTTCATCATAATTTTCCAACAATTCTCTAAAAACCCTTTGTTTTTCGTTGTTTTTATTTGTTTAAATGGCAAAAAAAAGAAAAAAGCAAAATTAATTTGGCTACATATATGTATATGTGACAGGAAATTGGCAAAGTTGAAGAGGACTACGCTGGAAAAAGGCGTCAAAGATCAAGCTCTTTGCCTCCGGAAAGCATAAAGGAGGTTTTAGGGGACGACGAGAGTGAGACAAGCGTTGAAAAGCTTACCATGAAAAATGGCTGGTACGTAATATATAATTTATTTAGCTAGTTAAGCTGATTATTATTGTTTCAGTACTATATATAATTAATGTGATATTCTACTTAAAAATCATTGGATCGTAGATCTGATATATAGAATATTTATAATTTGCAGGTGGACTAGGAGTAACTGGGCCTTCCTAAACGAGCCACCGGTATCTGAAGGCGCTTCCAACAGCTATGTGTCGCAGTACCACGTCGCTAGTTTGGCACCCTCCAAATCACAGCCCCGTGACGGAATCGCAACTATTTAACCAAGTAGTACTACATCTCATACTACATATCTCACTCCTCATTTCCTACGTGTGTACATATAGACAAGTTTTTATGGTCAACCGATCCGTTTGTTTAACATAAAACGGTGTAAGAGCTTTCCAAGCTAGCTACCACTTTCTAAGAGTTAAATATATGTTATAAGTGTGTACTTGTACAAAGAGTGGTTTAATTAGTTTGTAAATATGAATTTATAGATATTCACGATATGCTGCTTCTTGTTTCTCGTTTATTTTTATTTTTTCATTTTCGTTATAGGGAGTGGAATATTAATGTTATGGCCTTGTGAGTTGTGTTTCGGTAAATAATTAATGGGTTGAGAATGATATGTTCGACGATTTCGGTGAAGTGCAGTTTTAGACTCTATCCAATGTTACCATTATATGATTCTATATAATAGATTAGTTTTTATACGGAGTTTATTTTAACTCGGTTGAAGTGCAACTATAATCTTCCTATTATAGATTATCATATTATATAATACTGAATACTATGTACTATTCATAACATTGTTTATGTTTTGGGTCTTCTTGTAAATGTTCTGTCACGATAAATAGTAGCTAGAGTGAGCAGATTTTCGTTTAATCGCTCATAAATCTGACTTGGGGTTTAGTTTTCTTTTACTATCACGGTGTGGCGTAGAATGCGGAATAAGTTTTAAATTTCCTTAATTAATCACACCACAAGACGTATACAATATATAATTTAAAACAAATTCTTGCACACTAAATCACAATATATTCTAAAATTTCCTCCAAAAGTAATTTTTTTTTAAAAAAAATGATATATTCTAAAATCTAGAACTTTTCGTTTTCGCTACTGTCACTAATAATATATATATATATATAATATTTTAAAAAACCATTATCTCATAAAAAAAAGAAAAGAAAAAATATACAATTAATATATATAATTATATACATATATATAAGGGAAAAGTTAGAAATCCTACGTCAAAACCATTTCTTCTTTACTCCTCGTCCTTTTCCAGCCACTTGCAGTCGCATCTTGAGTTTAAGTCTTTTGGTCACAGAGAACACTCTCTCTCTTCAAGACTTTAAGTATGTTTCTCCGTATTTAATTCTTATCGGACACTCTTTTATTCTTAGTCCTTACTCTCACTTTCACTCATTCTACCCAGGTTTGAAAGCAATCAAGCACCATCGATACCGACCAAAAAGAACCAAATGCCAGTGAAAGCACAATAAAGCTTGTAAGTTTCTTTATCGTCATTTTTTCTCTCTATTTTTTTCTTTTAATTTGAAGCACTTGATATCTATTTATTATTTATGAGGTTGTTAATATGAAATCATGCATGTTTGAGAGTTTGTTTACATTGTATATGTGATGTGTATTATGTGAATCTTTATAGTTGTTATTTGAAATATGTAAAGGTAGTTTAAGATAGAATAAGAAAGTGCTTTCAGGGGAAGCCAAGATACCTATGTTTAACCCAATTTGATCACCTAATTTACATAAATAAATCGTTAGTATTGATTAATTTTAATGGTAAGTACTGTTATTTTTAAATAAATTGTTATCATTTATTTAATATATATATTCAATGTGGTTAATGGTTATATTTCATTGTTTCTTATATTTTCCTTGCACTTGCAGGTTAGTGGATGAAATTTGGAGAGTCTTAGATAGAGATAGAGGTAGCAAAACAGGCCGGGCCAAATGGGCTGGCCCGCGGCCTGTTATGTGGCTCGTAGGCCGACCCGGCCCTAAGTGTAGGGCTGGGTCGGGCCTAGATATCAGGGCCGGCCCAGCCTAGCCTGCCAATCTAGTCCGCACGGGCCGGCTTGGCCCAGCCCGCCAAAAATATGTTGTTTATTTTTAAAAAAAGTTTTTAAATAAATTTAAATATAAAACTTTTTCCAATACTTATAAATACAAATTTCCTCACCTTTTTTTTTGACACTTTCAAATTTCAATCTATTTCTAAATAATTTTTTTAAGATTTTTGTTTTAAATTTTTTTTAATCAACTATTCAACTTATATACTTTTTAGTTTTAGTTTATTTAATTATTTATAAATTTTATCAATAAGAAAAAAACATAACATATTATTTATTTTGTTATAAAGTTTATTTTAAAATTTCTAATATTTTTAACTAATTATATAAATAATAATTTTTTTTTTTAATTTTTAAATTTTTTTAATTTGGGCCAAAATAGGCCGGTACAGGCCAGTCAGTTTTGGCCCGTTCTAGGCTCGGCCCGGCCTAGCTCGCCTAGAAGCACGAGAGGGCCTGCGGGTAGGGCCGGGCTCAATTTTTAAAATTCCGGCCCGTTTTCCCTCCCAAGCCCGCTTTGGGCGTCCGACCCGGCCTATTTTGCCACCTCTAGATAGGGAATAAGGACTTTTTAACGCTGTTATTTTAACTATAATGTTGATTAGAAGGATGTTTAAATTTTTGAATACATTTGTGTTCTACTTGATTTTTTTGAGTCTTGTTTCTTAAATTTAGTCTAAATTACTTAAAGGCTCATAATAGAGTCAAAATCGCATAAATCGCACCACACCAAATCACATAATGTGGTGTGGTTTAGTGCGGTTAAGAAATTTTTTTTTACCACACTTTACAGTTTGATTAAAAATTTTCACATACTCTCACTTAAACTGCACCGTACACACCCTTAATAAGGATAATGTTTGAGGTACTAATTTTTGTACTAAATTTTTAATACCAACACATGTGGCATGTGATTTGTCACTACTCAATTAGTGATAATATTTAATCTATTTGTGGTAAATTTTTAACACACCAATTAGATTGTGACAACTTATATGCCACATATGTTTGTACAAAAAATTTAATAAAATTTGAGATATGTAGTGTTATCCCCTAGTAAATAGTTAAATAAATTGTTAAAGGTCCGACTTTGCATAGCGGATTATGGTGGAGATTAATGCGGACACTGATTGTGACGTCAAATTGATAGGCTTTGCCATTTCCTATACCAAAAAGTAAGCTTTAATTTTGTCTCCCACTAAGCGAAAATTGAAATCTTCTCAATTCTACGATCCTAATTTAGAGTAAAAAATCTTATATAAGATGCAATTAAGATTAAGTAACTTACATTAGCAAAAAAAAAAAAAAANGGTGCTGAACTACCTACTTGGTTTTAATTTTAACGTCATGACAAATTAAGAACAATATCTTGGCAGGGATTCATGAGAAGTCATCATTTCTGAGGGCCTTTATAAACACGAAAATATATTCAAGATGAATATATACCTATGTCCCTTTCACATGGTTGAGAATAGACCTCTTGTCTTTCTATATTAGAACTATTATGAAAAAGATTCCTTGATAAATAAGTGAACGCAAAACAAACTTAATCATGCTTCATCATCATCCAGACTATAATATTGTGGTTGCATCATTATTTCTAAGATTATTTGCCAAAAAAAAAAAATCATGAAGTATAGTCTTTTTATAAAATTAACCATTTTGTTTTGTGTAAAATTATACATTCATATTTCAAATCTCTATAAAATTGTACATTATGCATATAAATTTATCGATAAATTTCTCACTAAACATGAAATTTAAATTGAGGATAATCTTATTTCTATAGATTAATATAAAAAATTTATTAAGAATAACTTAAAATAGTTAGCCTAAATCATCTAATTTGTACACAGAAAGTACAAATTTACAGAAATTTGAAATATAGAGGTATTATTTTGTATAGATTAAAAGATTATGATTAAAATTACAAAAAGATTATACTTTAGAGTAATTTTTTTTATTTACCAAAAAAGAGTTTTTTTTTTTTTTTTTTTTTGGTTGCAGCTATCCCTTATTTCTATTTTCTTATATATTCTGCAATGCATTCATTAATTGTAATACTATTGTTTACTTTTTTTTTCTGGAATATTTTTTTTAAAAAAAAAAACTTTGTCAAGTTTTAAATATTACCTTTACACAGATGGTACAATAATTGTACCACTGTTTATGATTACGTTTGCGTAATTCAGGTCATTCATTAAGGTGGGGTTAATGATGTAAGTCATGTACGAACCTTAATGAATGGCCATAATTTGTTAATAAATTCTTTAATTTATGCGGTAGTTTCTCAATATAATCTTGTTAAGTGGTTGTAGGGATACAACCGTAATTAACGGTTGATAATTGATCAGAGAGGAAAGATGGCCTACAAAAAGCAAGCCTAGAGTATTTTTGTCCACAGTAAATCGTTTAAAAAAATTCTCTCTCCTACGTCTTCTGCTATTCTCCGACTCTCTCTCCTCTCCATTGCTCTTCTATAATTTTTTTCATTTTTGCACTTCATGGTGGAGATGAAGCTCTAATTAGTTAGTTAAAGACAAAGGTTAAAACACTATATATGCTTCTTTTTCATCTATCATCTTCGTTTAATGTCTAGTTTAATGTTTGGGGATGGTTACGGTAGGAGCATCCCTACGTAGGGTCATGCTTTAATTATCGTTGGATGGGAATCTGTGGGGAATAACGAGAATCTGTGGAGAATCTATTTATATACAGATTCTCATCCAACGGTGAATAGACAGGGCCCTACGTAGGGGTGCCCCTACTGTAGACGCGCCCTGTTTGTTTACATGAATAAAACACTTTCAATTTTTTTTTTTTTTGAACTAAAATGTATTGGATTAAATTCAAGCAAGAGAAAAAAGGGAACTCAAGTAAATCATAGGGAAGAACCTGATTTTTTTGCCAAATTGTTATAGTTGTTGTTCTTGTTTTTTTTTTTTTAATGAAAACCACAATCGATTTATTTTGAGGAAAAAACTAAATCAAAAAACGCCAACTTCCTGACTCAGAAAACACCCGCAATCCTCCTTTTCACTTTGTCTTCTTCATCATCTCCGCTTAACCCAATATCTAATTGCGTCCACCATTGTCGATCATTGCCCCATGTGCTCAGAACCACTTCACACCCTGAACCGACAACCCAGGGCAGTATAAACAAAAATTTTAAAGAAAGAAGGAAATTTAAGAGAAGAAAAAGATTTAGCCTTTTGATTTAATGTGAAATTAGGGGGTTCTTTTTTTATAGATAGCTAAAATTTGAGGGTTTCTATTCTACAGATATCTAACTAAAGCTCAAAAAGATAGGTCGTCTAGTTGAAGATAGAGGAAACGAGAAAACAATATTATTTATTTATTTTTTTTAACAAAAAATAATAATTATACGTGGTTTGACAAATATTTCACCTCGTGCACCTCATGCAATCTCAGGTGTCTAATTTAGATCTACTGGTCATCAAAAGGATCTAGTAATAGGGTCAAAAATAGGGGATTATATAGTAGAAATCTCCTAATTTATGCATTTACATTGAAGTGGTTTTTTTTCCCTTTTTTCTTTTTTTGTTTTGGCAAACAAATTTGGTCTGTTTTGATTATGAAAAGAGAAATTAGGCCATATATGCACAAAGGTGGCCCTATTTCGGCCGTATACCCATTTTAAAAATACTCTGAAAAATATGCACATAGACGAAAATGCCCATGAAAATCGTAAGTAAAAGTATGCCCTAATTTCAATTTGCTCACTTCCCTCTCTCACACAGCTGTCGAGTCTCATTTTCCTTCTCTCAATCTCAGCGTAGTTCCCGTCAAAATCTCATCAAAATCATGGTGAGGTCTTTCAAAGTCTCCGTCATTTTCATCTGTTGCTCCTCCGTCGTCGTCGTCGTCGTCACAGTCACTGGATAAAAGCCAGAAAAATGACTCCACAAAAAAGGGTAAGAAACTAGGAATTTAAGGTTATATTTTTAGAGAAAAGTTAGCAATTTCGAATGGTATAGTTGATTAATCTTTATTTCAAATTTCGATCAAGTTTCATTCATTTTTGAAGCTATTCCTTGAATTATCGACTGATTAAAGATGAGGAATAATGAATTTGAGATATTTATTTCGAGTATATTTCGATCCTTGTTTGATGCTTTTCGATTCACTTCGATCATAATTTGTCTACATTCTGATGCATTTTTTATGCTTATTTGAAATAAAATTTCTATTAAAATTCATATATATTCGATGCTCGTTCGATGTATTTTCGATTAAAATTTGATTTATTTTCGATGCATTTGGATTCTATATAGGCAAAGAATAAAGAAATGAAATATTGAGTTTTTTATTTCGACTAGAATTCGAGTATATTTCGATGCGTTTCGATTCATTCGATGCTTTTCGTCACATTTTTGAAGTCTTCTCGATATTTTTTTGAAATAAAAATTATATTTGAAGTCATTTCGACGGTATTTCGAGTAATATTCGATGCATTTTCGATGATTTGATTTTTTTCTTCAATCGTGTTCGATGGAGCTTCGATGCTTATTCAACTATATTTCGATTCTTGTTTGCCTTTCGAGTTGTTTATTGATTTGGATTTTATTTCGATGACGTTTCGATTGTCTTTCGTCATGCTCTGTTTTTCGATTCATTTCGATGATGAATTTCGAAGCTTTCGCCAATATTAAATATCTCTGTAATTTTACTCGATTGGAATTGAAATAGCATCAAAACTTGCTTCATCGATAATTCGATGAATAGTTCGATGGTATTTGATGCATTTCGATTCCATTTCAATGAAGTTCGATGATATTGATATTTTTTTATTTTTGTCTAATTTTTTTTTCCTTCTATGCAGAACCCAAAGTCCAAGCTCATTGTACCCGTTGAGCATCACTTTCCTGGAAGGGTTACTATAAAGGGAACATCGGTTATTACGAAGATCAAGCAAAAGTTCGAGAAGTATGGCTTAATGGAGAGGGCAAAGGAATGTCCGTTTAAGCAATTTTTTGTTGCTCCTCCAATGCAAGCATATGAAGTACTTCTACACCATTTATTGTTGAGGATGGTGAAATCCAGAAATCCCATGGAGTTGCAATTTTTCATTGGGGATAACAATTTGAGGTTTGGGCTTCGTGAGTTTGCCTTGATAACAGCCTTGAATTTTGGGAAAAATCCTGATGTATTAAAGCTCAAATCTATGTCTGGTAGCACTAGGCTTAGAGAGACATACCTGAATAACGAAGCCGTGGTGAGATCCGGTGAATTGAAAGCGGCGTTTCTAAATTGTGAGGAGAAGGAGGACGTGTGGAAGTTAGGTTTATGCTACTTGGTTGACGGGCTCTTGATGGCACAAGAGTTAGCCACAAAATTCAAATGGATATGCTGTCATTCGTAAAGAATGGGGAAGATTTTTTCAATTATCTATGGGGAAGGCGATCTTATGAAATGACTTTCTATAGTTTGAATAAAGACATGAACCACCAAAGGGAAAATTACATTAATAAGACTAAAAAAAATAAGAAGGCGAAGGAAGCTAAATATACTGTGTATGGGTCGAAGTAAGTACGAAATGATTCGACATATATCGAAGATGATTGAAAAAAATATCGAAATATTCATCGAAATACATCGAAAATGATCAACAAAATTCATCGAAATACATCGAAAATGATCGAAAAAAAATTAATCGAAATATTCATCGAATTTCATCGAATATAGGTCGAAATTTCGAGTTCAATCGAATTATGGTCGAAATATAGTCGAAACAATTCCTAAATCTCAGATTTCATCAAAATATGGTCGAAATGACATCGAAAATTCGATGCTTATCGTGATGCCGAGTTATTTTTTCCAAAATTTTGCAGATATTCCCAGAAAACAACTTTTAATGTATAAATTATGCTCGTAACATATCAAAACATAGTTAAAAACTATTTCACACAGTACCTATAATATTTGAATACATAAATTATATACTCATTTCGCTGATTTCCTTCCTCCATCTTTCCGCTTCCTCTATTTTCTGTTTTTCAACTTTTATCCTTTCCTTCTTTTCGGCTCTTACAATTTCAGCTCCTTAGACAGTTTGATAACTTGAAGAGTGAGATTAGAGGAAAGATTGTGAGGATATAGAGTGAGGAATGACGATCTTCAGCTAGGTTACCACGGGGAAGAAAGGCATGTACATTGTAAATCAATTATTAAGGATAGATGTGACATTTCAAATGGGTATATGCATATTTTTTAGAGTTCTATTGAGGGATGCATAGGGAGCCAAATTATACCTATTATGAGGCATATTTAACCTAATTTCTCTATGAAAATTCACCACGTTTACTGTGACTCATTTGGTCTTTCTGTAGTATTGGGCGGTTGTAGTGGTTACATCAAAACCGAACATGATGTGATGTAGGCTGTAGCCTGTAGCTAATATTTATTTCTCCTCTGGTAAGTGATTTTTTTTTTTTTTGGTGTGGCATCGTAGACAATATGATCAAGTAGGGTCCACCTCCAACCCTCACTTGACTTTGCAGGGCCTAAATTCATTTTCCAACTCTCATGTGCTGTGACTTGTACGGAATGATTGGGAGACGGATGTTAACTGTCGTTTGTGGTAATGTCATGGCGATATAAGGGGGATCATCCTGGGCCTTTTGCGGATAAAGTTGGCAATCGGCCTAATTTCGGGATGGCCCCAGAACCGTGAAACCCACAAAGAAAGTGGACTAATATCACTTTCTTATGAGTCTTTTGAAAAATGAGTTATCTAAAAGTATTAGATTATTGTGTGATTAGTGTCACAGTATCTATAATTATTGATTGATTATATAAAAATTATAAAATTTATTGTCACATAATACTTTGACTGTCATTTTAGTCGAAAATATTGTGAGTCAGGTCCATTTCCCAAACTTCACAATCTAAATAGCTGCAAATCGCTTTCTCTTTCCTTTTTTCAGCTTCTGGATGTTTTTAGATCGTAAAACCATCTGTAATGCATTCATACTAAAAAAGATGTGCTACTATTAAATTTAGTACACATTTTTTAGGTTTTATTCCAATGCATGCATTTTAAACAATGCTATTTTGTATTTAAATACTATTTTTATTTACAAAATATATTTTTTCTACAATAAATTATTTTATCGTTTAGTTATTAGTCATAAAAGTTCCACTAAACTTACCAAGTGTGAATGATTTTTTTTTTTTGTTTTGTGAAATATATGAGTAGCAAAGTAGTGAAAGGTAACTAGAATTTATAGAAATTTAATGAGGAAAATTGTAAATAAAATAAAACAAAAAACGTGTAAATATATTAATTTGGTCATACTGTAAAATGTATATATATTTTAGATTTAAAAATAATAACAATACTCTAAATTTTAAGCCACATTATAGTGTCAATAATATAAATTCAAACATATATTAATGATAATATTGTAAATTTAAACACATACTACAGCGATAATATTGTAAATTTAAATACATGCTAAAACTTAGTACTAACACAATATATAGTATGTGCTAAAAATTATGTTAAATATAGCTTGTTATTGCAAACACATATTTTGAATCGTCTTTAAAAGTATGCTAAACATAATATTGGCAGGAGCAATAGCACCCATTGGAGATGCTGCTCAAGAGCTCAATATCTTCTCTTCTCATCTATCAAAACAAGTTAATCAATAACGAACTGAACATAATGAGATATCGGGAATAAAATAGTGTAAAGTCCGGGTTACCCTTCACCTAACCACAATCCTGAGTTAGATACAAAGGGGTAATGTCGACATTCCGCAAAGCAAACGTTTCCAGAGAGTACAGCAACAAACATTTTGCGGGCCGTTTAAGCGACCCATATTGGCATTGCCATCATTTATCACCATCCAATGGTTTAAATGAATATTAAAAAAAAAGTCAACAAGTACAAGGTGACCACTGAGTCTGACCAATTTTCTCCATTTATCAACAGAAGGTATGGTTTAACAAGAGGGTTATTAAGGTAATTTACTCTTTCCTCTCGTCCATAAAACGAGCTGATCATCTAAACATAGCCTATAATATACCTGAGTAGTACTAGTTTGATTTGTTGTTAGAAACTCTTATAGCTTCATTTGCCAAAGAAAAAAAGGAAAGAGAATTCCAATGGCTGATCAGAAAAGCAAGGTTTTGATAATAGGAGGCACCGGCTACATCGGCAAGTTCGTGGTGGAAGCGAGCGCCAAGGCCAGACACCCCACATTTGCTCTGGTGAGGGAGAGCACAGTGAATGACCCCGTCAAAGGGAAACTCGTTCAGAAATTCATGGACTTGGGTGTCACTTTGCTACACGTGCGTATAATATCGCTATGTGACCGATTGATATGTTAATGTATACACTTTATTTAATGTACGATTTAAGTAAAATGGTTACATGAGGATGATATATATTATGGATAACACAGGGTGATCTTTATGATCATGAGAGTTTGGTTAAGGCGATCAAGCAGGTTGACGTGGTGATATCGACGGTTGGCCACATGCAGATCGCTGATCAGGTCAAAATCATCGCCGCCATTAAAGAAGCTGGTAATATTAAGGTTGGCGTCTCATCTCTCAAAACGTTAATATAAACTTATTCTTAATTTCCCCTGCTTTTACAGTTTATTTTTGTGATTTACTTTTAACTCTGTGAAACATTTGATCTGATCTCTAAAAACAAACATCTATCTACTTATGTACGCCTATTATACATACATATGCTGTGTGTCATGAGTCATATTCTTCCCCTGCCAATTGATGCTGTTTAATTTGTTGCCTCGTACGGCGCCATATAGATACAACAGAACCTAATTGATACAGGGAAAACGGACCAAAATAGAAGTATGACCTGTTATTAGTGGCATTTTCTAATATTGCAGATGACATTGTCTATATAAGAATTTAAATGGTCAAGTTGTTACTACTGTATGTATGTAAAACTATCAAGTGTACATCATAAAGGTGAAAAATGAAGGTTTAGCCGGTAAAGGGGGCACATATTCATGATATGTTTATAATATTTATGTATAAATATATAGATATATATTTATGCATAGCAGGACCTAATCAATGAGATACTTTTGTTTTCTGAACGTATTGATACAAGATATAGAGTTGGATAAAACTAACCACTAAGGAAGAAATGAAATCTTCGAGTCCATATAATAACAAAGTTAAAGTCCCTACAGATATTTGGTGATGCGTACGTATACGCAAATCTCATGCGGATTTCTTAAAGAAATTTTCAGTTTCCGGACCTTTTTCTCTCTTTCCCTAAAAAAGAAAGATTATTTCCCGTAATTTCTCATGATTTTGATGATAAGCACTTATGACTAATTTATTCATTTCAGAGATTCTTCCCATCGGAGTTTGGAACCGATGTGGATCATGTCAATGCCGTAGAGCCTGCGAAATCTGTATTCGCGGTCAAGGCCCAAATCCGGCGTGCGGTTGAGGCTGAAGGCATACCTTACACTTACGTGGCCTGCAATTACTTTGGCGGTTATTTCCTCCCCACCTTGGGTCAACCAGGAGTCAGCGCTCCTCCTAGGGACAAAGTCATTATCTTAGGCGATGGAAATCCCAAGGGTAAACTCTTCCACATATTAATCTCTCTAGATGTAGTTCTTAGTTGTAACAGTTATGTCAGTCGCAATTGTTTTCAGCATTTCTATCTTTTGATTACGGTTTTGCACTAGAAGTATTCTCTGAAAAAACACTTGTTAGTGCTAATACTATCTTTTTCAATTATTCATATATTATCTCAAAATTGAATTGAGGTATGAATTGAAGATTGGTTAGAACTAATTGTGTGATTGTTTGTGTTAGCTTTGTTGAGACATATGCTCCTTATTTTGTAAGTTTGTATTCTCTTTCTTGTTCTAATTTGGGATTATATATATATATATAGCGGTTTTTAACAAGGAAGAGGACATTGGAACTTACACCATCAGGGCTGTGGATGATCCAAGAACCTTGAACAAGGTGCTCTACATCAAGCCTCCGAAGAACACACTCTCATTCAATGAACTCGTTGCTATTTGGGAGAAGAAGATTGGCCAAACTCTTGAGAAAGCCTATGTTTCAGAGGAGCAACTTCTCAAGGACATCCAAGGTCAACCAATAACCTTATTTGATTTTTCGAATTCTAAATATATCATATGAAAGAGTACTAATAATTTACTTTGTCACTTTTTTTTTTTTTTTGGTTGGATTGATTATATGATTTTTGGTTTTCAGAGGCTCCAATTCCAATCAACGTGGTGTTAGCAATCAACCACTCGGCCTTTGTGAAGGGAGATCATACCAACTTTGAAATTGAGCCATCGTTTGGTGTGGAGGCTTCTGAGCTCTACCCTGATGTCAAGTACACTAGTGTTGAGGAATACCTCGACCAATTCGTTTAAGAGATTCACGAAAACAAAATCCACACTCTTCTTCTCATTATTAAACTAATCATCCAAATAAATATGGTAGATACTTTTATTTGCTATTCGAGCGGATGAGATGAGTGTAAGATGAGTGCTTGTGCTTGTTACTGTTTTCTTTCATCCATGTGTACATTGAGCTTGTATTATCTAGTTTTTACATCATATATATAAATCTCCTCCAACTAATATTATTGGCGTTCTTGTCTCGTTTACATGCTTTAACTTCCAAATATCATGTAATATATGTATGTATATATTGATGTGTAAAGAGTTGGACAAATGTTTGTACAGTAATAGGACGATGGCAAAACAGAAGAAGAGACATAGAAATGACTGCTTGGATTGGGAAGACAGGATTTGTTCAGTCTTCCTTACCCATCGTCATCAAAAAGGAAAAGTGTAATAAATAATTTCCACTTTTCGGGCCCCATTACCAATTGTTAAAGCTAAATTATTTTTTTTTCCACCTCTTTTTGTTTATATATACATATATAATATATATGTAACATTTTTTTAAATATCGTGGAAAGCATACTTGATACCTAAATTCACAGAACAAAGTTTTCATACAAAAGGAAAACGACGTGAAACCAAGAAAAATAACCAAAGGATCAAACAACGTGCCAACGACCACATCAATATATAAAATGAAAGCTAATAAATAAATAAAGAATAATGGAGTTTGGTATTCAGGACCATACGAAGTTGTGTGTGAAACATGCTTGGTATAGATTATAGCCTAGGACTTAGGAGAGCTCCACAGAGTTGGATGAGCGGAACATAAATATTAAATAGTCCTGCAGTAAAATCTAGGCTCTCAATACAATAAAATTATCTGGGTTCTTATGAGTTACGACTTAGAGGGTAAGAAGGAAGAAGTTTCAAGGCCTAGCTAGTGAGACCAATGATCTTGATCAATTTCATAATGACATTGTCTCAACATCAATCGTTAAGGAAACATTTTCAACAGAAGTATCTAAAGCAATCTTTTCTGTGCTAAGATAAAGACAATACTGAATTAGCCGTTCAACCACCACTTTATCGGAAACAGACAGAACAAGCTTACTCTTAAATAGCTTCAACAAATAATTTATTTTCATTCGAGCATTTATAAAACCTCGATGATTAACAAATGCCTTGTCGTGTCTTGAGTACAAGCTTTTTTATTTTAAGACAAGAATTTTATTAATGAATGCTTCTACCAAAGTCGTTTCGTCAGCCCTCTATTCCTATCTTCTTTCCAATACAATTAGAATATCGGATATCCCACCCTTAAGAAAATTAATATCTGTCTTCATAAAAAGGAAATGAACTGCGTTCAACTGGTATACTTAAGTATATACAATCATGATATTTCTCACCTCTTTTACATTATTCTTCGTATGATGAGTCTGATATTCGGCTCAAATTGTAGCTAACATAGACAAATACTCAAAAAAGAATCGGTATGACTGTATTTATGAAAGCTCAAACCACACTGAGTCTAGTCTTATTGACTACCAATTTCATTGATTCAGAGAAGACCTTGCCAAGATAAGTTTTTCTATTTCTGGGAACATTGACAGAGGGTGCCGGAGCTGGTGCTGGGGCCGGTGAATTTGCCAAGCTTGTTGGTGTTCTTATCGAATGTTTCTCCGCCATAATTCTTCTTACTTTAATTTCTTCACTTTTCTCCTCTGTCAAAAGTTTGAAATTAAAATGAGTTAATCTTAATGTAACAAGAAGTTTCAAGCTGAATTACCAACTCCTAGACATAATGCATATGTATACATAGATATTATATACAAGACCAAAAACGAAAAAGAATGGAACTTTGTTTTGGACTCCTAGGAATTCTTACCATTTAAGTGCTGAGACTTCGAAGACTCGGACAAGTGAACAAGTGTGGGGGTGATAATAGTGAGCAAAGCCCAGAAGAAGAATATCACAACAAAGGTTCTGCCACTCATTTGTGGGATTTTTTTGGGGAGAGGAACAGGCCTTTTAGGCTTGGCAAATGTCTTGAGAGGGTTTTAAATGCTAATTCTAGGACGAGTTGTTGTTATGGGTGGGGGAGGTTGAAAGGAAGGGGGAACGGACCTTGAAACATTAGCTGGCCATGTTTCATGATCATTGCTATTATAAAATTCGAATTCTCTGTTTGCATTTTGATTATTTAATATGATTCTATATGCAAAGTCAAGTATTTTAACAAATAAACTTGTGATTTTCATTGTTCAGTTGTTGGAGGGTTGTTATACCAATTGGGTGTTTGATTGGACATCTACCTGGCATCTTAAACCCCAGGTCAGAACCTGCTTCGGCTCGACTTAAAGTGCTTTCTCACGTAGTCCCGCTGCCATATTTCGTCAACGGTTAATTTCGTTAGAGGAGTTTTTCCAAGCCACCTGAGTCAATACATACTTTTCCATCGTCGGAATGGGTGGCATAGATTTTACCACACACGTTACACGTGTAAGTTTTGTCTTGCTAATTAACAAATTAAAAATAGCTCATCATTCTGAAACCACAATCAAAAACACCATAACCAGGTTTTCCCTATGAGATAACCTGTTTTCTCTCCTACATTTAGATATGAAACACATTCTTTGCGTCATTCGGCGTAGTGAATGGTAATGGAACCAGCCAAAGTCACTTTCACACTAAAAAATAAAATTACATGGCTGATTCTTTAGTGTTATCAGATCTACAGTACATCAGCTATAATAATTTTCACAAGAACACTATGCAAAGTGACAAGGTTACATTTTAATAAGAAGCGAAAATGCAAGAACAAGAGAGATTGGTCGCACCACATCTTAGCCTGTGGAATTGAAAATCATATAAAAAGTTCTCTCCCTTTCGTTCAGACAAACTGACAATTTCAACATGTTTATCTACAACGGGTCCCCTATTGGGTGGAAAATAAAGTGAGATAATTATGATCCTATGATATATATTGAGCTCCAGGTACAATAGAAGGATTACAGGACACGAAAATATCATCCCCAACTTCTCTTCCTCTGGCTATGGAATCATTCCCAACTTCCAAATGGAATGTTGCAAATTCAACAAATATAAGCAAGAAACACGCATTTGTGAAAACAAATTTAACGAACAGTTCCAACGCTACACTTCTTTCTCCTGTCCCCTAAATGTCAAAAGAGAGCTTCAGTCCTTATTCTTGATGCCACTGCTACTGGCAGCGGACTGCTTCCCTGTATACCTCTGGCAACAACCAAGAAGACAAGTAAATATATTACACTAAGATGATTAAGCAATTTCAACTCAGCCCCGCAAAAAATAAAAGTAAACAAAATAAAATTCATTGCTGATCATTAGACACGAAACAGAGGGTGAATGATAACGTTCTGAAGCACTAACCTGCTTTCCAAAGCTGAATGGAACATATTTATACTTAATCATGTGCATGATTTGGCGCTTCATTGTGAGGACAAAGAGAACAATCCAATAGCAAAGAAGAATAGGCCAGAAAACAGGGACATCAAACACAGAAAAGAAGGTCATCAGAAAGGCTACGCAGAAAGCCTTTGTAATAGCATACCTGAAACCACAAGAATCAAAAACCCGAATTGAGCCTCACGACATTCTAACACATAATTTCAACATTGGAGCAGGAAGCAACAAGTGACACGAGGCAGCATCCTCGTTAGCAAACAAAACTCTTAAATTGTTAATGAGAAGTGTAAACTTTACCATGAAACATTATGTGGCCAAACAACCACTTGAAAGTTATACCAAAAAAATAAAATACAACAAAGGAAGCAGAATGGTATATATAACTAATCATCGTAACAGGAGTTTCTACATTACCAAAACTTAAACTCAGGAAGACGGCGAATGAAGGGCTTAAACTCGTCCGAGCCTCTGGTCGGCAATGAAGCCCCATCCAAGACCTCAAGCTCTGGATCAACCTTCGGCGACAAAAATCCGATCAAGAGATTCAATATATAGATTCCTAGGCCATAGGAGACGATGTAAAACCCCTGAACATAGTAAACTCGCAGCACATAAATTGCCGCTGCAGCAAGAGTCCCCAGCCACCTCTGTACTGGGTGAGGGGTAGAACGATCCAAATAGTACTGAAATGCCCTCGAAAAATCGCTTCTCCACTTGGCAAGAGGCACCGCATCGGAGGCAGCATTGCCCTCAACTCCTTCCATGAAATGTTATCCTCTAACCTGCCTACAGTGCAGAAAAATTAAAAAAGGAATATAGCCAAACTAAAGGACCGACACGAGATAATACTCGCTGTTTGTTTCCTGAGAAAATAAGAAGGTAAATTGGAATGTCATCTCCAAAGTAGATCCTGTACGTTCTATTTTAAGGTTCTCTTGTGCTGAAAACACTTACATTCACCCATACACCGACACAACAGAGCAAATTAACGAGTTTTTTAGGACTTAATTGACTCAAAATTTAATTTTTCATTTTACTTACATCACCAAAAAAAAAAAAAAATCATAGAATTTTTATCAATTTTCTTATTTCGAATTTAATTCAAGATTCAGAAATAGAAACTCGATAGAGCAAAAAAATGAAATAAAAACCAAAAAAAAAAAAAGCAGACCTCAACGATTAACAACACAGCAAGAAAAAAACTAGGGTTTGGTTTATATAACTGAATCACTACATGATCACAGTATAGCGCCGAGGAAAATCATTGAATCAAGAACAATATACAAATTTAAAGAAATTGAAAAGCTAACCTTGAGAAAACACGAAATTAGGGTCAAAGAACTATTCGAAGCCGATTACAGATTGATTTTGATGATGAAGACTGTGAATACACCTGTAGAGATATATCCTAAACTGTTATCTATATATTGATTTGAGGTCCAAGAACGAAGAATTTCTCTATTAGGTTTTTATCTTTCTGCGAATATTTTCTGAGTGCCCAAACAACAACAAGAACTTCCCAAGAAAATATCGAACTTTGCTCCCAGACAAAAGCCCGGTTTGGGTTTGGACAAGCTTAAGACACGAAACGCACCGCTTTGATCCCAACTCTGAGACACGTTAAAACGCGCCCTCTTCATGTCGTTTTGTTTAAAGTCGGGGGACTTTCTGGTCAATTTAATCTTTGGTGCGAAACCCCAAATTACCCTCCCAAGGGTTTGGGATATTCTAAACCTACCACTGGGACTGCGCGAGACTTGAAAAAGCTCCAAAAGGCAAAAACCCCCCAAACGGGTCTGTCTTTCTGGGTGTTTGGGAGCCAAGAAAATTTTTCAGACAAGGAAGGAAGGAAGGGAAGAAGAAGAAGGAGATGGGAACCCTAGGGAAAGCAATCTACACTGTTGGATTTTGGATTCGGGAGACTGGCCAGGCCATTGACCGCCTCGGCTGCCGCCTCCAAGGAAACTACTACTTCCAAGAACAGCGTAAGTTTTTCTTCCTTTTCTGTGCCCTAGATCCCATTTCAAACCCTAGTTCTGATTCTTCATGTGCTTCAGAATCTTCGAATTTCTGTCTTGTTATTGGATCAAGGTTTCGTGCAAATGCTATTGACAATTGTATGTTGGTGTGGCTCACATTTTCCTTGACCTATATGCCAATACATTTTTGTTTTCCTTCTCTGATAATTGAGCTGCGAATGTGAAATAAGGTTTGGGCGTGAAGCAATTTCTCGAGAGATGAGGCTGTATTTTTTGTCTGAGACCTTTTTTTTTCCCCTTCGCTTAAATTTTTTTCGTGGAGTGTTGTGTATTACAAGCTCCAGATTATGCTTCGTCAGGGTTGAGCTGTGGGATTTTTTTTGGGGTGTAGTTTAGTTGATTCTGTCGCATAAAATGAAAGTATGCCCTGCAATTGCCAATGTTGATGTATTAAGGATTTTATGACGGGAAATTATGCTTCTTTTGAAGGTTTAATAGTTATTGGAATGTCAAAGCATTCGACTCTTTCAATGTCGTTAAGGAGATATCTCATTGTTTCAATATGTTATGTTGGTAGTGAACTCTCTGAGCAAAAACCCAAGCTGGGAGCCTGGGACTTTGTGATGTGCTTGCATTCTTAGTTTGTTGTCCACTGTAATGTGGCTCTAGCATTTCCTTCTTGCTTATTTTGTATAACTTCCTGCATCCAGGGTGCTTGGCCTTTACCCTGAATGGTAAACTTGTGTTGGAGTTATCTTTTAATTTTTGTTCTTTTTATTTTCATCTCCTGTCAAAGTTTGCTCTTTGTTGTGTCTAATATATAAGGCTTGCTTGACAACATTTATGTTTATTGTTTTTAAGAGTAAAATGAATGGCATAGATGTCTCAAATATTTGAGAAATCTTCATTATTCATTTCAATTTTAACAACGATAAACATAAAACATAAATATTGCCAAGCAGCCCAATTCTGATTTGTGCTATGTTTGTTGTTTTACTTGTTTTCTGTTATTGTTGTACTCATGTTACTGTTATCTTGATCCACAGTGTCTAGGCACCGGACATTGATGAACATATTTGATAAAGCTCCAGTGGTTGATAAGGATGCATTCGTGGCCCCAAGTGCCTCAATCACTGGGGATGTTCTAGTAGGAAGAGGGTCATCTATTTGGTATGGATGTGTTCTGAGAGGTAAAAGCATCTTCTGATATGACATTCGTTGTATCACCATTAAATTTCTTGACCTTTTGGTTTTCTGAAGAAAATCAGGAAATCTCACCCTTTTAATGCTTTTTATTTTTAAGATAAGATCAACAGTCAATTTTTCTTCTCAAAACACAGTCCGTCCGGGAGATATTCTTTAGTTCAGTTTTATTACTTTAATGGCTAGATGGGCTTTTAATTCTATCCATGGGATTCTTCAGGAAGTGTATGTTCTTTCTGTTACTAATCCTACAAACCTATTGTACATAGGTGATGTGAACAGCATCAGTGTTGGATCTGGCACTAATATACAGGATAACTCCCTTGTGCATGTGGCAAAATCTAACTTAAGCGGGAAGGTTTTACCAACTATTATTGGGGACAACGTTACTGTAGGTGAGTAATATGCTGTCAGTTCTACCTCTGAAGGGCTTCTGGGTGTTAAATTCTAGAACGATTCTGATTGGGATATGTAAACTGGGCAGGTCATAGTGCCGTTTTGCATGGCTGCGCTGTTGAGGATGAGGCCTTTGTTGGCATGGGAGCAACACTTCTTGATGGAGTTGTGGTTGAGAAGCATGGCATGGTTGCTGCAGGAGCTCTTGTGAGACAGAATACAAGGATCCCTGCTGGAGAGGTAAGACTGAAAATGCACCATCTGATCTTACAGCATCAGTGCATGACTATTATGAACTGTAATACCATCAGTAGTTCTTGAATGTTGATTTAAATTGATGATATCATCACAAACAGTGATTTACACATTTTAAATTATTTGGACCTGTACATGTCAGGTATGGGGAGGTAATCCAGCAAAGTTTTTGAGGAAGCTGACTGATGAGGAGATAGCCTTCATCTCTCAGTCAGCAACAAACTATTCCAACCTTGCACAAGTCCATGCAGCTGAGCATGCAAAACCTTTTGATGAGATTGAGTTTGAGAAAGTTCTCCGCAAGAAATTTGCTCGTCGAGATGAGGAGTATGACTCGATGCTGGGCGTTGTCCGTGAAACTCCCCCAGAGCTTGTTCTTCCGAATAATATCCTACCTGACAAAGCACCAAAGGCTTCTTAAAATGAGTTTCATCTGTTTCTCTTTCTTCTTTTATCATTTATATTTTCTTCTTAAATTTAAATCTTGACTTTTTGACATCTAAGGGATGTTTCTTCTCATGTGCAAATACATGGAAAGGGGATCGCTTTCTTTTCCAATAATACCCGACATGTTTCAGGGCAGAATTATGGCTCTTTTTTCTAGCTGTTGGCTCTACCCATCCTAATTCCTATGGTTTTTATAAACTCTTTTCTGCTTGGATGGAAAACTAATGACATTAAGCAGCATCGATGTATGTTGGTTTGCCTTTGTTGTATCTAAAGATAAGTCTTTGAACTAGAGGATTTTATGTTCTTTCCTTGTATGTACCTAGTTCAGAGCCATGGCAAGCCAAAATGTGCTCTTACGCTCAAATGCTTCCATGTTCATTTCTGGTATCCAGCCGGTCTTTGCACAAAACCTTAACAGGTCCAAGCTAAATTAATTGAGTCTTGAAGTAACGGCTTGGGCACATAAACTGCTGTAAGACATGAAAGTTGAAACTAGGTTGAGCAGTTCGTTCAAAGATTTTTGCTTTTTTCTTATTCCAGTTTTTCTCTAACCGGAAAACGACACGAGCGAGAGGTGGTGGGAAATTAAATGGGTTTTTAAGGCTTTTACAGTTAAAAGTAAAAGAAATTACAAATATGTGGTGCTTTTAAATAATTCATTTACATACAGGAAGCGGCTATCATTTTTGCAAAAACAATGTGATAAATACGGAATTAGTTATATATTAAAAAACTAAACATGCAAATAATAAGATAAGCTACTCTTGTGGTTTAAGCTTTGGCAACTCTTATTCATTCCTCCCTCCAAGCCAATGGTTTGAATCCCATAACTCTTACCATTTTTTTTTTTCATTTTCATTTTCAAATTTTAGTTTTTTTTTTTTTTCTTTTTTCCCTTTTTCTTTTGTCCATTTCCGTCTTCAAACTTGCTCTTCTATTTTTCTATGTTTAACTTTCTTTTCCATCTTTTTTTTGTTTTTTTTTTCCTTAGTTTTTTCTTCCATTTCTTTTTTTTTTCTTTTTAATGTATTTTGATTCTTTTTTCCTTTCATTTTTTTAAGGTTCAAATTTTATTATTTTTTTTTCCTTTTGTCCATTTCCCCTCTTTAAACTTGCTCTTCCATTTTTCTATGTTTAACTTTCTTTTCCCTTTTTTTCTGTTTTTTTTCCTTAGTTTTATCTTCTATTTCTTTTTTTTTTTCTTTTTACTATATTTTGATTCTTTTTTCCTTTCATTTTTTTAAGGAGCAACAACTATTTTTTTTTCTTTTCTTTTTCTTTTTTAATGCAGAAAGAGCTTTTTCTTTTTCCAAACTTCTTAGGGACATAAGGTTATACTTTTTTCCCTTTTAAGTTTAAAAAAAATAGGGAAAAAAATATTTTTCATATTGTTTAATCCCTTTTTTATAAGTTTTTTTTTTCTTTTTATTGACTTTTTAGTTATGATTATAGAAAATGAGAAGCCATCAAATTATTGGTTCTGATTTACAGTTACTAGTCTTGTAACTACCAAATTAGCCTCTTGTTTCCAGTTTATAGTTTCTGGTTACCATTAGATAATTTGGTTACTAGTTACTTTGTTCATCAGTAACCAATTTAGTTATTGTTATTGGTTACTGATTACTAATCTTGTAACTACCAAATTGGCGTCTAGTTTCTTGTTAGTTGTTACCATTAATAATTTGGTTACTAGTTACTTTGTTTATTAGTAACCAATCTAGTTACTTTATTCATTAGTAACCAATCTAGAACTGTTGTTAGTTACTGGTTACTAGTCTTGTAAGTTACATATTATCCTTTAGTTTCTATTTTTCATTAAATAATTTGGTTACTAGTTACTTCGAACATCTGTAACCAATTTAGTTATCGTTATTGGTTACTGATTTCTGGTTACAAGTCTTATAATTACCAAAAGAGTCTCTTGTTTCTAGTTAATATTAAATAATTTAGTTACTAGTTACTTTGTTCATCAGTAACCAATCTAGTTACTTTTATTAGTTACTAGTAACTGCCAAATTAGCCTCTAGTTTCCAGTTTCTAGTTTCGGATTACCATTAAATAATTTGGTTACTAGTTACTTTGTTCATCAATTACCAATTTAGTTATCAATTACTGATTTCCAAAAATATAACATGTTACAAAGATTTGTAACTAGTTACTAGTAACTAAATTAGTTATTAGTTACTACCAACACTGGTTACCACTTATCAAAAACTAGTTAATTTTCTTTCTCGAGCATGGTTTTACAGCTTCAAGAATAATTTCAATTCATAAAAGAACCCAACAATATGAAACCATACGATAAGAGCACACATCTAAACAAACATCTATTATTTTTCTTAGTTATGTTTTAAGGAGGCGATATTGCTCTAAATGCAGTTTTCAATTTCTTTTTTGTATATGATAATTATAGTTATAAGTAGCTAGAAACTAGTTTGGAACTAGCCTATAATCTAGATTTATAATTAGTCATTGGTCTTTAAATTAAGAACCAGTTTGGAACTAGTAACTAAATTAGTAATTGGTACTCAGATTAATAACTAGTAACTAATAACTAGGAACCAATAACCAGAGAACTGGTAACCAGTAACCTGTAACCAAATTGATTATTGGTGACCAGATTAACCAGAGTAACCAGTAGCTAGATTTTTTTTTTTTTTTTTTTTTGGCATAAAAAACAGAAGTAGTATCCACTAGTTACCCGTCTTGTAACTAGCCATTAACCAAATTGTTGGTTACCTATAAAAACTAATAACCAATTTTATAAATGGCCATCAATCTGAAAACCAATAACTAGATTGGTTACTAGCCTATAATCTAGATTTATAATTAGTTATTGGTCTTTAATTTAACAACCACTTTGGAACTAGTAATTAAATTGATAACTGGTAATTAGATCATAGCTGCTAACTAGTAACTAATAACTAGTAATCAATAACTAATAGCCAGATAAACTTGTAATCAGTATTCTGTAACCAAATTGATTATATGTGACTAGATTAACCAAAGTAACCAGTAACTAGATTGTTTTTGTATAAGAAACATATCTAGTATCTACTAGTCACCCATCTTGTAACTAGTCATTAGTTTGGTAACTAGTAACCAGATTGTTTGTTACCTACAAAAACTAGTAACCAGTCTTATAAATGGCTACCAATCTGGAAACCAATAACTAGATTGGTTACTAGTAATCAGTAACTCCTAAGTGGTTACTATAATTTACGAAGTATTTATTATTTGATGAGATACTTGGTTACCTATGGTAACCTAGAAAATTACCAGTTGTTAGCTCCTTTTTAGCGGCACTAGTAATAACAAAAATAAAAAATCCATAAAAAATCTAGCAAAAAGAAAAAAAATCAATTTCTAGTTACCAGCCTTTGAAACTATAACTAAAAAGTATCATTAACCGGTCATTAGTCTTGCAACTTTGCACCAATTTAGAAAACCGTAAAATTTTGTTTTTGGTAATCAATCACCAACTTTAAAACTAGTAACTAGACTTGTTACCAATCATTAGTCTGTAAACTAATAACTAGATTACTCAATGGTAACAAGTTACTAGTCACAATATTTGTAACTTGTAACTTGAGTGGGACTGGTAACAAATAAGTAGTCTTAATATTGAATCTAATAACTAGTTTTGTAACCTATTAGCCACCACTCATCACTCTTGCAATAAGCCACCAGTTTAGAAACCAATAACTAAATTAGTTACTATTTCTAATAAAGTTTCTATTTACCAAATACTCGTTGTTAGCTGAGGTAATTTGTTACAAAGTACTTATTGTTTGATGAGATAGTTTATTACCAATAGTGCATGTTTGATGAGATAGTTTGTTACCAATAATGCCCTAAAAAAATATTATTAGTATAGCTTCTCACTTTCTATAATAATGATGAGAAAAATATTATTTCAAAAAAAAAAATAATTAAACAAGAATGAAGAATAAAAAAAAATAACAAGATGTTTTATGAGTTCTTAGAATTAAAAAAATAAAAATAAAAACAATGCCTTAGTTCTCTAAGAAAATATAAAAAGAAAAAAAAACATATGTCATTTATCCCTAAAAGAAAGAAAAACAGAAAATAGAGTTAAGTATCCTTTTCTTTTTAGGTAATAGTGTCTTTTTTTTAAAAAAAAATGAATTAAAAAAAAAAGAAAAAGAACACAAAAAACGAAACAAAAGGGAAATGAATGAGAGAAACAAAAAATTAAATTGGAAAAAGAGAAAGAGAGAGAATCAGAAGGTTTGAGATGTTGACTTTGAAAAAAGAAGTAATAGATACCAAACTAATGGGTAAGGGGCAGCTGTTCTTTGATCACCTACATCATGAACATTGTTACAACATTTTTCTAGTTTTCTTTTTAAAATTGACATCTGCATGCCGTATAGGGACTAATTAATGAAATTTACCGTATATTTGTAATTCTTTTTCCTTTCTACCGTAAAACTCCTAAAAACCCAAATTAAATAGGGGTTTCTTACAAAATTCTAGGCCCAAATACAAAAAATTGAAAATCTCTGGCGGGCTGAGTTTTTTAAAAAATTTATTTAGAAAAATATCACTATTTAAAAAAAATAGAAAATTAACATTTTAATAAATATTTAGACATATATAATTTTTTTTCAAAATTGTTATTCAATGGTACTCAAGGTAACCAGTTGGGTTACTTGAGGTAATCAATCTAGTTACTTGAGATAATAGGTTAAGTTACTTGAAGTAACTTGATCAGTTATTTCAAGCATCCCATCAACTCAAAAAAAAGTAGTATTTTTCTACATATTTTTGAAAGTGGTATTTTTTAATTAAAATTTGGGGTTTTTGAAATTAAATTAAAAATTCTTGATGGATTGAATTTTTTAAAAATCCTAGAATGATTTAGAAAAATATCACTAATATTTTAATAAATATTTAGACAAATACCACTTTTTCTTCAAAATTGTTATTTTTCAATGGTACTCAAGGTAATTAGATGGGTTATTTGGGAAAACCAATCTAGTTATTTGCAGGTACGAATCCAAATGAAGGCTGAAGCCCCCACTGAAAGTTGGAGAAAAAAAATTATATACAACCTTAAAAAAAACGTGTGTACAAGTAATAAGCCCCCACTAAAAGACTTGCTACCCTTTCAAATACTTGTTGTTGAATATAAAAGTCCAATAAGACCTAAAAATGATGCCAAATACTTGTTGCTATATGTAAAATTTTAAGAGATCTGATGAGCCTGGACATGATGTCAAAGTCTAATAGGCCAAAGTGCTATCTTAATAGTTTTTTTATTATTATTATTATTATTGTTGTGCTGATAGTTAAAACTTAAAAGAGAGGAAATGATTTATACAACAAGACTCAAGTTCGGATCTGATCTAATAAAAGCGTTGAATTGGATTTTTTTTTTTTTGTTCTTTTTGAAAAAAAAGAAAAAACAAACAAAAATAAAATATTGTAATTATTCTCTTTTCCAATATAAGTAAAACCCTTTAACTTCTCTTTCTTCCTTCTTCTCTACTAAACACTTTCAAGAATCAAATTCCGGCCCTTCTTCTTCTCCACTAAACACCTCTATGTCTCAACCCTCCATCTCCATCACTTTTTTCTGTTCCCCTAAATTATTCAAGGTTTCAATATCTAGGGCAAGAAAAATTTCCAAGTAAATTTATCTTTTCTTTTTATGGTTTAAACTAGCATGATAATTAGAGAAAAAGACCAAATACATAATGATTCGCTGTTATAATATTACTTGTTTTTAGTTTCTATTATTCTATTTCTAAATGTTAGTTGTTGTTTTATGGATTTTGGCTTTGGAATTTGTGGTATTAGGTGAATACTAATATACTATAACTATTTGAATGAAGTTATATTATAACGTTTTCAAGGCATGAAAACCTGTCAAAGACAATGGTAAATTTGATAACTTTTACAATATATATATATATATATGGTTGTCAATCTAGTGGGTTTTTTTTTTTTTTTTTAATCTATGTGTAGGTATTTTTTTTTAACCATTAGATCATCATCTAATAGTGATCCAATGACTATAATAAGGTGTATAAAAAGATGTGCATCATTAATGTCTTTTTTCTCTCTTATTTTTTAATATAAAAAAATGTGCATGATGAATTTTCATTGGCCAAAATGATACCTATGTATAGGTGAGAAAAAAAGATACCTACTGGATTGGTGTCCTATATATATATATGGAGGAGATTTCAATGGTTATGGTTCCATGAGTAACCATCATAAAATTTTGTGCAAACATTAAGTAATTGTAAATATTGGTGTAAGCATTAATTATAATGATGACATGGACTTAAAATTAACCTGCTATAACAAGTAATAACAAGTAAAACAACAGGTTACCATTGAGCATTAATTATAAAGATTCCTTTCTTTTTTTTTTTCTCTTAAATATTTATATATATATATTATATGTAATAGGATTTTTTGAAAAAAAATCAGTGGGACAATCGAGTTTAAGAACAGGACGTCAGGAAACGTCTAATGGTTATTTATGTTTTTCTTTAAAAAAAAAAGTTATTATTATATTTCTTAAAATATAAGAAAGAAACAAAAAACCGGTGAAATATCAAAGAATATATGAACTCACGAAAGTTTTGGTGAATTCTTTCCTACATCAAATATTGAAAATCAAGGCCCTGAGAAACTAAAAATTAACTTATTAAATGATTAAATTTTGAGTGGTAGTTTTAGTAAGGCTAATATAAACACCCAAAATAAAATTAAAAAAAAAAAACTTATTAAATTATTTACCTAAGACAAAAAGTCTTATAAAAAAAAAAAAGGTGTATGGATGGTATATCTATAGTACATTATATACTTAGGAAGGAATAAAATAGTCAATAAAATAAAATTATATCATAATTGACTTGTTTTTGTCATTGATATCAGTGACCTACTTGAGGAAAAAAAATAGTAATAAATTAGTGATATATAAATTATTTACTTAATTTTAATTGATAGGAAAAAATACTGGAAAATTAAGGGTATATATTATTTACTTGATGTACTTGGATGGAAAAAGAAAAGTGGTAGTAAGTCAGTGATATATCAATTATTTACTTGAGTTAGTTGTAGGAAAGACATGAAAAAAGTGGTAGTAAAACAGTAGTAAATAAATGTTTTACTTGAGTAAAACATGATGTTCAATCAATAGTATATTAGTGATTTAATTGAGGAAAATATTCTCTGTAAATTAGAAGTATATCCAATTTTACTTATGACAAAAAAATAATAAATCAGTGGTATGAGTAATTTACTTGAGGACTCAAATACTGCTGGTAAATTATGGCACATCAATGATTTATATAATTTAATTCTGAGAAAAATAATTGTGGTAAATTAGTGGTCTATGAATAATTACTTGATTTACATAGGGAAAAAAGAAAAAAACAATGGTGAAAAATAATTGGATTGTGAATTATTTACTAGAAAAAAAATTATATTAATTAAGTTATTAGTATAGTAGTGATTTACTTGAGAGAAAAAGAAAATGAAAAGACAAATTGGTGGTAACTTAATGGTGTGTCGATGAATGAGAAAAAAATAAATAAAGAAAAAAGGGTAGTAACTCAGTAGTACATCAATGACTTAGTTGAGAAAACATAATGATAGTAAATTAGTAACTTATCAATGATTCGCATGATTTAATTGTGAAAAAAAAAGGTGAGGAATCGGTGCTATATGACTGATTTACCTAAAGGAGAAAAATGGTGTTAAATTACTAGTTTTTAAATGGCTTACTAGAGAACAATAGTGTTAAATTAGTAGTTACTTGAGAAAAAATTAAGAAAAATAGAAAATAATGGTCAATGAATGGTATATTACTGATAATAAAAATAAAATTAATTTAGAAAAAGAAAATAAAAATGCTAATTATCACGGCAAATTATCTAAAAAAAGTAACTTGATCTATGTGGCATTTTAGGAATAAGTAAATGAGTGGGTTAAAAAAGACAAGCTTTAAATATTAAAAAGTGATACAATGCCATATTAGTCAAATTAATTTTTCTAGTCAGTTTATCAAGATGTACTGTATCACTCATAAGAAAATAAGGTCTTTTGTTCGAATTTTGAACAACGTGATTTTTCTTTTGAGAAAACTTCACGCCATTCTATTTTATAAGTTAGTTTTGTTCATGATATCCATTTTTCAAATTTGTTAACCTGTATATCCTTTTTCTAACTATAATGATTTTGGTTAACTATTATACCCTTAAGTTTATCGCTCATATATCATTATATGACTAATTTACAAGTATATGTATAGTCCGTATATAATATCAAAGAATATAATTTATTTACCACCATATTAATGATTTATCATTGTATGTAATTTATTTACCACTTGTGTAATTAGTTTATTATTGTATATAACTTATTTGTTATTGTATGTAACTGATTCACCAGATTTTTTCAATTATAATAAAATTGATTTTACATTTTTTTTAAATTTTAAGGGTTAATATAAAAAAATCCAATCTTTTAATCTTTTATTAAAAAAACTAACACCCTTTCATTTATATTAAACTAAACATTTAAATTGAATTTTTCCATCAAATAAAACTGGGCCTACAAATTGTGTCAAAATTAAAACTTTGGTTTATTGAAAAAGACAATTTTATCCTTTAAACTCAAAAAAATACCTAAAAAAATAATTATTGAAACTAAATATTAGGTTTTTCTCAATTTTTTCAAAAAACTATTTAAGTGAAAATAATAATTATCAAAATTAAAAAGAGTTTCAATTATTGAAAACAATTCAAAAAAAGAATGACCAAATTTTAAAAAAAGAATAATGCTATGTTTACCAAAATTTTTACTAAATTTTTAATACCAACACATGTGGTATGTGAGTTGGCAATATTCAATTGATGAATATGATTAACTTATTTGTGGTAAGTTTTAATACACCAATTAAATAGTGCTAACTCAAATGCCACATGTATTAGTATTAAAAATTTAGTACAAATTTTGATACATCTAGTATTATCCTTAAAAATATTCCCATTTTGTCTTCTTCTTTTTTCAATAGTTAAATTATTTAAAATAATTAAAAAATAAAGAGAATGACAAAAGCTAAATATGAATACTCATTTTTATTTATTTTTTTAATCATTTTAAGTGAAACTATAATCATTGAAACTAAAAAGAGTTTAAATTGTTCAAAACCTAACCCCAAAAAAAAAGAAAAAAATAGAGTGGCAAAGTAAAAAAAAAAAAATTCCGTTTTGTCTCTTTTATTCTCTTTACTTTAAGTTCTTTCAATTATTTAAACTATTTTATTCTTAATAATTTTCTAATATTATGTTTTATGACTTTTAAGGGCATAAGTGTTTTTTAAACCATCTAAAGTTTCAATTTGACTAAATGAAAAGAGGTGAGTTTTTTTTTTTCAAAAAAAAAAAAACTAAAATTGATGGGTTTTTTTTATTTTTTTATTTTACCCCTTAATTTTGATAACCACTAAGTCTCACCATAAAAAAGAAAAATGATTTTTCTTGACGAGTTTCGATCATCACTATCAGAGCAGCATCATTTTATTCTTTTTCTTTCTTTTTTTTTTTTTGGGTAAAACAAACTTGAAATATGAAGATAAAAATATATAAGCCTGGTCAAAAGATACCATATTTTTATCAAATTTTATTAAATTCGTCTCTCATTGAAATATTATATATAATTAACTTAAATTGTGTGTCAAAGTTTCGAAAGGTGCATGCAAAGTAATTGGAGACATTAATAAAGGCTTCAGATAATGCAACTATACTGAAATAACAAATTAAATTAAAAGAAAGAAAACATAAAAGACTACTAAATAAAAAAGAAAATTCCGAAACTGCCTCCACCGATGCACTTTTGGCTGCAAAAACCCAGCAAATGAGATCGAAAGAGAAGATTGCAGCACTGGCAGCATGAAGGTAAAACGTAACAAAAAGAACGGGAGGATGAGACGATAAATTTGAATTTGTAAATGGTGACCTTAGAATTATAGGAAGTATAAATAACAAAAAGATATTTATATACAAAGAAGAAAAAAAAAAGATATTGATATTAAAACATTACATAAAAAATCGGCCATTTCTTACGAAGCCCCCTCCTCCTCTTGTTTTTTTTTTTTTCTTTTTTTTCTTTTAGTTTCTTTTCACTAAATTTATTCTACATGCATAAAACTCCCTTTTTCTATCTTTTAGACTTTTCATACCAAAACTACCCTTTCATCTCATCAACTCACCCCTCAGAAATCAACCCCAAAAAACGAATGGTGATGGCAATTTCTTTTTCATCAATAGTATCTTTTTCATTTATTTTTAGGATTTTTTTTTATATTTTTGTAATGCCCACATGATCTGTACGTATTTTTTCTGTTATTTATTTAACGATATTTTCTTTTGGAATTGAATTGCTATCAATTTATAAATTAAAAGAGTTAACTGCCGAAATTGAAATTATAAGGACCAACATAACGTAAATATTTGATGGACCAATTGTATCATTAATTCTTTCATTAAATTTCTAATTTTCTTCAATTTCTAATTAGTGGAATATTATCAATGCTATTTTCTCAATAATTAATGCATTTAATATAGTTAACTTGGGAATATAAGATGTTTCTTTTTTCTTTTTATTTCTAAATAAAAATCAGGGAATGAATCTTAACTTAAGATTCTATTTAAATAAATAAAAAATATATTAAAAATATCAATGTCATCAACAAGTTACTTATCTAAAAACGTATTTAATGAGATTCATAACTTCAAAGTTATTAATTATGATAAATTTTATTGGCCAACTACCTATTTAATTAGAACCATTTGATCTTTATCTAACGGCTAAAATAACAATAACCATCGATGGATAAATATTGCAGTTCCATTGAAACCTCACTCATATATATATATATATATATATTTTGTTATGATGTAAGCCCCCACTAACAAAAAATCATGGCTTCATCCATGGTTTCTTGAGGTAATCGGTCAAGTTACCTAAAGTAACTTGATTTGTTATTTTAAGTATCTCATTAATTAAAAAAATAAATATTTTTCTAGATACTTTTAAAAGTATTATTTTTTTAATCAAAAATCGGGATTTATCAACTTTTTTGAAAATTACAATAAAAAATCAAATTTCCTCAATAAATATAAGTAGACATCTCCATTGGGTGTTAGACTGTTAGTTTTCCTTTTGGGCCTTGACTCAGCTATGCAGACGAGATAGATTATGGGTCTCTTTTGGGCTTTCTTCTATAGTTGAGTGGGCCACCTGCATCCTAAGTTGCTTACCCATTCCAGACCACCCAAAGGCTGTATATGGTAGGAAAAAAAGAAGAAATAAGAGAAAAGTTCATAAATACCTGTTTAAAACTATATTTTCATAAATACTAATTTTTATTTTTATTTCACAAATACCCATTATATATTTTTTTTTTGGAGAAATATAGACCACCACTGTTTATATACCATAATATATATTTCATACATTAAATGTATACCGTAGTCTACATTTCATGAATAAAAATTACACTAAAAATTGGCACACATTTTAAAATGGGTACCGTTCATATTTTACACATGAAATGTGTACCTCATGGATAAAATTTATATTGTAAATGTGGACTACTCATATTTTGCATATGAAATGTGGACTATAAAAACGGGTCTTTTTGAAATAAAAATTAAAAACAGGTGTTTTTGAAATAAGTTTTAAAAAACAGGTATTAGGCGTAGTTTTCACAAGAGAAATAAAGTAGAGGTATATTACTTGGGAAGATTATGGGTGAAGCAATTGACTTTGGTACGAGAGAAAACCAAGATTCTCTCTCACTGTTTAGTTCTTAGAAGAAGGGGAAAGTTTTATTTATATAATGGCAACTCTACCACATGAGTGAGAAATTCTCTTTTAAAAAATCTTAGATTTAGAAAGATTGAGAATCGGTTAAAATTGAAAATTTGGAATTTATTTCCTGATTTTTTCTGCTTAAAATTCTTCCTACAAAAAACATCATATTCTGAATTATAAGGCCCCGTTTCGGGGCTGAACTATATGGAGGAACTAGACAAAAGAGTTCAGTCCCATGTTAGGGCTATTTGGAGGATTGGACAAAAGAGTTTAGATAAAATGACATGGATAGAACTAACTTGGGCCAAAATAACTTTTTGTACATTTTTCTAAAAGTAACATATTTAAAGTATCAAGGACTTTATAACTATTGGTCAAGAGCTTCTTGACAAAAGCTTATTGATCATAAAAAAAAAATCATTATTTAAGACTTTTCTATGTTCAAGAAATTCTTAACTATAGGCTAAAATTTTTTTGACATTCCTAAAAATGTTACATTTGGAAAAATATACCAAAAAGTCATTTCAGCCCAAGTTAGTCCTAACCATGTCCTTTTTTTAAGAGTCTAACCCTTCAATTTAGTCCCTGGCAGAGGGGACGAAGCTATTTCCCATAAGTTTGGGTTAAAATAAGCCTTGTGGCTCTTTTTTTTTTCCACACAATTTTGCATTCCAATTTTTTTTTATTATCAAAATCATATTTTGAACTTAACAGTATTCTTTTTTTTTTTTAAGTACAACTTATTATACTTCCAGTTTTATTCAAAAGATTAACTCTAAAAAAAAATTAATTTAAATATAATACTTAATTTGGATAAAACTTTTATTTTTAATAAATTATATTATATAAAAACTTATTATATATCTTTTTTCATCTTATAAAAAAATTTATAGTTAGGATTGCACTCATAAAGAAAAATTATTTTGTTATGTCATAACTTTTTAGTTATAGATTATACTAAATACATTACAGTACTAAAGGATCTAATCTAATCTAATCTATTCTAATCTAATCTCAATTAACAATTCAATCTAATTCAATCTCACGTCCAAACACACACGGCTAGAAGGCAAGGAGTGTTTTTCTGATGGGACAGACTTCAGATAAGGGTTCTGTACTGATTTAGAAACGTCAATTTGCCTCATGTGCATCATTATCATTTTCCGTACGAATTTTTGAAAACGGGATGGCCATTTCGCATGATAAGTACTAGTGGTACCTGTGCAGCTGACAAGGCCTGGATTTCCTCCGGTTAATAAATCCAATCAATGAAATTATTGGCCTTTTGATCCCAAAGTAACCATTCAAGTTAACTATACTCCGTAATTCATATGATGAGATGAGATCTATACTACATTTCTTGAAATAATTATTATAGACAGGGGGGATCGGAATCTTAGAAAGCTGAAAGACCAAAAATCTCCGTAATTCAAGCTGCGTTAGTGGTTGAAACTGACAAAAAAGTTGTACCCACAAATCATCCAAAATCTTAATTTATGAAAACGAGTAATGGTATATCCACTCACATTTCCCACTTTTGTTTACTGCCTCTGTATCCCTTCCCCCCCCCCCCCCCCCCCTCTCCAATTATTTATTTATTTATTATTTTTTGAAAATCCCCTTCAATTATTTTGGACGTGCGGCTTGTTTCTTTCTTTGTTGTTGCTGTTGTTGTTGGCCTCCCTTTTCCATAAGATAAAGATAAAGTTATAAACTTAATATCCAATTATCTTTCTCAATCGGTTTTTGTGACATTCATCATCACTCTCTAGCTTATTTTTATATTCCATTAGCCCGTGTCTTCTTTTGTTGTCTTATAAAAATTTAAAAAATTTATGAATACCGTATAAGTACATGGACTGCATGTTACTCTTGCATTAAAAACAAAAATGTACGATTCTTGTTGAGGCTTTTAGCTCTTATTATAGGAGCATTAAACTAATATATGCACACATCAGATATAGGTCGATCTATATATCCATCTATATATCCCTGACATTTTACTAATAGTGAATGTTTCTAAGTGTTATATCTTTTCATTTTATATACAATTTAATTTCTAATATGACTGAAACTGTAGAAATTGGGAGAGAAATTGTTTTGGCTCAAAACTTTGCATTGATTGAATGAGTATTTATAAAGTACAATAGATAAGCTAATTCTACTAGATAATATTTTAAAATTATAAACTGGAAACTGAGATAAATACTAAAAAAGACAAAATTAAACAGAAGTACCTCCAATATTATCTCTAATAGAAGCATATGATAATACATATGTATATTATCATGATTCATGAGTCCATGACCAATGTAATATGTAATGGTCGTCAATTAGTTGGGGTATAATGAACTTTAATCAATGTAGACAATAACTTTAATTTAGGGCCATAGACCTGGCTCATGCCGCACAGGAAGGTTTCAACCACCCAAGTAGCCTTACAAAGCCAAATCGCCGAAAGGATGCCCTCACTTTATCTTTTCTTTATTATCTTATGTGTCTTTTTGATAAGATACATATTTTTATTCGGACTCAAACTTTGACCTAACACTCATACTCACACATGTCTTTGAGTGCAGTGATGGAGTAGGATTTTAGTTTAGTGGAGGCTAAAAATATATATATTTTTTATTTGAGGACCTATTTCATATTTTATATTTTGAGAGGGGATTTTCATATTCAATTTAAGTCTAAAATTCTAAATACATATAAATATTTAGATATTTTTCTAAAGAAGTATAAAATTGAGTAGGGGCTCAAACTCCACTGAACCTGTTGTGCCTCTTCTGTCACTGCCTGAGTTGAGTCCCATACTAATTCAGCTAGCTCCAATTGATTTTTATTATTATTCTATCTTACAACATATAGATGGCCTTAATCGAAGAATTTTGGCCGAAAACACTGAAACTTAAATAGCGAAACTATCAATCGTCCCTAGTACTACAAACATAATAAAAATAAAGGCCTTAAAATTTAGCGTCAGACTGGTTTGCTTTTCGATGGTGTATGATTTGGTAGGAGCTTTAAACATCCAATAAACTCAGATGGCAAAAACAGCCATAAGAGAAACAGCATTTGGTGTTGCACTATATTTATTTCGAGAATAATTGACCAAATTAATATCCAACAAATTTTCAAATGATATTTATTTTCAATACCAAAAAGAAGAATTTCTAGAATTTTACGAAGTACTATTTTTGCTTGAATCATGTTACAAAGGAAGCCCTAGAAAAAGTTCTATCAGTAAGAGTAACATATATATATTTTGTAAAACACTAGTAGCGAACCATTCATTTTAGTTTACAAACCTTAATTTGTATGAACGTTATAATTAGTAGCTTCCAAAGAAGCCAAGGCATAATAATCGAGTAATACGTATATGATATCATTGGCATGATGGCATCCGACTAGAGAGGGACATAAAATTCTCCAAATCTTTATGAGGTCACGTCGGCAAAACCCCAGCCACTCTGCCACTTGACCCAATTATGGACAATAATGTTAATTTAGAAATGTAAAAGCAGAACAAACCCCCACCTCCCCACCCCCGCGGTTATCAAGGACCGTGCATTGTGCTCAACTGAGGAGCCGGGTGATTAATTAAAGGCCAAGTTCAAAATTTGATAAATTATGTATGTTAGCAAATTCTGCTTTTAGATAGTGGATGTATATATCTCGAGTAATTAGATCTTACATTGGCTTGTGACTCCATATATTTATGTCAAAACCACATTAGCATGTCCTAAATCCAAAATAATTACCGTAATATACATGGAATTGTGAAATACTAAAACTGAATGAAATTATTACCTTTTATGTTACTAATCGACAATGAGGTATTTTTGAAACTTATTTGACTTTTAAAAAATGTTAAGATAAACACCTTTAGTTTTTCCTTTTTTCTTTTTCTTTGCTTGGATAAATACCTTTAGTTCATTTAGTGTCAATATAATTCTAAACAAGAAAACTAAATAATAATAATAATAAGATGTCATTAATATTTTAGGCTCCGTTTGTTTCAACTATTCCATTCCATTGGAATGGAAAATTCATTTGAATGTGTGTTTGTTTCAACAATTCAGTTTTTCCATTCAAATGATCTTTTAGAATGTGTGTTTGTTTTAATAATTCAGTTTTTCTATTCAAATGGTCCATCTAAAAAGTTAACCATTGGAATGGTTTGTTTGTGTCTTGAATGAGAATGGAGGGAGAGAGGTATTTTTGAATGGTCCATTCCAATGCTCCTATTCTAATTACAACACATTCCATTATTTTTTCCATTCAAATGTCTCCCATTCCAATTATAACACATTCCACAATTTCCATTCAAATACACACATTCAAATAGACGAACCAAACGGGCCCTTAATTATTTACCCTTACAATTTTATTAAATTCCAACATAGATACCACGAAATTGAAAAATAGGTAAAATGTATGACATGATTGAAGGGAAATTAAAAAAAAAGAAAAAAGAAAAAAGAAAAAAAAAGTGTGTGGTGCGCTTGGTGAGTCAGACTCAGTGACTCGGAACATTTGTAGCGGCAGCAGCACTGATTTGGGTGTCTGTTTATAAATACGGAAGGTTAAGAAAAATCAGAGAAAGAGGGCCACAGCAACGGCAAGTATTGCAGTAGTACCAGCAGCAGCCAGGAAATGGGAGCCGAACCCTTCCCCACTACCCTCAACCACGACGGCGGTCACGGTGACGGTGACAGTGAGGCTCCTTTGCTGCTAGGTCTACAGGCGTCCGCCCTCGTCGACCACGTGGCCCGCGTTGATTGGTCCTTGCTAGATCAAATCTCCGGCGAGCGTGGTGGCTCCATTCCCGTACTTTTTCTTTCTCATCATTCTAGTTCCTTCTCCTTTTCTGAGTCAGTTTTCTCAATTTGCAATCTTTTTGCTTATCTGGGTCGATGTTAATTCCCCTGTTGCATGCTATTACATACATTGTTATTGACTTTATACATTTCGGTTCGTGTTTATATGTGTATGCATGGATCCACGACGAGGCAATTGCATGTGGGGTGTCATGAATTTTCATGCTTTTTCTTTTATATACATGTGTGTATGAATGTGTACATGTATTTTTCAAAACTGTCTACTGAATTCCAGATAGCCTAATCACATTTCTCTTATGTTGACTGTGTTTGATTAATGGGGTATTGAATTGGGTTGAATTGATTCGATTGATTTATTTATGTTTCTTGTGTTCTTGACAACGAAATTTGATACTACTTGGTCTTGTGAATGAGGACTATAATGGTGCCTATAAATCTTTGTAGGTTGCAATTGAAGAACTTGAGCATATACTCAAAGAGGTGAAAACCCATATTCTCTCATCTCAAGATGAATCTTCTCCTGTTAAAACGATAGCCGGAGGCAGTGTTGCTAATACCATTCGAGGGTTGAGTTCTGGATTTGGAGTCTCCTCTGGAATTCTTGGTGCCTGCGGCGATGATGAACAAGGCGAACTTTTTGTGAGTAACATGAGCTCTCGTGGTGTGAACCTCTCGAGAATGAGGATGAAGAAGGGATCCACAGCTCAGGTGAGCTTCACTTTAGGAATCTCTGCATATATACGTAGTTTCATTAAGATGATAGGCGCTGAGTGTTAATTGGTATGTACAGTGTGTTTGCCTAGTTGATGAGTCGGCAAATCGTACAATGCGTCCCTGTCTCTCGAGTGCTGTGAAACTTCAGGTGCATGCTTCTTTATGTATCGATATTAGTTGTTTTTCGTATGTAATTTCTGATCTTCTCTCTGTTAATAATACGACCTTAATGCAAGTACTTTTGATTTGATATATTTCAGGCGGATGAATTGACTAGAGAAGATTTTAAGGGCTGCAAGGTTAGACATCGTGGTTATTTGTTTTGTTTGACAGTTCGGCTTTTATGAACTGGGATACTTTCTTGTACTTAAAATAAACTATTACCCTTAAAGATGGAATCTTTTTCCCAAAATTTTAGGGGCATTGGAGTCAGTGTTACATATATGTTTGCTATAAACTTATCTGTTTGGTTATTTGTTCCCAACTTTTAATGGGTTCAACATTCCTAACTTCTGGTCTGTCTTTTTCTCTCAGTGGTTGTTATTGAGGTACAGTATATTCAATTTGGAAGTGATCCAAGCGGCTATACGAATTGCCAAACAAGAGGGTCTTTTTGTGTCCTTGGATTTGGCTAGTTTTGAGGTATTCTTATCTTTCTATTTCAGTTTAGATCCAATAGCTGCTGTCTTGTTGCCAAATGAAGAGACTCAAAAAACCAAAAGAAAGTGTTGGGTTTTGCTGTAAAGTAAAAATCGGGCATCTTTTTTTTGACGAAAATAGTCAGTGGTAACTGTAAAGTAATAAATTCCTGTAGCTATGATTTTACTCTTACAGTCTTACCATGGACATTATTTCTTAAAACTTAGAAGTATGAGTAGTAAGTATGGTTTAAAAGTCCTAATTTTAATGCTCATGTTTCTTTACATATTTAGTAGTTTGTTCCGCTTTCCACTATTTTCCACCCGTGGTGTGTTCCTAAAACTAAATTTTTTCAGGTCTAATATATTATCTTACATATTCTTTAACATTGCTCAGATGGTTCGGAACTTTAGAGAACCCCTTCTAAAGCTATTGGAGTCGGGGAATGTAGACCTTTGCTTTGCCAATGAGGACGAAGCTACAGAGCTGATAAGGTGATTATTTACTTTAGATTATGTAGTAACATGTTAAGCTCAGTTTGGTGGGGATAAAATAAGAAGTTTATCCCCCTGATGCATAGTTTTCATCTCAAAAATCAAAATGCTGGTGCCCCTTTCTGATAGGCGTTCTTTTTCTTGATGGAGAGATTAAATGGTTGGGAAAGTTGAATTGTTCACAGATGATAATCTTTCCTAGCAATTGCAGGGGTGAACAAACCGTCAACCCAGAGATTGCGGTCGAATTTTTGGCCAGGCACTGCAAGTGGGCTGTGGTGACATTAGCTGCTAATGGATGCATTGCAAAGCATGGAAAGGAGGTTAGTGAAATGTAGCTCACTGTTACATTGAGGATCTGACTAGTGACTAGTTTAAAAGAACAAAGGGTCATTGCTTGTAAAATCGTTTTCAACAGGTTGTCCGAGTTCCAGCAATAGGGGAATCGAAAGCGGTTGACGCAACCGGAGCCGGTGACCTGTTTGCTAGTGGGTTTTTGTACGGCCTTGTTAAGGGTTTATCACTAGAGGAATGCTGCAAAGTGGGCTCCTGCAGTGGTGGGTCTGTCATTCGATCTCTTGGGGGTGAGGTGACTCCAGAGAATTGGCATTGGATGTGCAAGCAAATGCAGATCAAGGGCCTTCCGGTTCCCGGGCACCCGCATATGAGCTCTCTTACTGTTTGACGAAGCGATTGTTTTTGCCCGTTGCTTATTATTATCTTTCTAAAGCAAAGGGCAGCTATTGATTACATTCTGGGTCTGACATGACTAATGCATACCAACCAGACTGTTGTTCCTCCACGAAAAAAATAAGAATGTTGAGTCAATATTTATTAAATGAACTTTCTTTTGCCTATGAGAAAACCCCCGTCTGTTTTACAATTTCACTCCATGATAATTGCTCACGTTGATCTTTATGAGTAGTCCTATTGTCTTGCTGGTACTAACGGATTGATACACGGCAAGCACCAGCCTTTCACATAATATTTTAAAGCTGTAGTATGAATAGAAACCTGTAACTTTTAAGTAATCGTTACCCACTTGTGAAGTAATCTTATGCGATTTCTTAATGGCAATCATTTCAACTGGATCAAAGCACCACTTCCAATTTCGAAAATGACTTCCCTATTTCCAGGTACAGGAAATTATTTAGGGTATAAACCCAAATTGTGTCTCCACTCTCTACCAATACAAGAGAGTGCGAAGGGGTAACCACAGCACACAACACACCACACACCAAGCGATCTTCAAGTCACGAATAACTTATCGTATTGAGCAGTGACTAAATATATAAAAACCGTGTACAATATATTTTTCGTTATACAACATAATACCTTTCATCGTAAATTCATTAACGTAGATAATCCAAAATACTTGAAAAGACAGAACATTTCTTCTTAGGAGAGTGCATAGCCTAGAGAAAAGGGATAAGAAGGAGAATACTTGTGTATGAGAACAACGAGCATACCTAAATCCACTCATTTTAGTATGATCAGATCAAAAAGTGAAAAAGGAAAGAGAAGTTTTATTTACGCACTTATCATAGGATCTTCAATTTTTAATTTTACG
Source organism: Trema orientale (assembly GCA_002914845.1). Classification (NCBI taxonomy): domain Eukaryota; kingdom Viridiplantae; phylum Streptophyta; class Magnoliopsida; order Rosales; family Cannabaceae; genus Trema; species Trema orientale. Next base: position 293,568 of record JXTC01000058.1, on the reverse strand, counting down.
ATCTAAAATTAAGGGCGATTATGTAAATGTAACTCTAGTATATTAAAATTCCAAAACATTCTCAGGGAGGATCTCTTCAACTCAGAAAGAATAAAAGTCTCCTTATTTTAATGAGTTAAACTCTGTCCACCAACCCGCTCTTCTAAATCTTTCACACTACCCCAAATCCATCGACTAATCCCTCTACCCCCTCATTCCTACCAAATACTCATTAGTAAACCTGCTTAATCTCTCTATGCATTTCCTTCCTACCTAACACACTCTCCTACCTTCTCATTCCTACCAAACACTCATTAGTAAACCTCCTTAATCTCTCTATGCATTTCCTTCCTACCAAACACACTCTTTATTAAAACCCAAGTGTACGCTTATTTCTTGGATAACACTATATATCCCAACTTTTATACCAAATTTTTTGTACCAACACATGTGATATATAGATTGTCACCAACTGATTAATGTGTTAAAACTTACAACAAATAGATTAAACATTATCACTAATTGAACAGTGATAAATTACATGCCACATGTATTGATATTAAAAATTCGGTACAAAAATTAGTACCTCAAGCATTATCCTAAAACAAATAGCATGGTGTAAAACACATAACCAGGCAGAGAGTATATATAACGAAGGCAGAGAGTATATATAACGAGATTGAGTATAACCACCAAGTTCAGTACTTGTATCTCGAGTATAGAAGATAAATCATAATTTAAGTTCGCTAATGGCAACCATTTGACTGTTTGCACTGAAGAGGCAAAGATAAATAACCCCGATAAAGAACAATGTAAGAGTAAAGGGTAATCCGACAAGAAAACATCACCTTCAATTGTACCATCAGTACTCTTAACAAATACAAGCTAGAAAACCTCTTTGCAGGGTATGGAAAAACAAATTTCTTATAGCATCCTCAAATATCCATGGGAGCCGCACCTTCATCAGGTGCAGTGCCCTGGTCAGCAGGAGCACCCTCTTCCGGTGCAGCACTCTGGTCGTCGGCACCACCAGATTCAGCAGCAGGAACATCTTCCTCCGCCACAATCTCAAATGCATCAATCAACTTTTGCACAGTATCCTGATCTAATATGTGGAATGGCTCTCCGGCTCCTACCACAGCAATGGTGCAGATGGAACTCCTCAGCTTTTCTCCCTGCAAGGTCTCCCTTGTTGCAATGAGTGCATCCTTTATCAAATCATCCCGTGAGGAGTCCTTGAAGCTCTCAAACCTGCGTTCCAAGTATGTCTTTGCAGCTTGTGAGCGAGACCCTATGGCAAAAGCCTGATACTCAAAGTAGTTACCACTAGGGCAGTTGTAATAGAGGTGAGCTCCAGACTCGTCCAACCCACCAACTAGCAATCCAACACCATATGGTCGTTTCCATGAACGTTGGGTGCAAACCTGCCACGCAGGAGGGAAAGTGACTAAAAAGATAAGGAAAAAGAATCTCGAAGAATGCAAGCAAAAACTAATTGTAATTGTAGGAAACTAAAATGTGGACAATGAACATAGTTAATTTTTGAAGGAGAAATGAGATTATTTTCCTTTGCATGGCAGTTTTGAAATACATTAGCATCTCAAGAATGAGCCCCTAGATAATTGAACCTTCAAAACTCAAAGAACATATATATCTAGGTTGTTTCAAGTTCAACTCAGTTTAATGGATGTCACTAACAAACTAACTATAGTACTCTGATATTAGTGAAGAAGAAGAAGACCCCTGAGCATGAGATAATTAACCCTTCAAAACTCAACCTAAAGAAGAAATATATCTAAGATTGTGACGCAGGGCCCAAATCGTTTTGTACAGCTTTACTCTTTACGTTTACATAGATTTTTTATATTATGGTTTTGTTATTATGGTTCGGACTCCTAACATTAGTACTCTGATGTTAGTGACGAAGATCCCTAAACTAGTCTTTGAGAATAATCAAAAATGCCAACTAATTCGAATACTCTAAATAAATCAATCAACCAGTATCACTGACACTGTCAAAGCTAAAATTGAAAACTTAAGGAAACAATGAACTAACATGTTTTATAAATAGTGCAGTGAAAGCACAAAATATGTGCTAAACACTATCTATCAGGAAGACACGGCAGCAGAGGAAATGTGCAGATAGGGTGCAGCAACATAGATAAATACAGATAATGAGTCCAATTAATTGTGGGAAATATTAAAGCGCACACACAAACACACACAAACCCACATTGCCAAGATAATAAATAATAAGTTCAAAGGAAAAAAAAATTCACAGTGCATATACTCTGATATCTAAAAGAACAGCAATTCATATACAACACAATAAGGTGTCAAAGAAGCTAGAATGATCAGCTATTGACTATCGACTAAAAGCTCAAGAGCAAATCATGCCTTAAACAAAAACCTAAGAAATATAAAGAGCCCAAAATCCTAGCAAGACACGAACCACTACCAATAGATATACAACGACAAAGTTTAGGTAATAGGTGGTTTGACCGGTTGCACAATTAAATAGCGTTCAATAGCGAGCAAAGAAGAAAAACAGTAAAGTAAGACTAGAAGAGCTTAAACTACAGATAGTCCTTGCAGAGAACTTGTTAAAAGTAATTTAATTTCTTATTCATACAGAGAAGTAGTGCAATGGGAATTGTCATTGAATTTGCACCTCATAGAATTGAAAGAAAACACAGTCAATATTCTCAAGACGTGATTAATAATAAACTGATTTGATAATTCCACAGAAGCATAATATAGCAACAGGGCTCATCTAACCACGAATATCCTCTTCTCACTTCCAAAACTAGTACATGAATAATATCCATAGACAACAACGATGTCCAATGCCATTGTGGGCAGGTTTAAGTTTTAACTCGCCATAGGTTAGAAGCAACAAAAGCAAAGCGCACAACAGAACCCTAATTCCATAACACATCCTCCAGACCTTAATGCAGAAACTTTGGAATTTTTAGGGCAAAGTAATTCGCTCTACCAAAAGCTAACAAAAGCACATGATGCAATACCATTCAAGAAAACCCCAAATAAAGATGGTAATGCCACCATTTCTTATGGGTTACACTAAAACCTAGCCCCCAAATTCCCGATCTGACAACCACCGCTAATCGTTTGAAAAGCACCAACTACAAACCCTAAACTAACAACAAAAGAGAAACCTAAAACAAAGACAACAGAGATTGAGAAACTTAGGGTTCGCCCTAGTCACGCACCTGAGCCTTATCGGCGAGTTGAACGACGAGTCGGCCGACGGGAAGCGGCGACTCGTAGGTGTAGTTGTAGTTGATGCATTCGGATCGCATGTAGCGGGAGAGAACTCGGCCGTCGGCGGTGAGTCCGGCAATGGCGACGCCGATGTGGTCAGCGACATGGAAGATCTTCTTCTGGTGAGAAGAAAGCTCGGAATTGGCCTTGTTGACACAGGCCAATACCACGTGGGTCTTGGATCGGAGACCTATGGCGGCCGAACCTTGCTTGACGGCTTCCATGGCGTACTCCACCTGGAACAGCCGCCCCGCTGGGCTCCATGTGGTGACGTCGGTGTCGTACTGGTTCCTAAACATCTTAACGTCGCCGTTTCACTGAATCAATCTCTCTCTCTCTCTCTCTCTGAATTTCTATTTCGAAGAGAGACCAAAAAGGTTAATATAGTAGAGAGAGTTTCAGAGGTTTTCTTTTTCTTCAAGCTAATGGCATTGGGGGGGTTTTTGGGGACTATAGCTAGTCTCTTTTACTCTTTGAGAAGCTATGATTCGCTGCATCCGGTTTTATTTTTATTGTAATGTTATCGGTTCTTCTTCACCGTTGATCGTTATTGGGTGATCCAGGCCCTAGGGCTAGCATCGAGATATAAGCCCATTATGTAAAAGAATTGGGCTAAGCCGCTTCTTGGTCTGGGCTTTTTTTGTTGTTCGACTAGCCTAGAATCTTTCACCCACCTTTATGGGCCTTAAAGTTTACGTCCATTTGCGAAAAATTTAGGTGAATACCACTTTTTTTTCCTCATTAATTAAATCTACCACCATACCACTTTTTTAAATGAATTCTTGATGAATTCTTGACGATCTTGATGGATTCTTGACAGATTCTTGATGTTAGTGATAATCTTGACAGATTCTTGATGGATTCTTGACGAATTCTTGATGAATTCTTGATAGATTCTTGACTAATTCCCTCCCAAAAGTGGTAGAATCTAATAGTGGTGGTAAATTTAGTTAAACATTTGAAAAAAGTGGTAGTTATCTACTTAACCCTCCATTTGCTATCAAGTTTCAACCCAAATCTGTCTCACACAAGTCTTGTAATAGTTTCACTTTTTGTTTGGGGAATTTGAGATGGATAGTACTAATTTGGACTAAAATGATTTTTTTATGCGCGTTACTTTTCTTGTAGTATTATACAGTTATATCAATTATGTCAGTGACTATAAAGTTATGAATTTTTTAGGACTGATTAATGATCACAATTTTGAAAAGTGGCTTTTCTTGAAGTATCATAAAGTTATGTCAATGACAGGTAATTTATGACCATAAAGTTATAAATTTTTTAGGACTAATTAATGATCACACAACTATACGACAGTACGACGCTAATAAGAAATTCATTTTTCAAAACACTCATAAAATAGTGATTTTGGTCCAAATTACTACTGGTCAAGCCCATTTCCCTTTTCATGTAGTTAAAAATGAGTAGCAGAAGTTGGCTTAATTTACTCATGCTATAAAAAAAATAGAAGAAGAAGAAAAAAGAAAAAGAAGAAGAAGGAGAAGGATAAGAAGTTGGCCTAAATCTTCAATTTTCGGTTTCGAATACATCGACGGCATTCAAGTTTATTTTTTGATTTGGAGTTTGGTCAACTTATTTTGTTGGATACATTTAGCTTATTTTTCTTGTTCTTTGATTATGGTCAACTATTTGCATATAGTTTGATTACAACTTATGATGGCTTTAGGAATTGATGATTAGCTTATTTATTTTAGAAAATTTTTCTTTCCAATTAAATCTTTTACCCAAAATATTGATACTATTTTTCAAAAAAATATATATAAAACAGAAGTTTGTTTATCTCGGAAAAAGACGAAGAATATGAGTGGTTGCTGGTGTATTCTAATGATACTCACATAATGTTCCAAATACCTAGGCTTCTAAGTTCGAGTCCTCCTCTTCAAGTCAAATAATTTTTTTTTAAAGAATAATAATGAGGAAAATTTCTTAAATAAAATCTTGGTTAATGCAACCTCAACATTTAATTAAGGTACGTATTTAGAACTTAATTTCCCTTGCTCAATGGGTTTCGTTAAACTCCATTAATCAATTTAAAGCCTGCATTCTGCAACATTGCCGTGTTGGTTAGCACTAAGTTTAAAGAAAAAAAAGGCAAAAAGACGAAAAAGTAGAATCTCCATTCACCATTACGTATAGCCTTTATGCTTTATGCTTCTTTTGCAATCTGCTTGCTGCATTCTCCAATTTATTATTTTAGCTTTTCTTAAAGAACTTATCCTCGATCCTCATGTATATACTCAATAAATTTGAGCTGTCGAGTAGATAGTGTTAATAATATTCTTTTTCATTTTTTCTAATTTTCTATTGTTTTTGGGTTTGTTTAGTAATATCTTTTTTTTTTTCCCTAAAATAAAATGAATGGCAAAATATTTTAAAATCTTTATATCATGAGAAAAAAACATAAAGCATAAATATTGTCAAACAAATCTTTTATAATACACTTATATTACATCAAATTGACCAAGTAATTTCAAGCAAGAGTACAAAAAAACCAAAAAAAAAACAAAAAACTAATGCAATGAAATGCGATAATACAATACCCATATAAAATTCTCTAATTTGATTGTTTGCTAAAGAAAATCTATACTTGTATAGAAGAAGTTCTGAGAACCCTTTCAAAAAAAAAAAAAAAAAAAAAAAAAAAAAAAAAGGTGTTCTGAGAACCAATTTCCGTTCCGCAATTTTTTTCAATGCTTGATATGTTGATTCATCTGAGAAATATCATATATTAGTATTATATAATATAATAAAAATTACATATCAAGAAGTACATTAAAATGAAAAATAGAGTGATGATAATGAAAAAGAGTGTTTCTTCTGTATTGATAAACTCTGTCTAAAGAAACTTGTCGTATATATTTATTATTATTATTTTGATTATATTAGGAAATTTCGGATGTATACGATACGAGTACGAGGAACATCGAAATTGTATATAAAGAGAAGAGAGGTTATCATCACTCATTCCCGATGGGTCCGGCTTAACAAACAAAACATATATCCGTTAATAATGATGCCATGAATGTCTTTATCGATTTTCCTTTTAATAAAATTTTTTTTTTTAAAAAAATGGTCTTTATCGATTGATGGAAAGATGTGTTAATGATAAGGGGGGAAAGTTAATCATAATTCCACCAACTGCAACTATTGCGGAATCAAAACTCAAAACCCACCTCGTTCTTCCTTTTTATTATTAAAATTTTAAAAAGATCAAATTACCCTTAAAAATCGTTATATTATAACTTCCTAAATAAAAAAAAAAACATCGAAATTTTAAAAGGACAATTCAGTAAAAAAAAAAAAACAGCATTATGATTTTCTTTTATTGATCAAGTAAACACGTGAGTGACATAATTTACAATTCTCATTCCATATTTCTGTCATCGTAGGTAAACGTGATAATATAAATGATGGTTATCATTCGCATATTTTTTTATTTCGATTCATTTCCCTTATTTAATAGTCTGATTCTCGTTACGGTTACATGAACATGCCATTATAGTTGTGACTGTCTGGTAACAAAAACAAATCAATTGACTCCTAATTGGAAAAATAAATAAATAAATAAATAAATCACAAATACTCTATACTTAATTGAGTAGTGTTACATCATAGCATTCTCTATTGGGATATAGTAGGCCATATCGAAGTACTCGTTTTCGTTTGAATAATGGGCTAAGATCAGTTAGACACTCAATATCTCTCCACTTTATTCTACATGTATTAATCAACAATTTGATTTATATTGCTAACATTAAGCCATTATACATTTATTATAGCACGATCTCTCGCTTCGCTTTGTATCTAGGGATGGCAATATAACCCATGGTTACGGGTATCCGTGGTTATCCGATCCGAATGGGGAGGGGAAAAACTGCTCAAGCGGGAAAAATGATCGGGGCGGGGAATAACCGTACCGTTAATATGCGGGTATGGTACGGGGACGGTATTAGTATAATCCGCACCGTACCCGCCCCGATATATATATTTACATAGAAAAATTATTATACGTATAAATATCTATTTAATTTTACACTATTTATATTATTATATCTTTGGTAAAATAATGATTTTGGAGAGTTATATGTACTTATATATTTAAATTTTAGAGTTTAAAAATTATTAGTATATTGTTGTGTTTAATATTTTGTTGATTATGAAAAGGATTTAGTATTTTCATCTTAATTTTTTAATATTTTAATATTATCAATGGGTAATGGGTAACCGCGGTTTTCCCCGTTATCCATTGGTTAATACCCGCATCGTCCCCGCATCTAAAAGAATGGTTAATGGGGCGGGTATGGTATTGTGATTGACTTTCGGGAATGGGGATGGTAATTAAAAAACTGTCCCCGATCCACCCCATTGCCATTCCTATTTGTATCTCAAATACTTAAATAGTTATTTATGAGATAACAATTGAATTGCAAATGCCCACAAGAAGTTTCTTAACTTGTTTCTAAGTAGGATAAAATAAGGAAAAGAAAGCTATAGGAATTTGAGTATTTTTTTTTTTTTTTGATTGCGTGTGGATATGAAAGGAAAAAAAGAATCCATCCAATTCTGGTATGATTAAAATCTAGCACAAATTGATGATTTGAAATCCATCAGAGTATTTTTATGGATTGATTTCAATATAAAAGTGAGTAACACGTAACTGCACAAAAAAAAAAAAAAAGAATCGTTATCGAATCTCAATAATAATTCTAACTATCAAGTAGGACCGGCAATTTAGGTCACGATACGATAACAAGACTGAAAACAGGCACAAAATTAGCGAGTTTAGGTTTGTCTTAAACAAGTATGGGTCAAAACAGATTAAACCCGATTAAATAGCAGTTCTAAAGCATGTTAACTTACTAAACCTGAAATTGACATGTTTAAATTTTTTTTGAGGTTTTTATATTAAGCTGTGTGCATTAAGACTTAAAACTTCCTTTTATATTTTATGTACTAAAACTTTAAAATTTTGTTTTGATTTAAATTTTATATTGTGTATTATATTTATTTGATTCATTATGATTGATTGGTTATATTTGAACTTTGAAGTATTAAGTAAATTAATAGATTATATAAAGTTATATTAGAAATGTGAAATAGATCAACATGTTAAACTTAATATGTTAAAAGATTATGTCATGTTGAACTAAATACAATATATTTAATATTAACATATTAAATTGGGTTCAGTTAATGGGATAAACAGTATATAAATTAGCAGGTCATGTTAGGTTGAACACGACTCGAATATGACATGTTTAAATAATATGTTAAATGTGTCATTTACAGGTTAATATGTTTATTTAGTGTGTCAAGTGTGGATTTATAAATAATGACATGAATAATAAACGCATAAGATTTATGTTTAATAGTTGATCGTTATACATATGCCTGGACACAATGTGAATACGACACGGCAACACGAATTACCACTCCGACTATCAAGTGGTCTTGAAAAATATTTATGACGTATTATTCAAAGAATGTTTCAATTATGCTAATTAGACCCAAAGAATATTTCACAGAGTCCTTGAACAATGCTCTCGGTTGTCATGGCCCAATTGAGTTCATCTTTATATAATGGCTTATATTTCTAAAATATGGCTATCATTTATATCCTGACACTAATTTAGAGTAGTTAATTTACTAATATGATTTAATAAACTTATTATCGAATAAGTTTTTATATGGTTTATTTTCTATTTTTTAAACAGTATCTCGGTAAATTAACTGCTCTAATTGGTGTCAGTGTATAAATTTGTAACACTTTTCAAATCTAAAAGTTAATGTTGATAATAACTAAAACACAAGGTACAATTTGAACAAAATATTAAAATACAAAGAATAAAAGTGATATTATCTCATATAAATTAATAATGACTTATAATTCTAAAAGTCAATATTGATAATAATTAAACAACAGGATATAAACTAAACAAACAAACAAACACAAAGTAGGTATAAAAATGTAATTATTACTTAAACTATTGTATCCTCCTTGAGTCGGTCCTTATAGGGAAAAAAAAATTATCACTTGTATCCTCCTTGAGTCGGTTCTTATATAAAAAACTAATATTTTTGTAAATATGCGATTACATGACGTCTTCTTAGACGTTAAATAATGTTTTCTGGTGTAATCATTGAAATTTAGCTATGTTTTTATCTTAAATTTTGCGCAGCTAACAATTTGATAAGTAATAATTACTAATAATAAGGCGATTAGAGTTGCAGGTAACGCTTTGAGAAGTTTTACATCCAACTCGAAAGAAAGATATTTAAACAGTGACTGCAATAATGATGATTTGAAAAATATGCCCAAAAAAAAACAAAAAAAACTAAAAATAAGGTGGAGAGTCTGGAGACAGCTACCATGTTGGTCATGCATGAATCATGATATTGTGACAAATTCCCAAACTCCAGCCAGTTTGTATATTCCGCACACATGGATGCATAGACTAGTGGGGTCCCTGCTTTAAACATCCAAAGGTGGATAAATAAATAAATAAAACAAGTGCTCGTGTTGGATTGCTTTATGATTCAAGTTAAAGAAAGAAAATATGTATTTATTTTTATTATTTTTTTTTCAACTATTCAAATATGATAATCATTAGAAGATAATAATCAAATGACTAAAATAAATTCTATAAGTTAAAAAAATACCTAGATTTATGGTCCATATTGTAAATGTGTTAGAATATATATTTTCAAATCAATAACGTACTTCTTTCCCCTCACTGATATATTGGATTAATGAAACGTTAGAATTGTAGTAATTTTTTTTTTCAAAAAATAAAATGCGAAAAAGAATCTCTTGATCTTTTAAACAAAGCTTTAACACCCCGACCAAACGTCATCTCTAAAAAGAAAGAAAGACATCGGAGAAAAAAAAATAAGAAAGGAAATACCTTAAAGTCTAATTTTAATTATTTTTCATCAAAACCCCTTTTAATCTTTTAATCACATTCTTTATACCGAAACAATAATAATCCTCCAAAAACAATAATATACCCGGGAGTATTTTTGTTAGAAAAAAATGCATGCTAACGAATCCGTAATGGGAAGAATAAAAAAGAATCATAATATATAAACCGGAATTAGAATTAAATCAGGTTATACTCAAATCATTTCACATCACACCTTTTTATGAATCATGAAGAGGTAAAAATAATTATGGTTCATGAGTTTAGTAAATAATGCAATGAGAGTAAAATTATTTGATATCACGTGTCGAATAAGTTTTAAATTTTGCCTTTCGTCCCAAAATATCCATTCAATTAAGTATAATTTAGTAAATAAATAAAAAAATATTTCTTTTATTAGAATAGTATAATTCAGTAAATAAATAAATGAAGTATTCTTTTAGAAATAAAAAATCTATATATAAGAATGCCCTATCGTTTGGTTTATAATAACTTTGATAAATATAAATGCAATCTTAAATCCGTATTTATATTTTTGCTTCGTTATATGTTATTGAACATTTTAGTAAATTAACTATGTTAATGGATGCTAATAAAAGATGCAAACTGAGATGAAAGTTTAGGAGTTATTTATTTATTTGTTTCTCTTTTTAAGGTTAGAGTTGTTTTGAGTCTATTTATTCTTTCCGCCCCTATAAATATTGCTAGCTAGAAATAGTTTGTTTATTTGATGGGTCAACTGAGTTACTTGCGGCAGACATACAACATAAGTCTCATTTAAAAATAACAATTGATCTTTTTTATTTTTTATTTTTTCCAGAAACATCTTAAGATTCGTTGAACTTTATAATGAACCACTTACTATTTATTATTCTTCAGTTATTTTTCATTCGATTGTCCTTTAGTTATTTGAGAAAGTAAGGTTTAGTTTTTAGTAATAAGTTATAAGCTATAATTATTGCGATTTATTGTCAGTAATTAGTTTTCTTAAAGTAAAAAGGGCGTTTGTAATTTTTTTCCTTTTTCCTAAACCAATAGATTATTTATTTATTTTTTTAGCGACCAATAGTTGATTAACTAAAGTCTAAATTATGGCAAATAACACGTATGAAATTTACTTGGACAAAAAAATATAAATAAAAGTAGCAACTGCAGAAGCAAAGAAGGAAAAAAAAAGACTCTTGGCCACATAAAAGGAAATAAACAAATTGTTTTCTTTATCATTAATCAATTCATATGTTATGTTTCATTATTATTCAAGACATACGCGTTCATATATATTCACTGACACAATTAGGAAATAATATCGTATGATACTACATAATTAATAAAATTATTAATTCCTTATCTCATTTATTCAGTTTTAAAACTCTGGATTTATTAGTAAAATTGACTTATATGTAAGCAGTAACAGCCAAAATGGTAACTAGTTTAAGTTTCCCACATATACATCATTAGCCAATATTAAATAGTGTTGTTTATTAGGAAATAGAAATGAAAAAAAAGAAGAAGGAAAATATAGTCTGTGCCTGAACCGTAGGATCGAACAATCCCTGACCATCCATTTAAATACCGAAACTGCCCCTCTATAACACACCTTTGTCGGTTTCCGCGACGAGCGACACATTGGGTTGTAGTTGAAATGCGTTTCATGCTACACGACAATCCAGACACCATAGTTTTCTTTCTTTTTCTTTCCTGGATATTAGCAACAGACGGTCAAGGTCACGACCTCCCTCACCGGCTCCGCCGGTAGCCCGTCCCGGTCATCGCCGAGTTTTTGCTCTACGCGCTTAACAAAATCGCCGTCTCGGCCGAGTAGTCTTAGTAGTACTAGTAGTACCACTACTACGCTGTTCTGACACTTAGACAGCATTTTCTCGGAACCTCCTCTCCTCTCTCTCTCTCTACTTTCTCTCTCTTCCTCTCTTCTGTAAGTCTCTGGCGTCGCAGATTTTCTCTCTGTAGAGAAAACTATACACAGAAGAGGAAAGAGGAGGAAGAAGAAGAGAAAGACTTTGACCATGGAGTACCAAGCTACGTCTCTAGCTTTCTCCGAGAAGCTCTCGAACGGCCATGGCTTCGCCGGAAACTCCATATACGACGGCGTATTCGGCCCTCCTCCGTCGTCGAAGTTTAGCGCTCCCAATTTCTCGTCCCGCGTCGAAGATTACCGCGAGATTTTCGGAGGTGGCTCCGAAGCTGCCTCGCGAGGCTCATCGATTCCGTTCCTCGAAGTTCCGGAGCTCAATGAGCGGAAGATTGCGGTCGACGTTCGGAGCTCGAAGCTTGACTACTCGAAGATTTTTGGTGGTTTCGGAGATTCAAATTTCGCGGTTCCTTACCAGGAATTTTCTTCCGAGCCAAATAAAAGGAAAAAATCTGAGCAACCACGGTATGTATAAGAGAGCACCTTTTTTTTTTTTTTTTTTTTCCTTTTGGAATTTCAACTAAGAGTTAAGAGGTACGGAATATTGCATTTTCTTCTTTGAAATTTGTATATGAAGAAACTATGGCTTCAGCTCTCAATGTGATCAATATATACTGTATGAGCGACTTTGAAGATTCTTGTGTGCAATTAGCAGCTACAGGTCGTTTTGCCCTTTTCACATTCAATACTTTTCGCTTTTAAAACCAATCTGTTTCACGGAAATTTCTCGCAGGAAACTTCTTCTTCTTCTTTTTTTTTTAATTTATTATTTTTTTAGGGAAAAAAAAAAAAGAAAATTTTGTGATGGATTACAGCGTTCTGTTTAGTTGCTTTTTCTTGCGTTTTTATTCTGGTATGTAATTTACTTTTTTATCGGCTATTAAGTTATCGATGAGAACGAATGGGTTTTTGTAGAGTCTGAGACACAAGTTCTAGAGGGTAGACATTGATTGAAATGGTGGTTTGTTATGTCTCTTTCCTTCATTTTTAATTCTGCTTTTATGTTTTCTATTTTTCTTGTGATTGAATGTACAGGACACCAGCTCAAAGATTCTCGCCTCCGGAAGATGCAGAAAGATCTAGTTGCACTGAGGGGAATTGTGTAATGGCAGAGGAGGCATCTCAACCAGTCAAGAAATTCAACATGTCGTACAATAAAATCAACAATGGGAATGTAAATGGGACAAGTGGGACAAATGGAACGACGCATATAGCTCAGCTCCATGCTGTTCGAGGTTATGCACGCTTAATTGGTGAAGACGATGAACCAGTATTCTCAGACGTAAATGACACTTTTCCGAAAAATAATGTCTGTGAGGGGATAATGGAAGGCAATCGTTTCACAAGAACGACGACGGATGTCCGAGCAGGTGAGACTGGAAAACAGGCTTCTGGTTGTGGTGATGAATTTCAAAATAATTCTAACTGGTTTAGGTCCCATTTAATGGATAAGTTAGTTGACAAAGATGAAGTTGGTAAGGGTACTCTTCGTTCAAAACTAGGTCCATCATCAAGCGTTCCAGGTAAGTTTAACTTAAATAAGGCTGAAGGGATTTTTGGGACTGATAGTACTGAAGAATCTACCGGTGTTTATTCACCACCATTTTTCGACGAGGAAATAGACACGAATTCGGTTGCTGCCACCTCTGCAGCTGCTTTGATGAAGGCAATAGAGGAGGCTCAAGCAAGGATAAAAATGGCAAAGGAGTTAATGGAAAGAAAGAAGGCTGGTATTCAAAGTCGAGAGAAGCTGCGCTTTACTGATGGAGTGAATCCTGAGGAGAGAAAGGAGGATAAAATCGCTTGCAAAGTAAACAGATCTAAAAAGAAAAAGATTCGTGAACTATTTGAAGAAGTAGACATTCCATTTGAAGGAAGTAATAAGCTTTCCAAAGAAGTTGATGGGGAAACACCTTGGAAAGAAGTCTCTAGTCAAGGGGACCATAGGCAGGAGGAAGCTGAAATATCAGAAGAGGCTTCAGAGCACTTTTATGAAGTTGAGGACACAGGTGAACACTGGTCTACAATAGAAGTGGATATACCATTGCCTGTTTCTGCTGTGACAAGAAATCAAAATGCAACAGGACCAGGCCAGGTAACAGGAGACTTTGAAGTTCAGGAGTTTGTTTCAAGTGCCAAAGAAGCTACCGGGGAAACACTTTGCAATGATCTTAAATCAAGTCAAGTGGATCACAGGCAGGAAAAAGCTGACCCAGTAGAGGCAGCAGAACAATTTTATGAAATTGAGAATTCTGATAAAAACTGGGCTACATCCTTAGAGTTTGATGATGTCAACTTGGTGCAATCTGTAAACGAGGAAGAGTGGAAGGATAAGAATATACCCGCGGAATTGTTTGAGAAACCACAACACTGTGTTGAGGGACTAAAACCAGTTGAAGATGAAGATTATCCAGAGAAAATAAGGAATGGAATTAGTGGAGCTTCTGACTTTGGAATGGGTGGTGGTAAATCAATGCCAGATGTAGAAGTTTTTGATCTCGAGAAAATTGACGAGAAACAACGAGTTGCTATAACGAAGGGAGAAAATGAGAAGATAGCTCAAGCATTCTGCGAGAGTGATAAATGTGAAAAGAAACCGGTTGAGTTTTTAGAACCAATAAAAGATGACCAAAGACTTGGAATTTGGTGGCTGGAGGATGCCACACATATGAAGAGCCAATCACCATCTTGGGAATTGGTTGAAAATGATAGGCAAGGAGAGGAAGCCTCCGAGCCCGAAGAGCATGAGAAGGAACAAAAGGATGCCTATGGTGCAGACGACACTGAGCAGAGGTTTGTCAATGGGGCTGAGGAGGAAATTGTTAAGGAGACAATAAATGAACTTCATCTTGGGGGAAAAATTGCGAAGATACTTGCACATGATGGCGAGTCAGAAGGAAAAGAGAAGATACTTGAAGGGAATGCTTTTCAGAAGGAAGAATACGAGAGTAGACAAGAAGAGATTTGTCAGAGGGTAGAGTCCGGAAGGATGGAAACAGAAATTGATCAGACTCTAGGAGATGAGGAGAAAATGAAAACAGTTCAAGAGGAACAGGGCAGCCAGAAGAACAATCTTGGGGCAGCTGACAATCTATGCAAACAGGATGAAAGTGACGACCTGAGTGAAAATCAGAAACCCGCTCTACATGCAGAAAATTATGAAACTGTGGAAGTATCAGAAGAGGTACCTGCATGCGAAGAGAGTGGAAGCATAACTGAAGTAAGTGATGCTTTCTTGGAATACAATGAAAGTGGGAATGAATTCGAGTTGGGAAAAGAGAAGTATGACACGGAGGACAGAGATGTACTGGAAACAGATGGCTTCCCTCAAGGCCTTGAACTCACTGAGATAATGAAGCCGATGGAAGATAAGAGGGTGGATGCCTTTTTGGCTAAAAATGATACAGACGACCAACATGTTGAACGACAGGCATCCGAAATGGAAAACATCAAGGATTATAAGGAATCTGAAGTTTCTGTGAGTCTGGACAATGATGAGAGTAACACCGAGCGTTGTGATGAAAAAAGATGGGTTGACAATGGGGTTAGTATGAAAGCATCTCAGTTATCTGATACATCCGAAGGAGAAGAAGAAAATGTAGGGCTAAATGAGGAGCCAAAGACAAGCTCGAGTACGGAAAAAGATCAGGAATATCAAGAAGAAACCCCAATAAGCAAAAGTGTGGAGCAGAATGAGATGAGTCATCAAGAAACCTTGCCAAGCCAAAGTGTTGAAACTAATGAGGAAAATCATAAACCAACTGGGACTGTGGAAGAGAGTGAAACCAACGATAGTTTGCAAAAGGAAGTGGAACTGGAGAAAGATCACCTGAGAAAAATAGATGAAGCAAAAGAAAGGGAAAGGGAAAGAGAGAAGGAGAGAATAGCTGTTGAAAGAGCGATCCGTGAAGCTCGCGAAAGGGCATTTGCTGAAGCCCGTGAAAGAGCTGCTGCAGAGAGAGCAGCTGCTGCTCGTAAAAGGGTAACAGCTGAGGCCCGGGAAAGAATTGGGAGGACTTCTTCAGAGTCTAATAACAAGTCGGTAGCTGAGAAGGTTTCTAAGGAAGCCAAACTTAAAGCAGAACGTGCTGCAGTAGAGAGAGCAACAGCTGAGGCTCGTGAGCGTGCCCTTGAAAAAGCCATGTCTGGCAAGGCTGCCTCCGAAGCAAGAAAGCAGAATCCTCAACATAAAGGTTCATTTTCTTCGAGCACTTCAAGATACCCAAATTCCTCAAATCATGGTGGTAAGTAATGTTCCAAAAGTGAAGCTGTGGAATTTAGATCTTTTAGCCTTAGCATTTAGGATAACATTATCAAGTAGTGTACATATTATGCTAATTTACATTTTGCTTAATGAAGTTCCCAACAATACTGAGAGATTTGATGGAGTAAATGGTGAATCAGTTCAGAGATGTAAAGCAAGGTCGGAAAGGCATCAGAGAATAACAGAACGTGCAGTATGTTTCTTGATCTTCTTCGATTTAAATTTACAATGTTGAAACAAAACAAGCTTTTCTTCATGTTTCTTTTCTTGTTTTCTTCAGGAAAAAGCTCTTGCGGAAAAGAATAGGCGTGATCTACTTGCACAGAAGGAGCAAGCAGAGAGACATGTAAATTTCTGTTTTCTTTATTAACTTCTGATGATGACTTTTAATATTGGAGTTTCTCTTACCATCTTGAACTAATTCCTGTGGCAGAGATTAGCAGAAACTCTTGATATCGAGGTCAAAAGGTGGTCTAGTGGCAAGGAGGGGAACTTACGTGCATTGCTCTCAACACTACAATATGTAATGGCTAATCTTCTTCCTGTACATAGATGCATATATGTGCCTTCGGCTTATGACATCAAAATTTTAAAGAGAGAGCAAGTTACTTGGTTTTGTGATATTGGCAATTATACAAAACAATTAAAAGTTAAAAAAGATCTCTAATTACTTTAACGTTGTTTAGTGTTTCAGTTTCATTAATAGACATACAGTAGAGAGAGAAGAAAAAGAAAATATAGATATCATTGATTCACAGTTTATCTAAAATCTACAGTGGTAGAATAAATTGATTCTAACTGAAGTTCTTTTAATCGTAGATCCTTGGACCTGATAGTGGTTGGCAGCCAATTCCTTTAACGGACCTCCTTACAGCTGCTGCTGTGAAGAAGACTTACCGTAAAGCTACACTTTTCGTTCATCCCGACAAGTTGCAGCAACGGGGAGCCAACATCCAGCAGAAGTACACTTGTGAAAAGGTTTTCGATCTTTTAAAGGTGCGGTGTGCAATTATGATATTAATTTATTGCATCATTATAAAGTCGTGAAAATGTTAAATTCAAGTTGAAGTGCAAGCATGGGTTATTATAATCAGGTCGTCCGAAATTGATTTTGGAGATACGGGGTTTTAGTTCTATCTTCCTTTTTCCCTTTCCCCCCTTGATTTGCTCCTGTATATTCGTCCGGTTGCAAGGTTTAGCTGTTTCAAATAAAAAGTAGGGTATAATATGTTTTCTGAAGAACACAAACACTTGAGATAAACCTGACTCTTTCTTGTGTATGAGTTAAAGAAGGAATCTCTGTATTCATCTAAATGTACATTAGTTAGGAACTTTCCCATATTTTCTGCGTTGCATTGTGTCTGCAGGAAGCTTGGAACAGATTCAACGTAGAAGAACGGTAGAGAGTTTCTATCGCTGTTAGAAATAACGGAACTACCGAACTTGGGTCTCGAAAGCAAGTAGGCATCCTCTCGTTGAATTTATGATCCAGCACAGCATACAAGTATTGGCATTTTTTCACCAATTCGTGGAGTTTTAAATGTAGGCTGTAATATCAACAGAAGCTCCCTTATTTAAGCAGAAAATGGGGCTTCAATTATTTGTCATTGTTCGGGTGTTATGGCCATGTTAAATGCAAGAAACAAATTGCTGGGCATAACTCCGAACCGAATCACTCCAATTTCTTTATAATTATTGCTAATATTTTTTCCATTGTCCAGTCCTACGTTATAATTATTCAAATTTAAAGTAGGTTATTCCCATTCCTATTATGGTAGCTTATGGGTAATATTGTAGCAAATGTAACGGATGCCGTTCTAGTTGTCTTCGCTCCCTAGTGTACAGCGAAATTTCTTTTCCTTTTCACAGCACTGAAAATAATTTTGAGTCTTGTAGCAAAATGACTGAATTTTGAGCACATTTTAAGTAAATTTCTATTTTTCAAATGTTATACCGGTATATTACTGTATATATCACATGTAAAATATTACATACACTATCCAAATTAAAAAACTCAGTAAGAAACTACTAGTATAAAAGTATATATACCAAATGTAAAAATACTTGTATCATATGTTGGGAGTAAAATTTGTTGGTTAATTTTATGGCCTATATGAGGCATATGTATTTATGTTTTTATGGTGTCCCTCTATTTTAAAAAATAGGTGGTTGTTATTTATGATTATCAGGTATTTATATTTCAAATCAGACATTATTTAGTAAGTATTCTATTATGACTAGGTTATCGGAAGATAATTGTTAATTATTTACTTAATTTTATTATTTATAAAACACTTCTTAGTGGCCTATAAATAAAATCTTTTTCTTTATTCTATTATATTCCATTCTATTCTCTCCACATAGTCTCTACTAAAATATCTATAGTTTTACTAAATCCTTATTCTTTTGCAGGGAATTCAGATCAGAACTACATTAGGGTTTGATCCCTACAAAAGTTATGTAGGCAGTTCTCATAAGCACAACCCAAAAAACTTTTTATAAAATTCAATTGTAAATCTTAATATTTATAATTTGGCGTCCACCTTGGAGTTCGAACCCACGACCACAAGGTTAAGAATTGTAAACGTTAAGATATACAATTGAATTTTATAGGAGGTCCATGACCACTTGCAATCATGCATCTAGAAAAAATAGTTAAGCTAATTTTTTGGATTGTGCTCATGAGAGCTGCCTATACACTTTTTGCAGGGATCAAATCCTGATGTAGTTTTGATATGAATTTCCCACAAAAGAATAAGGAGTTAGTAAAACTATAGAGATTTTAGCAGAGATTGTGTGGAGAGAATAGAATGGATAAGAGCTGTTTTATAAATAATAAACTCTAGTAAATAATTAATAATTATCTTCCGGTTAACCTAGTCATAATAAAATACTTACTAGATAATGCCTGATTTGAAATATAAATACTTAATAATCATAAATAGTAATTACCTATTTTTTGAAATAAAATGGACGTATAAATACCTCTAATATTCCTCACATAGGCGACGGATTTTACCCTCAACACCATACCCAGTATAAAAATTGAAAAACTCAATACAGAACTTCTAGTATATAAGTATATGTACTAAGTGTAAAACTACTTATACCATATCCAGTATAAAATTTAAAAAACTCAATACAGAAACAACTGGTATATAAGTATATATATCAAGTAAAAAAAATATAAATACTTGGTCATTTAGCTATAAAAAAAAAAGTGGACATTTATTAAATCAAAGTGTGAAAAAAAGGATGCCCACCATAATATAAATACCTCTAATATGCCTCATAAAGGCCATAAAATTAGCCGAACGAATTTTACCCCTAACACCATACCCAGTATAAAAATAAAAAAACTCAGTACAGAACTTCTGGTATATAAGTATATATATCAAGTATAAAAATACTTATACCATACCCAATATAAAAATTAAAAAACTCACTACAGAAACAACTAGTATTTAAGTATATATATCAAGTATAAAAATATATATACTTGGTCATTTAGCTATAAAAAGGAAAAAAAAAAAGACACCCACCATAATATTTCAATAATTTTTAGCTTAATAATTTGTGCTACTTATGTTCGAACCAATATCCTTTAGGTCTACATTCAATTCTCTAGAAGACCGAGCTATGGAATATTGTTATGCACTTTTAAAGAATATTAAAAATATAATTTGCATATGGCTTCCTACACAAATTTTAAGTCCAAAAAATTCAAAAGATGACAGAATGAACTGATATTTTTTTTTTTTAATCAAGGATCCCAGATTCATTTAGANTACTTTTTAAATTAATGTTCGAGTAATCAATTGAGTTATTGGAGGTAATTAGTATGATTTACCTTAAGTACCTCATTAATTGGTAAGAAATGATATTGAAATTTTTTTGACCATTTGGAGTTTTTTCAATTTTTTTTTTTGAATTTTACCTTATAAAATCAAATTTCCTCATCTGCATATTAGACAATAGAGAAATTTACACTCAGTACTTATTTTTATAATTTATTTTCATAAATACTCCCTTTTAAAACCATATTTCTATAAATACATATTTTTATTTTATTTCACTAATACCCACTTTTATACCCATTTTTTTTGGAGAAATGTAGACTACCAATGTTTTTATACACGAAATAAATGGCATAATATACATTTAAATGTATATTGTGGCATACATTTCATGAATAAAATTTCAGTAAAAATTAGCATACATTTCAAAATATATATTATAGGTCAAATTTACAATGAAAAATATAAACCATAGTAAACATTTACATTATAAATGTATAGCTTTTATGATTTACACATGAAATGTATACCTCACAAGTAAAAATTTACATTGTAAATGAATACCACTCATATTTTGCATATGAAATGTATACTGTAAAAACGGGTACTTTGTAAACTTTTCCCTATTATACAGTAATAAAGACCCAAAATAGTTAGAACTTATGGACTAATATATGTTACGGATCACACCCCAAGAGAAAAGGATAGAGAAAAAGACATGGGTAGGACTAATTTGTGCCAAAAAGACTTTTTTGTGTATTTTTCTAAAAATAATATTTTTAAGAGTATCAAGGACGTCTTGACTTATGGTCAAAAACTTATTAACCATGAAAAAGTCCTAAATAATGGGTTTTTCATGGTCGAAAAGCTCTTGACCTATGGTCAAGAAGTTCTTGACACTCCTAAAAATGTCATTTTTAAAAAAATGCACAAAAAAGTCATTTTGGCCCAAGTTAGTCCTATCCATGTCATTTCCTCAAAAGGATAATCGTAGGACTAACTTGGGCCACAATGATGCTTTTGTAATTTTTTTTTTTGGGTTTTCAAAGGAAATACGGTTAAAAGAAAAAACAATTACGAATATTTCATATAAAGTAATTTGGATTCATATGTTGCCGCATGTGCAATTTTGAAAAGCTAAGGGGTCGTTTGGCACAGGGGATTCCAAGTTTTCAGATTACTGGGAAAGCTGAGGAGGATCATGTGACTGCCTGGGAATCTGAAAAACTGTGCTTAGTTATGCACTGTAATCTTGACTCTGATTCCAAGGAATTTCTTAATCTATGTTTGGTTATACATAGGAATGTACTGAATTTTTTATATTTTGTCCGAAATACCTTCAATAATAATATTTTTGGTTTTTTTATATACTTAATTGACATAATATACTTTAAAATCATAAATTTACTTTTTGTTTTAGAAAATAATTATTTTTATAAAAATAAAATATAACAAGTTTAAATATTTAAAAAAATAAGTATGTCATAAGGACCATATTTGCAGTATATTATCATGTGACAATGTTGTTATATTCATACCAACTAACACCAATAAACTAATTATAAAATGCAACATATTCATATCTAGATCATTTTCCTGTCAAAAGTTACATCACATGAGAAGGATATCAACTTTCCTAGAGTTGTCACAAAAGATGGAAAATATTACAATCCCACCATTTCCAAAATTTCATCCCAAAGTAAAAAATTGTAAGCATAATATAATAGTATAACTTCAAAAGTTACATCTTAATTCATCCATCTGATTTCCTAAATTAATCAGAAAAAAGTTTTCAATAGATCACCATAAGATCCAATGCAACTCATCCAAGCAATTGCATAAGAAACACAAGCTTGAATTCATCATCCAAGGTAAAGAAATAAAGGGTGTTAGCTTGATTTTGGACAAGAAGTTGCCTAAGCTTATCTCGTTCATCATTCGTCAATCCATTAATCTTTTTAAGTTCTTCAAGTACTTTCATCCTCCTAGCAGCACCATCAGCCTCAAACTAAAAACAATCAGCAAGTCTTCTAATATTATCACTTGCAGTAGCTTGCATATTATCAAATTTGTTCGCCGAGTCATTGAGTATATCAACCAATAGGTTTCCATTCCTAGCTCTTTTCTTACCATTTACCTACTTGTGTTGATGATGTGTTTATGCTACTCATGCTTGCATTGGTATTAAGCTTATCTAATAGAGCGAAAGGATCATACTCAGTTTGTTCATCATTCTGAATCTCTGTTTCTCTCTCTTCAATCGTTTCAGAGATCCTCATGGCATCTTGTCTAGTAGCATGATCCTTTTCAATCACAATTCTCAGTTCATCATAAAATGGAAATGGCTTGTTTAATAAACCTTTGGCATTTGGGTGACTCTGTAATAGTAAATAACATCACAAAAGGTATCAAGAATAATTCAAATTTATAACAAACTAAAATTTTAGAGTATAGAAACAAACCTTAACCCATTCATCAAATACAACTTTTTCAGCTATTATATACTTAAGATCTTTATTCCAACTAAATCCACTAGCACAAGGTCCTAATATTTCAGAAATTGCATGGTATTGTTTCTTCAATATCTTGACACGAGAATTAATGTGTGGTTGTGCTTTGAGTCTGCTACCTAGAATTTTATTAGTCATCATTTTTTCAATATATTGCAAGTAGCCTGGCTTAAATGTACCATTGTTAGCTTTCCATTTTCTACTATTGGCTATCTCTATTAAACATTCAACCAAACTTTAAATCCTAAATAGAAGTCCACTGATACTTTTTTTTTTTTTACCAAGTGATGTTGATTGAGAAGTAGCTTCCATTATATTTCCTACAACATGTTCAAATTAACCATAAAGGAATAAAAAGTGCAAACAAAATCATAAGAAGAAGAATGTCAAAACATAATAAACATAGAAAAATTGTAACATAAACATAAGAATGCCACTACATAAAAAAAGAAATAGTTCAAATATAATTTTTTATGATTCAAATTGCATCTATGCATGACAGCTTCCTCCCCACTGGTCAAATATTTCCCTAGCCAAATTATCTCTCCAAGTTGTCCAAGCACTTGATGTTTTAATATGTGTATAATGATCATTATCCATATCATATTTTTTGTCATCGGCCTCATTATCATTTTTCTTAAGTGCAACATATTCTAAAGAATCCACATGTATTTCTCTTCTAATCAAGTTATGAAGAAGGCAATACGCTAAAATAATCCAACATTGTATTTTGACAGGGTAGTAAGATCGGCCTCTAAGAGTTGCCCATCGTTCCTTCAACAATCCAAATACCTTTTCTATTATGTTCTTGACAGAAGAGTGTTTCATGTTAAAAAACTCTTCAGGAGTATTAGGTGGGAGTGCCCAATCATTTAAATGATAGCGTTGTCCTCTATATAATATTAAAAAGCCTTTACCATTGGGATACCCAGCATCACACAGATAGTAATATCCTACAAATTATTTAACATGAGTGTGAGCATTTACTTGTGAAGTATAAGTAAAAAAATACAAACAACCATCCAAGAAATAAAGTGTTACCTTGTGGAACTTTAAACCCATTTATCCTAGATATAGTATCTTGTAAGACTCTAGAGTCAGCAACTGAACCCTCCCATTCAGGTAAGATATAAATAAAGTGCATATATTGTGAGACCACCCCTAGTACATTTATAGCAATTTTATTCTTTCTAGTCAGATACCTAGGCCTATCTGATGCTAGAACATTAACCTTAATATATGTACCATCTAGTATTCCGAAACAATTCTTAAATCATTTCTACCTTTCATCGGTTGAATTATCAAGAACTGGTTCAGGCTTCTTTAGCAATAACTCAAGGAGACGTAACAAAGCTTTTAAAACTATATTGAATTATCTACTAACAGTTTTACCTGAACGTACAAATTGACGTCTCATAATTCTATTCTTAACATCATCGAAAATAATATGTAAGAATATAGCTACCATTTCTTCCACATCCATATTTTTTTGTTCCTTTTAAACCCCTACTAGTTTTAAGGTGATGACATAAAATAGAAAATATTATCCTATCCATACAAGTGCTCTATATACATGCCAAGTCACTTTTATATATCATTCGGTGATAATTTAATTGGCGTTTAAGATGCTAACGCAAAGAACTTTCACCATAAATTTTTCATACTTAAACGCCTCCTACAGATGATAATAAACGTTAGGAATTTTAAAAAATATGTCATAAAATTAAACATCTACATGTATTAAACCAAAATTGTAATAATTCTTTTCTTTACAACCAAAGAAAGACAAGCCATATCTGCAAGTAAAAGTTACAATTGAAAAAATGCTGACTTTAATGCAAGTTTTATCAATTAAAAAATCATCGAAACTATTGCAATCTATGTTTAATCTATTGCAAATAAGTTGGCTCTCCTGAATTAAATTTGCACAAGATGGTTCAAATAAAGTTGATGCACTCGTACAGAAATCTATTACAAAGTAGAAGTAATATTTAGATAGAACTATATTGTAGAAAAGATAATAGAAGGATTAATTATAGAAAACTTGAGATAACGAGAGGAAGATAAAGGAAAAAAAAGTTCATGGGATCAGAAGAAAAGTGGCCGAAAAGGTGGACAAATTGAATACAGAATAATCCTTAGATGAATTTTTCCAAAATTGTGATCATATAGACATATTTCTCTTTATATTCATAGAGATTAGATCCCTTTAACTATGTTACTAGCCTACACTAATCATTAGCTTATACTAATTAACTTTTATGATGAAATGACATGAAAAATTGGTAATATGAAATCATATGAACAAACAAGAACCCAAAAAAGGGAAAGTAATAATCTGAGAATCAAAAATCAATTTTCTCATCTGAAAAAAAAAACTTAGGAAAACAACAAATATAAACCTTATTTCAATACCCGTACTATGAAATCTAGAAACAATGTAAGCCATAATAATTTCTTCATTTATAACAATAGATCCACATCACAACAATCAAGATTTGAGGAAAAACAAGAGGGAAACCTGAAATTGAGAGCAGACCAAAACTGGTGGCAGAACACAATGTTGGTGGCGATGATGAGGACCCGATGACATTGCCAGTGTCGGCAAAATATTCACCGAAGAAGGAAGGTTTGGGGTTGAGGGACTGTGGAGAGGCAGTTGAGTTTCTTCGATCAGAGCACAAGTACGCTTTTTTTTTTTTTAATGTGGGCTGGGGTTTAGATGGTGGGTAATAGCAAAACCACCTGTTGGGAAGGATTTAATTTTGACCCTATTAGTGGGAAAATAAATGACACATGGTTCACTTTCCTAGCCTTAAAAAAAAAAAAGCAAAACTTGAAACAAACGTGGGTATCCATCAGATTCCCATTCCCAAGTCCAATTACCCCTCATACCAAACGGCCCCTTAGGTTATTGGTTACAGTAACCAATCTAGTTATTTATGGGCATTTACAAGATTAGTTACTGATTTCTAGACTAGTGGCTCATTACAAGAGTGATGCCTAATTATTAGTTACTAATATGGTTACTGGTTTTCAAATAGGTTATTAGTTACAAAATTGGTAACTTGCTACTAATAATACATTTGTTATCAGTTACTAATCTAGTTACTAGTTCCCAGACTGGTGGTCAATTATAAAACTGATGATAATCAAACCACACTTGTTACAATATTAGTAACCAAATTGGTTAAGACGGGTTACCGAACAAATGACAAAGACATAAAAAAAAAATTAAAGATAAAAATGCCTAAAATTTGATTTTATCTTTAACCTATTTTTATCCAACTAGACGGAATGGGACAAATGCATATACCAACTCATAATCTGCATATACCATATAGACTAAATAGATTGGTTACTAATTACTGATAGAAACTAGAGACCAGAAACTAGTAACTAATAACTAATTTAGTTTCTGTTTTTAAAAGTGACTATTACAAGAATAATGAGGTTACCAGTAACTAATAACTAATTTTGTTACTGGTTATTATTTATTCTAGTTATCAGTTATAAGTACCTAATAACCAACTACTTCATAAAATAAGTACTTTGTAACCTATGGAAACTATTTAGGTTATTGGGTGCTAGTAAATAATCTAGTTACTGGTTTTCAAACTGGTAGGCATGTACAAAATTGGTTACTAGTTTCTAGACTAGCAGATAATTACAAGACTAGTGTCAGGTTACCAGTTATCCTTCTAGTTATTGATTTCTAGTTGATGGCCAGTTACCAATAATGCATCTAGTTACTAGTTGCCAATCTAGTTATTAGTTTTTTGTTACCACATTTGTTACCATAATAGTAACCAGATTGGTTACTGTATAAAGATAAAGACCCAAAATAATAAAAACAAATATAAATATACCTTAAATTTGATTTCATCTTTAAACTACTTTTTGTGCTAGAAAACATAATTAAACAACCACATTGACCAACTTATAATCTACATAGACTAACTAGATTGGTTACACTTACCGGTTACTACTAGACACTAGTAACTAATAACCAATTTAGTTCCTAATTTATAAAAATTATAAAAAAGTGACTATTATAAGAATCGTGACTAGTTACTAGTAAACAATTACTAATTTGGTTACTAGTTATTATTTACTTATCAATTACTAGTTGCTAATTTATTATTGATTACTCATTCTAATTACCAATTATTCTAATTACTTGTTATAATATTAGTTAATGGTTATTAGTTATTAGATTGGATTACATTATTTTTATAGCCATTAGTTATGAAATATGGTAACTAGACTAGTTACAAAGTTAGTAAGAAAACTTTACAAACTAGTTTTGGTAGCCACAAAATATAATAAGATTATTGTAATACATGTTTATACATTTTTAAGAGTATATATAAAATCTTAGAAGAAAAAAAAATCATTCAATAGTTTACGATAAAAATATAAAGCAAAACTCATAAACTTCCCCTTCATGTTACCATGAAGTCTCAACTATTATTTTTTTTTTACTTTTGGCATCTTTTTAGCAACAAACTTTCTTTTTTCACCGTAGCTTAGCTTGCAATAAATTCATTATAAGTAGAAAAGTTAATGAAAATGTCACCAATTATACTTTATTGAATAAACTTCAAATTGTCATTAAGTCAAATTTAGTTGTAGTAAGCCCTAAAAAGAGATATCTGCATATAACACAGTCGGCATACTTCCAAAACTTATTCAATTCAAGCAATTACTAAATATGTTTTATATACATTTTTCTTTTTAATCAAATGCACGTCAATGATGCAATATTATTATGCAAGTATAAAGTACAATGATAAATGAGGTAATGTTGGTAATAGAAATTGTCCTGTGAAAGCAAAGTAGTTTTTCTATTAACATCAAGAACAAAATAGAACTAAAATTGGTACCCTAAAGAAAGCAATAAATGATTGAATCCTTTTGGTCATTAGAACATGATATTTAATCTCCTTCTTAATTCATTACAAATCTTATTTATAAATACAATAAATACAACAAAAATATTGAAAAGAATAATAATACTCTTTATTTAAGAGACATGATATTAATACAATATCGAAAGTAGTAATGAAATTATACCTAACCTAACATCAACTCCAATGAGTTTGAGACATATTATCTTGTTGGTAATCATAATTTCTAACTATTGAAAAGCAAATAAATTTGCATAAGCAAAGAACCACAATGACTTCAAATTAAATAATTCAAAACATTTAAATCAAAAGAGCTCATCCTTGAGAAACAAGAATCACCAGATTATTTTATCACAAATATTTCCATTTTTCCTTTTTCTTTTCTTTATATTTTTCCACAAACCAAATAGAGTAAACTCAGCAAACTATCAAAATTCAGGACAACACAAAAACAAATTTACTCAAAGATTCATCAATTAAACTCAAAATTCACTTTAGATGAGATATATAATCTCCAAAAAAAATAAAAAAATAATGAAAAAGAGTTGTGGCACATATGGGGAAGTAGAAGGACCCAGACAGCGTGCCCTATTGCTGACTCTGATGGTCGGATTTGAAGAATGAGAGATGATCCTTTGTTCTTGGAGATTTGGAGGAAGAATGTCGATGGTGGAAGCTTGCTTTCGATCTGGTTTCCAACTTAAACCCTTTTCTACTAAAATCGATACTGCAGTCTCCCTCCAAGAGTTGATAATTTCAAAACTCTAAACCCAAAAATCAATGGTAATCAGATCCTCAAGTAGCTTAGAGGAATCCATGGAAATCGAAAACCCAGTCCATACGGCCTCGTGTCCAGTCCGTCAATGAGCTTGGAGGAGTCGAAGCTTCGATTGGGTTATCGAGTTCATCGTCAAAATCCTGAACTCGACTTCAGTTTCGGGTTGGTTGTGGGCTCCTCAAAGTCGTTGGCTCCTTGGATCTAATATAGTTGAAGAGAAAGAGAGGAAGAAATGGGAAGATATCGATATATATATTAAAAATACAGTATGAAATTAATTAAAAGAAGGGTATTGTGTTTATGTTAATATTTTTTTAAAAAACTCCGCATTTTCTCTAATTTCCTCTTTTCTTTAATGATATCTTTTAGAGTACTAAAAATATTTTGACCTATAGTCAAGAGCTTCTTGAGTACTAAAAAAGTAGCATTATCTGTGAAATGTTGCTTTGTCATCAAAGATTTTAAGGCTATGTTTGGGAAGAGGGAAAAGTGAGAGGAAGGAAAGAATTGTAGGGAGAAGTGAAGGAAAAATGGAAAATAGGGTTGTTTGGTAAGAAGGAAAAGAGAAGAGAAAAGAAAAAGGGAGAGAAAAAGGGAGGGAAAAATAACATTTGGGCCTCATACAAATTTTCCTCTCCAAATTGGAAGGAAAGAGGGAAGGAAAAAGAATTAACTGATGAGAAATTTAATTTACTTAATTATCCTTGTATGCAATTTTTAAAATAATAATATAGAGGATAAAATAGTCATTTTACAATGCATCAATTTTCTTTCCTTCCTATATACCAAATAACTATAAGGGAAATATATTCTTCTTTCTTTTCTATATATTTTCTTTCTCTCCTATTTTCTTTCTTCTCTACCAAACATAGCCTAAGAGACTGCATATTGTACCATGGATGAGATCCTAAAGCTCAAGAGGTTATCAAAATGTCAGACTGGTTTAACATTCTTGTGCTTCATCAGAATAGGTCTTGTGTGTGTCACTCCATAAGGGGAATTTTAGTTTGACCTCTATGTAATGCCAATTAGGAATGTAAATAGGGCAGAATGGGTTTTGTGATAATGAAAGATAGGGTAAATGTGCCTTGCTCCACCCCGCTACCTCGTTTGTTTATTATTTTATATTTTAGAATTTTTCTAAAAAGAAGTGGTAAGAACTTTAAAAAAGACTAATATTATATCTTGGATACCAATTTAGTAGGTATTTTTTTTTTACTTATCTATAGATATTATTTTGCCTAATTAAAATTGATCATGCACGTCTTTTCATGGTAAAAATTAGAGAGAGAAAAACATTAAATCATGATTATTTATTTTTTATTTTTTTCCAACTACCTAAGTCATGGTAGCTGTTAGATTCTGATTCAACGGTTAAAAAAAAGTATACTCATAAACAGGTAAAAAAAAAAATATTGATTGAGAACCTTGTTTCTTTAATTTCTTTTATAGTTAAAGTTAGAAAACATTTTCGTTAATAATTACAACTTTGATTAAAAAATGAGAGAGCTTTCCAAACCAAGAACTACTTTCTTTTTTTTTTTTTTTTTTTAGTAAATTATTTTGATGTAAATCATCTACAATAACAATAAAAATTTTAGAAAAGGGCAGTATATAAATATGCC
This sequence comes from Trema orientale, assembly GCA_002914845.1. NCBI lineage: Eukaryota > Viridiplantae > Streptophyta > Magnoliopsida > Rosales > Cannabaceae > Trema > Trema orientale. The sequence continues at coordinate 263,552 of JXTC01000058.1, read as the reverse complement.
TGAAGGTGCAAGATAATATCCGTGCGTATCATTCATTTTTAACTGCCGGACGTTAATCGAATGGTCTATGATTAATGCCGTATCGGTATACCTAAAAACCTCTCCCGTATCCTAGGAATGCCATCATTAATAAAGTCATTTATCTTTTTCATTCCAGAGTATGATTTAATCACTATTCGAAAAACAACAGAGTTGAATTCCACAAGTGTTCAAGATAAGTTCGCAGAGATTTCTAGACATTTTATTACTATGAAAGTCTGATGTTGCTAGTGATAGTCGATGGTGGGAATTGAGAGCAATTATGATTGCCATCTTGTGAATCTATTTCTGTGATTTCTTAGCTTCTTAAGGATGAACTCTCAGTGGGGAGAGAAAAAAAGGGTACCTCGTCGGTGTTGAGCGCAAGGGCGATATAGAGTATGCTTTCAGTATAGACGAATCACTCAAGGAATTGGGCCAGTTGGCGGACACTGCTGGGCTTATGGTAGATATGTAGATCTATCCTTGCTGTTGAGTAAAGGCTATTGTTTTCAAAATTGTATTCTCTGTAACTATTTCTTTTGAAAAATAGTTTACTTTATGCAGATTAACTTCTCCGAATCCAAGGACATACATTGGATCCGGCAAGGTAGCCGAAATCAAGAGCGCGATTCATGCTTTGGGCGTCGAGACCGGAATATTTGATTATGCGCTTTCGGCAGGGTAAAAGAGCTACTTACTTTTTTTCTAGATGTTCTATGTGTCTATCCATCATATATAATACGAAAGGCATTTATGCTTAACCATAACAGGTATAATTGAACATTGTTTTATTAACTTTTCCTTATTTTGAAATGTTACCATAACAGGCGGTTGCGCAATTGGAGAAGTGTTTTGGTGGAGATGTAAGAGATCTGCCCTCATCCTATAGATATCTTTAACCAGCTGGCAGCAACACATGAGGCAGCTTTGAAGGTGAATGTCCTATGACTAGTTGCAATTGCGTATGAAGAAAATATTCCAACAGTTTGCCATGGTGGAATTCCCGCTACGTTCTTAGGATCCTGTTCGTCTGGTCTTCTCTGTTCATTGCTGATAAGTGAGAACTGAGAAGTGAGAGAATTCTCAGAGTTTTCAAGTTCAAGTGACTTTTATATTTTTCTTTTCCAGGTTGCATTGGCACGAATGGAATACCAATTAACCTCGGTTAACAAAAATGTGGACTCATCTTGAGCGTCAAGCAGGAGGCAAGGTGAAGGGAATGGGAGAGAAACAAATTGAAGTGGACAAACATATTGAATGTTAGATTGGTGTTCTCAAGAAGGAGCTGGAATCTGCTAGAAAACACAGAAAGCAATACAGAAATCGGCGCACTTCGGTACCCATCCTAGTGGGGTTTTTGGTAAGTAGATGCACAGATTCGTGGTAGCAGTCAAAACAGAGTTCTCTTTTACCTGTGGGTGTTTGTAATCATCTAATGCTTTACAAGACTCTAGATTGGTTACACAAATGCTGGAAAAAGTACACTTCTAAATCAGTTGACTGGAGCTAATGTATTGCCGAGGATTGATTATTTGCAATCCTTGATCCAACTACTAAAGGGGTTCGGGTCAGTCATTCACACAAGGAAACCCTCGTTTCACTGCAGTACTAAGAGTTATTATGTGTCTAGAAAGTTGTATGGTAAAACAAGTCAAGCAAGCTTTGATTTCCCTACCTCTATCTACTGAAAATAAGTATTTTCTATAAAAATTCTAGTAGTTTTGGGGCTATAATCTAGAGCCTAAACCACTTTATGCTGTTGGAATTATAGTAGCTTGTAAAATGGGACGCTTGTTTTCTGTGTTGCTTTTTAGATGAAGAACGGGAAAGAGTTTCTGCTCACAGAGACTGTTGGTTTCATTTCAAAAGTTACCAACTACCCTGGTAAGATACTTCCAATTTATGTGACAAATGTAACCCCCCCCCCCCCCCCCCCCCAAAAAAAAATCGTTTCTTTTTACGACTGTAATTAAATGTTTTCTTCTTACAGGTTGCTGCTTTTAGAGCAACATTAGAGGAGATAACAGAATCATAATTGTTGGTGCATGTTGTGAACATCAGGTACAATTTGGAAAATCTGTCAGAATAATTCTGGATGAGAAGAGTTTTATATCTTATTAGATTTTGCTATCAATTTCAGCCATCCCCTAGCCCAGCAACAAATAGATGCTGTGGACAAAGTACTGTCCGAGCTGGATGTCTTGTCAATTCCAAAATTGATGGTCTGGAACAAGGTGTCGTGACTTTTATTTTTAATTTTTATTTCTGAATTTTTTGTTTGGGTGATGATATGTGAAACATGTAGATTTGGTAAGTAATCATACTTAATGCCTCTTGATTTAAGTTCAAACTGAATTTGAAGGCTTACAGGTCATTTGGGATAACTGCATAAATATTCTATTACTGGATTCCATCCTGCCACATTTACTTATTTTGATGATAGGAGTGATGAAGGTTGACAAGGTTGCCAATCCTGAAAAATTAAGTTAGATGCAGACAAGAGAGGTGATATTGTCTGTGTATCTGCTTTAAATGGCGAAGGATTGCTTGAGTTCTGTAATGCAGTTAGGAAAGATTAAGGCTTTGTTTGGTATGCAAGATAGGATAGGATAGTACTGGACTATTTTAAAAGATTGGATAGGATAGGATAAGATAGAATTATAGTCCAATCCTATCCTATGTATGGTGTGCTACTTTTTGTTAGGATAGGTGTGTTTCTTAGTTTTAGGTAAATAACGAATTTTGAGGTTTCATTATTTAGAAAAATACCACTTTTAAAAATTAATTTAGAAATGTACCATTTTTAGAAATCAATTCTGTAAAAATATCATTTTTAAAAACTTATTTCCAAAAATACCACTTTTTAAAAAATATTTTGAAAAATATCTTTTAAAAAAATATTTTGAAAATTACCACTTTTAAAACTTATTTTTGAAAAATGACTTTTTTTGTAAAATGATTTGCAAAAATACCACTTGTAAAAAAATATTTTGAAAATTACTATTTCTGGTTTTACCACTTTTAAAAGTTAATTTCGAAAGTACCATTTATTACTACTTCAAAAACATTCTATTATTTTTGATCAAATTCATAACCCCTTCCAATCCTAAATTCTCAAGAGGATAAGATTATCCCCTTCTAAGGGGATTATTTTTGGAGTGGATTAATTTAATCCAATCCAATCTCATCCTTATCCTGCATTCCAAACGTGGCCTAAAGGTACAAAACTAACGTTAATGCTCTTGCAAATTTCTGATTTTGTTCTGATACTAATATTTGGAGCTGAGCGTTGCACTTAACAAAAGTTCCAATATTACTGATTTTTTTTTTCCTAATTTTTGGGGGTAATATGACATCTTTTGCAACAGTATTCTATGTTATGGGTCGAAGCCTTGATCCCTTTCCAAACTGGGAGCTTCTAAGTACTGTATACCAGGTTGGAATGATAGAGAGAACTGTAAGTAATCATAAAATTTTGATTTGGTTGCCTTTTTGCCCCTTAGTCTCTCTCTTATGATTTTTCTTTGTGGTACTGTGTGCTACAGCTTCGACTAAATAACCTTAATGAAAGGAAAAAAAAGTCCGGTCAAGGTAGTAGCCAGTCGGTGACTCTATGTTCGTACGAATACTAGATGCGTTTATAGTCAAACAGTAGTTGAAACCCGCGTTAAGCTGATAGGGGCCCACAGAAGCCTGCAGTTCGGTAACTCTCGATTAAGAAAGATTTTAGAAAAGAAATGGCAGATGTCCACCGCCTTTCTACTTTAGAAAACATTAATAGTAACTTTTTCTTTCTTTCTTTTTTTTTTTTTTTTCCAAAACATTAGTTATAATGATTTATAACCCATAGGCCCCATATATGCCTCTATTCGTAAGTGAAACTAATAACTAATAACTAGTAACATATGAGAGATTAGTAACTAAATTAGTAATTAGTATCCAGACTACTTACCTGTAATTAGAGTAAGTAGTAATCAATAATCGGTAATCAATAGCTAAGTAATTTTTTTTTTTTTCCAAGGAGTATTGACAGTGGCATTAGTGTAATTAAAGTAATTTTTTATGTAAACTATTTATTAATAAAAAGTTAGTTTAGGAACTTGAAACGTGACATGCCTTATTGGTTTTTGGTTGATGCTATCTTTAATATTTTTTTTATGACTTTCTGGGTTCAAAGCCTAAGGAGTCTACTTTTTGGTCATTTTTAAAGTAGTAATAATAATAATAAACTCAGCTTTTTTCTTCATTTTTTTTCTTTTCTTTTTTTAATTCTTTTTCAAATTGGAGACTTCATTAATTAAATAGACAACACTATATTCAATGGCATACTAAAGTATTATATGTTCAATATGAAGAATGCGAACAATTTAATTTAGACATAATGAAATAAAGAATATAATATCTCCCACATATGAACTATCATACAAGTAATTCTTTATCACTCAGAATCTTTTAGATGTTTGCATATGTTAAACATAGACATCACATGTATATCAATGGGACATAAATGAAATAGAAATTCATTAAATAGAATTTATTAACAACAAATAGATAACAAATAATCCGATAAACGTTGTTTATAATATCAAAATAATAAACTGTTTTATAGGACATTATTCCAATAGAAGCAGCTAAGACTCGAACCTCCGGCAAAAACCTCTCCTGATCTTCGTCGAAGGCTCGCCGCCTGTCCTTGCGGCTCGTCGCACCACCAAGCGCTGGAAATCGTGTGCGAAGTCATGGCTCCTTACAATTGATTTCTGCATTTTCGCCGTCGTTCACAAATACTATGCCTGAAATATAATTTACTAATATCTAAAATATTCAATAAATATCCATGGAAGTTTTTAAGCTCCTGAATCTCTCTTTGGGTGCATTTTTTAAAATTTACGGTTCTCAGCAAGAATATTTTGGCCTTGCTTGATTACACTTTTATTTTATGTTTTTTTTTAAATGAAAAGAATAGTTGGATTATCTCAAGAATTTTCTTGAAAAAATCTTTACCTTTCATTTTATTTAAAAAAATAAAAGTATATTCAAACAAACTCTTAGGGAGTTACTCTAATCGTTCTCATTCTTTACAAGTAGTGTTAGAATTTGGATAAGTAAATAAAATGTAAAAATTTTTGTCCCACATCAGTGGAAGATGAAAAGAATGGTTGAATCATCTCAAGAATTTTCTTGAAAAAATCTTCACCTTTCATTTTATTTTAAAAAATAAAAGTGTATCCAAACAAGCTCTTAGGGAGTTACTCTAATCGTTCTCATTCTTTACAGGTAGTGTTGGAATTTGGATAAGTAAATACAATGTAGAAAATTTTGTCCCACATCAATAGAAGATGAAAAGAACGGTTGGATCATCTCAAGAATTTTCTTGAAAAAATCTTCACCTTTCATTTTATTTAAAAAAATAAGTGCATCCAAACAAGCTCTTAGGGAGTTACTATAATCGTTCTCATTCTTTATAGGTAATGTTGGAATTTGAATAAGTAAATAAAATGTAGAAAATTTTGTCCACATCAATAGAAGATGAATGGGAAGGATGAGTCAGCCTTATATAAGCGACTATATTCCTAATTACTAATTAATCTAATATATAGTATTTCAAGTATTTCTTTAAAATAATTTAGGTAAAAAATCTAACAAAATCGTATAAATATAACTAGGCAGGGTGAGAGTTTGTACGCGCAAGAAACCCTTGAATAACAATTTCTATTCTTGACTTAAACAATATTATCAAGAAATTCTTGATGAACTCTTAATATTATTATTATCAAAAAAACTCTTGAATAACTGAATTCTTGATGAATACTATTATCATTCTATAGGAAACTCCATCTATCCCATTAACTTCTAACTTCAGGGAATGGAGGGTGGTATTATAGCCAACTTCTAACTTGTAATCTTTGAGTGCAGCCATCATACCATTAACTTCTAACTTATATCTATACTATATCAAATGTTACATGAGATTGTGTCCAACAATAAGTTCAAAACAAAACCATCAAAAGGTTTCTCACAAAAAATTTCTGAGAGTTTGATTGAACTGTTATTTCATTGTCTTTAGCGAATACTCACAAGCATACTGTAATTTGAGAAGAAAAAGAAAAACAATGAAATGAAAAAAATTCCACGTAGTTGAAAATGTTGAGACGAAAAGTAGTCCGGATTATTTATATATTAACATATAGTATTAAAATGACCATTGCAAAATTATTGAATAACCCGCAATACAATTATGTCACTAAATCACCAATTTAAAAAAGCAATTAGAATAACATTCTAATTCTGGATATCAAGATTCCATCAAATCATATAAATGAAGTATATTCAAGAAACTTTTCAGCTATCCATTCAATTTCATTACATTACACCATGCTTAAAACTATTGATATATTAACATCCTATTATTCCAAATATCATTTCTCAGCTTTGCATCAGAGCTAATACATGAGCATAATCTATTTGTCAAAATTAATTACAGAAAAACAAATCATAATTCATAAAAAAAAAATGTTACTTAAAATGAACTCATCTGACACTCTTGTCTTGCAGGCTAAAAAGAAAGATCGTAAAATAACAAATATAAGAAAGTTTCTCATAAAATGAATGGGCACCAATCCAGTAGGGTTTTTTTTTTTTTTTTTAAAACTTATACATAGGTATTATTTTGGTCAATTAAAATTTGTCATGTACATTTTTTATAGTAAAAAGTGACAGAGAAATAGAATTAATGATGCACGTCTTTTCATGCACATCATTATAGTCGTTGGATTACTGTTAGATGATGATCCAATGGCTAAAATAAAATACATATACATAGGTTAAAAAAAAAAAAAAATACCTACTGGATTGGCAACCAAAATGAATCATCTAAACTTTCAATTTACTAGTTGTAAAAACAGGAGACACTTAATAAATTTGGTGGAGTCTGTGGTACAAACCCCTTGATGAAACTACTAATATCACCTAATCCATTGCTTAGAATTTAAATGGTTTTATGGGGGAAATTTCTAGAGAATGTGTATAGGAAATCAAGTACAAAACATTACATGAGAAAATACCTAAAAAAATTTAATAAAAAGACACATGCTTTTCCCTTTCCCATATTTCTCTCTCACCTTCTCCTCTTCTTTTGCTCTTCTTTCTTCCTCCTTGGTTTCAAATTACAATGGCTGCTAAAACATAAAGAGGGAAAAAAAAATCCAGGACTCTTTACAATTCTAGGTCATAATATTCTTTGACTTTCTGAAAATTTTGGCTTAAGAAACACTCTAATTTGATTTTTATTGTTAGGTTTTCCATTTGCGTCCCAAGAAAATAAGAAGAAAAAGAAAAACACTTCTGGTACTTGAAGTTGGGTACATGTAATTATTTTTCTTCTGTTTTAATTTTAATCTCGAATTAGTTTATGGACTAGAAATTTTGAGTTGTTGATTGTCAAAAATGAAATGGGTCAAAGGCGAAAGTTCAAAGACTTCTCATACATATTGGGTCCTTGTAGATATAGGCCCAAATATTAATGGGCAAGAGCATATGTAAGATCATGCCAAGCATAGACCAATGATACATGCAATATCCTTTATGGTAAAGATTAAGACACAAAAAGCTTGCACTAAAAATTTACACCAGTGATGTGGCATCATTTTTAGCCACATAACTTTAAATGGTATGGTCTCACCTTCAAAAAAGATGTGGTTGAAATAAATGCCACATTATATGGTGTAAGATATTGGTGTCTCTAGTATTACTACTTTTGTCATAAATTATTATCGCAAACTTTAAATGTTGGTTACTTTTTCTTTGTTTTTCCCTGTTTGGTAATTAAAACATATATTTTTTGTGAAAATTGAAGTAGAAGTTGATGCTTAAGAAATTAAATCACAACCCCTTAGTAATGTTCATTCATAATAATAATAATAATAATAATAATAATATATAAAGGCAAAAAGTCGTATATAGGAGTACTTTTGTCGTGATCTCAAAAAAGTTATTATAATGTTGATGGCCAGCATGTGCCATCCCACAAGCCTACGTGGGCCAGCCCAAGCCCAGCCCACCATGTGGTATTTGGTGGGTCGTATCGTGTCAGGCCGGCATGTGAGTTGCAATATTAAGGCCTGACCCATCTTACAGCCTATTGATGGGCTGGGACGAGCTGGTTCGTGCTAGCTACAGTATCAGGTCGGGTTGGCCTATCCCGCCACTATGGCAGGATGGGCCTGGGCCGGCCCACATTTGCAACTCTAATACCATGCCAAAAGGATGATATTTTATACGTGCACTGGCCCAGGCCCACATTTGCAACTCTAATACCATGCCAAAAGGATGATATTTTATACGTGCAAAAATACACAATTTATACACTCATGCAACATGCTAGTATTCTCATGTAATACGCCATGCACAAATTATTACATGCAATATGTCATGGTAAAGAAAGCGCTAAATATGTAATGCAATACATGCAAATATTCAAATATACTATTAATACAAAGAGATTCATAAGTGGATTGTGGAGTATAAGGTACAAAATATGGTGTAGCCCAATTGATCATTTAATTATAAGAAGTATGAACTTACTTAGGAAGTACATAAATTTTTAAATTAAATTATCAAATAGTATAAAAGGATCCTATAAGTTAAAACTACATATCCCATAAGCCCAAAAAGCCCAAATATCATAAGCCTAAACCATATGACCAAGCCATATTGGAGAAGGCTTAGCAGCTACCCAAAAGCCAGTCAAACGTGCATATAGCCTTAGGATCCCATGTGTTACTTTGAATTTGCTGCTGACCAAGTTCCTATTAGCCAATGTGGAAGCATGCTTGATAAGTTATTTTCACTTGTCAATTTGAGCTTAACAGAATTGCTGAGAGCCAAAAGAGTGTTGGAGTTAGATACTTATTTTTTTGTCTGATTATGAGAAATTAGCTATAAATATAAGTGCCCAACAGATGAAAGTGAGAGACCCATAAGCATTTTCTTCTTCATTCTTTAAATGTTTAATCTCTCTTAAAACCATCAAGCCTTAGCTATACTCTGTCAAATCTTTCTTCCGTAGTCTCCCCATTTCCTCTATTACTAGACTATGAATCCATAGTTTCCTTTCCTTTATACGCTACCTCCAAAGTCAAAAACCTTTCACACATTCTGTTTAAATGTTCTACCTCAACCTCAACTTATCCAGCAGACGTTTTTCTCTATGGCATACTCAAAAAATTGTTATTTCCATGGTTCATCTTCAAAATCAACTAATCAATATTTTATCTTACCTTATCTCCCACTAGCCTATCTTTAAACCCACTGACCCAGCAGCTTGTCTTTCTCCATGCTTTGCCTCAAAAGTTACCAACTCCTCTCACATATGCTCTTGTTTCCATCAACCCAACACACTCAGTGTTATTCTAAACTCTCTTCCACTCATTATTACTTATATTTTCTAAAAGTGAAGCAATTATCTTATGTCCTACCACCACAAATTATGGGATCTTTTATAGCTCACCGTATTTTCTCCCACTCCTCTTCACCCTCATGCTTCTATTAACAATTGATTCATCTTTTATTATATTCTTCTCCTTTCTACAGGTCCACATGGTGAGGAACATAGGATATCAATTTCCCAATTATAATTCAGGGAAAAATTAGCCATTCGACCCATTAAATTCAGCAGAGCCCACATAATACCAACATTTGTTGTCTCATCAAAAAAAATTCCCCAACATGGGTCACCCATAATCCATTCATCTAGATCTTTTGTTGAGAGGAGAATAATAAAGCTAGAAATGAGAGGGAGAATAATGAAGCTAGAAAAATTTTCATCCATTATCGAACATATTCGGCAGCCTAACCCAGCTACACCTTCTTCACTTACCATTTTCAATATAGTCAAAATATTTTAACCAAGGTTAAGACGAGAATTAATTTTAGAATTTTGAATTTTTTATTATAAAAAAATCTTAATTTTGAAAAATGATTTATAATTTGTCTATTTTTTCATCGCTCGTTTTAGAAAGTCAAGATTGATATTTATCTATGTGATTCTGTGCAGATGTAACAAGGAGCTCGATGGTTGCATTCCTAAAATCAGCATTTGCATACTGCGAATGAGACCCAAAGCTTGAAGTATTCTGACGCATGAAAACCGTCAGATCTTGAGATCTGTGCTGAAGGCGGGATCAAGGCCAAGCAGTAGTAGTACCCAACTACACAACGCAAGAGTGGGTGAACACATTAGTAGGACCAATTTTACAAATCGATCCCTGCCACATCTTAGCTACGGGCCAACGCATATTCATTCCATCCCTCCTCAGCTCCCGACACAATAGCTTCATCGTAGACGTATTGCACATTCAACATTATGATACCCAGAAAGATTACATTTACAGGGAGAGGGTTATGTACGTTATTAAAATAGGGAAGGGTAATTGGTCTTTTTAAGCCTGACCGTTTTCCTCTTAAGGAGTTGGGTTTTTATTTTTAAGGGGTTGGGTCTTCCAACAAATGGCCCATGAAATTCTTAGATTGTTTTCCACGCTACACTTTTCTTGACTTTACTTGACAAGGAAGTCCAACACGCCATGGAATTGTCTACTCAAACTACTTCGTTCGACAGAAGACCCTTTTATCTATTCCTTCGACTGTTGTCGGATTTGAGGGGTAACAGGTTTAGAGGGAAAAAATTCCGACAGAAACTTACCAGTTTCAAGTATAAATACAAAGATTTCGCTGGAACAAATGAAGATTGTTCGCCAACATACAAAATTCTACACCTATCTAGCCCAAAAATAGAGCTGCAGAAGTCCAAACTTTTTATTATGGTAATGCACTCGGGCCTTAATAAGCAGTTCCTACCTTGATAACTTTGCAGAGATGATAAGCAATCAAACGCCAAGCAAATGAAGCATTATAGCATTCTGTGCATGCATGCGATTCTCAGCTTGTGGGAAGACAATTGAATTTGGAGCCTCGATCACTCCGTCAGTCACTTCCACCCCTCTTTCAGCCGGTAGACAATGCATGAAATACGCTTTTGGGCCTGCCAACTTCATAAGATTTTCATCCACCTGCGACAATAACATGCAACACAAAACAATTACAATTAATCCAACAACAGAATGTTGGCCTGGCAGATCTTCAGCGAAGCTATTCGTGACATAACTAGAATACTTTATCATACAATAGCAAAAACAGATTAAAACAGACAATGATAGAGATTACTCCGTATCTATAATTCCATGTTCTCTGTTCATATATACGTGATTAACTTCTTTGAAATCGGTGTGCTTGATTCAACCGAAAAATAGAAATATAAAGTACCATATCGGAAGCATAGCACCTAACATCATGTAAAGCAAAGAATCAAAAGAATATTGCTAAGAAAGTCGGTTTTAGTAATGTACTTGAAACCCTTGGAAAGCCTGACGGCGATGTGCAGCCTCTTCCTTCTGCCCCATGCTGGCCCATACATCCGAATATACAACATCAGCTCCTTTAACAGCTTCCTTTGGATCATTTGTAATCTCAATTTTGCTGATACCAGTCTGTTGTGCCTTCTCAACTGTTTTCGCATCAGGATCATAACCTTGAGGGCAAGCACAAACAAAATGGAAAGGAATAATCGATGCCAGCAGCAGCCAAGAGTGCACAATGTTGTTGCCATCTCCAACATAGACAACCTAAATTACAAGAGATCATCAAATGAAATTAGCGTAAAAATATAACACCCATAAATTACATTCAGAGTATAAGAAATTGCAAACAATTGGGCTGACCTTAGTTCCTTCTAACTGACCAACATGTTCTATTATGGTAAGGGCATCAGCCATAATTTGGCAAGGGTGGTTATAGTCTGTCAGGCCATTGATAACAGGTACAGTTGCATATTTAGCCAAATCAAGAATGTCCTGAAACAGTTCAAACATGGATAATATAACTAGTAATTACATCTTACATAAATGACAAATTTGCTGACAAGCTAAAATAACAAAATGCATTTAAGAAGGTTAAAATACAGAATACAACACTATTCAGCACCCCCAATAAAAGGACACTTAATTCTCACTTTTTTCTTCTCTGCCCTCTTCTAAAAAGTTTTAGGCCAGTGTTTTCCAATAATAAATTGCATGTGCGTGTGTCATCATCTTCATAATTACAACAATTCTCCTGATATGTTACGCATTCAACTTAAGAAGAGGTCATCAATCCACTGTCAAAACTCGTATGGTTGCACGGAGTGGAATAGTTACAAACATCAGAAACTCACCGGCATACCTGATGAGCAAAGACACGGGCCATTATAATGTCATTATAGCAAGACAAGACACGGGCAACGTCCCGAGTTTCCTCCCGCTTGCCCATCTGGATATCATCAGGTCCTAGATATATAGCATGACCTCCTAGCAAGAAAAATCCAGTCTCAAAGGAAACACGTGTTCTCATAGAGGGCTTAGCAAAGATCATAGCCATTGTCTTGCCCTTAAAGGGAAGAAATGTCCTCTCCCCCGATTTTAATAGCGCCTTAACCTCTGCAGCTCGATCCAATATCTTCAAAATCGTATCTTTATCAAAGTCATCAATGTGAAGAAAATCTTTCAGCTCCGATTTTGCTGCACATTAAATTAAAAAACAAAGTGAAAGATAAGTTATTGTGTTACAAGCCAATCTTTGATTTGCAAGAAATTATTGCATTTTTCTTCTCCGCAGAGCTGCACGTGCTGTAATTGTTGTACAAATGACTATTTCCCAATCATATCTATTGAAAATGGTCACTTCTTTGAGCTTAGAAATTTCTGAAAAGAGTCTGCATATGCAACTTTAAAGCAATCAATCAATTCGAAACATAAATCTACATTTAAACCTTCAGTATATAAAACTGCAAAAAGCCATACTTTCGGAAATTGCAAATGACCAAAGAAAGAAAACGACGAAAACAAATTTGACCCATGTTTAGTCTTCTACTCCAAAACCCTAAGCCTAATGAGATGCCGTTTTCAGTCAAAAACCCTAAATTTACAACATCAATACCTCCCAACCCAACCAATCAAACACACCAACGGACAAGAATAGACAGCTACATTGCCGAGCAACGCATACACATTATTAATCATAAACCCTGATTCAAGTGCTTGAGCAACTATAAATCGAACGTAACCATGTATGTCGATAGTCTCTGGCATAATTTCCAAAATTAAAGTGACTGAACCCTAATTTCAAGCGAAATAATCCAAATAGTAAAGTAATAATATCCAACCAACCCTCAAGATTTTTTTTTCATTGATGAGAAAAATATGATAGAGAATTAAGAGAGTAAGAAGAGCGATTAGAAATCAAAGAGAAGCATTGACCTTTTCCATTAACGGATGATGAAGGAGGTGAGGTAATAGAGGAGGTCTGGCACGAGATTCTTCCACGAATCGCCGGAGAAGAGAACGAAACGCCGGAAAATTTTCTGGAAGACAACGGCGATCGGAAGAGAGAGCGACCGGAGAACGGAGAGGAGAGATAGGGGTTCTCGGCTCGGATTGAACAGTGAGTAGAAATCGCCGCCATTTTTCTTTTAGTGAACTGGGAACTGTACAACTGCCTAGTACCCTGCTCTCGCTTTTCAGTGGGGTTTATATAAACCTACCAGGCCTACTGGCCAAGTACACATACGTGTCTCCCACAGAATTACGTGATTACCCCTCTGTTTTTGACCCTTTTTTAAAAAAAAAAATTTATTCCCCTTTCTGTTTTGAGAAAAAGTAGAAGAATCGCAGTGGCAATCTTTTCTAATATCACTAATTGTTAAATTTGTTATGTGGACTTCTATTATTAATTTTTTTTTTCAAATGAGGTTGACGTGTTAAACTGCGAGACACCACGGCATAGCATTTCTACAAGAAAATGAAATTTGACATTTATTACACAAATTACCACTGTGCGCTCAATAAGTTGTAAGTTATGAGCCCATTTGTCCCTGATACAAGAATGTTAAATGGTAAAGAAGTGAAAAATAGAGGATTCGTTTCGTTCACCTATTTGAATGTGTGTATTTAAATGGAAATTATGGAATGAGTTATTATTAGAATGAAGACATTTGAAGTGAAATAAAGTGGAATAAGTTGTAATTACGATATGAACATTTGAATGGACTCATTCGAAAATAGTGGGGAGCATCATTCTTATTCCAAGAAGAAAAAACTCATTATAATAGTTAATGTGACTGATGGATCATCTGAATGGAAAAACTGAATTATTGAAACAAATATTCATTCCAATAAGATCATTTGAATAGAAAAACTGAAATTATTGAAACGAACACTCATTCTAATAGATATACTAATTGAATGACATAGAATTAGTGAACTAAACAAGTCAAAAGCTCTCACTCCACAAAAGAAAATAGTGAGTTGGACACTTTCTTTTATTCTTTAATTTTTTTCTTTTTTAAGAAAGAAGTTTGGTAAAGAGAAATCTTTATTTAGACTATTGGACAAATAACCACCAAGAACTGAGCATGATTATACATGTAAGTCTACTTGTCTCCAATCTAACAAGTCGTGGGTTCAAACTGGAATTGTCACAATCTATTTGAATTTCGAGTTGAAATATGTCACTCTCTAGTCTTATAGTGCTAGCCACGTAAAAAGAAGATAGAAGTCTAATAGAGTAACTTTGTTTGCTATGTGAGTCTGACCTTTGATCTTACATAGTATAGAAAAGCATTTAAATTAAATTAGTCAAGTACATGAACCATATATAAATTAATTAAAAATTGAAAAGCTAATTGCCGCACATTAGTGCGCAAAATTGGACAAAGTGCTGCATAGCATTTCTAAAAACCACTAAACATTTCAGTTAGTAGGTAAAGATTTGTCCAAAAAAATAAATGGTGGGCAAAATTAATGTTCCAATAACATAAGAAGTTGTGTTTTACTATGAGGTTTAGTAGGGATCCTTCAACGATGTAGCAGAAAAATATTATTAATATGTTTGAATAACGTGGGGCAAATACCACATGACATTCGGAGTAAATCTTTTGGATTCAGCAATTACTTTATATTTAATTAGCAAATTATGTTTCTTTTTATGTTTCCTTTTCCCCTTTTTTTGTCAAAACATTCCAGATTTTGAGTCATCGCGTAAGCTATTAGTTTTGGATAGAAAGCACGTCATGTCATACAACTCTATACAAGAGCATTCGCATTTTATTATATTTATATTGAAGTTTCACACATGCACTGTAATCAAAGTAAACTCCCTTACTTATTAAAAAAAGAACGTAAAAAAAAAAAGGTCAAGTTACATTGCTAAGTAGATCCAATCTTTCTAATCTGGGACTGAGAGGCATCTTTATTTTAGACAATAACTGGATGCACTTAAAACTTCCATAGCCGTCGAAAGCAGCAAATGTATCACGATGTGAGCATTGTTTCTTATTTAGCTCCCGTTTGGCTTCTTTTCGGGCTCGTTTTCGGGCTTCTTTTCGGGCTTAGTCTCATGCGTAAGAGGAATCAGCCCCTTTGTACGGCAAGTATCAACAGCTCCCGTGAACATATCCTCTAAGCTGTATTTGTACTGGAAGCCCAAGTCTGTAAGCTTCTTGGAAGAGAAGTGGACATTTGGTATGTTCTCGTCAAAATCTTTGAACCTGAACACAAAAATAAATAATTCAAAGAAAATTTAATTAGGTCAAGGTAAAAGACAGAAAATCTTTGATATGGTTGTCATAGAATTCTATTGTTACATAATTACATATTATTTAGTGCACTTCATCGATGGTCTGAATTAACTGGTTTAACCATAATTGATAGTCAAAATAGTGAGATCAGGGACTTACTTTGTGGGAATGTTATACTCGGGGTACTTTTCTTTCAACAAGTTAGCAAGCTCATAGATTGTAGCATCATGCGAAGAAGCAATATAGCGACCCTCAGCTTTAGGGTGCTCATACAAGAAAATATGAGCATTGCATAGGTCATCCAAGTGAACAAATTGTCCTTGCCTTATAATGAAATAGTGAGACTCGTTTCCTGATTTCAAATATTTCAAAACAAAAATGTATATAATGAGGCTGTGGTTGGATAACAATGGTACTTTAATCAGTTGCCAATAAATATATCAAAAAAAAAAAAAAAAAAAACAAAACAAAAAATGTACCTGTGATTAGTGAAAGTCCGGTTATGAGGCTGGGAGGCATAGAGGGCATGAGAAATGGGCCAATGACTAGTGTCGGAATAATGGTAATGAAATCCAAATTATGTTTTCTTGCGAATTCCCATGCAGCTTGCTCAGCGAGCGTCTTGGAGGTAAAATACATCTACAATGGAGATAAAACGAGAGAGAGTTTCTATTAGTATTTTTTTTTTCCTGGTTTATATAGGTAAAAAGTTAGGGTCTTATAGAAACAAGTAAAATAAATTTATAACAGAATTCATGTGAGTCTCACACTAATCAATGATTCTAACTAGTAAGATACATACTAATATCTACAAATAATATGTAGAAAGAAAAATGTTACCCATCCAGTCATCTTGACGGTCCGGCAAAAGTCAATATCACTCCAATTGGATTCATCATAGACTGATTTTTGTTCAGGCTCAACATTAACAGTTCCAGCTGATGAAGTGAACACTAGTTTCTTAACAGTCTTTGCATCAACGCATGCTTTCATGATGTCTAACATCCCAGCTATTGTTGGCTTAATCACTTCATTCTGCCAATCAGACATTTATATCGCCACCTAATTAATAATATTCTTAATCATATATAACTATATATGTATTAACTGTCTGAATTAAGCTTATATGCTCATACAAAACGGCAATTACGCAATAATAAAAACAAGAAGAAAGCCACGACTTCAATCATAATGCACACATAATTAATGGAAGAGTCATAATGTACACATAATTAATGGAAGACTTTTTAACTTTTTAAGATTAACCAATCTTCGACAAAATCTTAATTGTTGAGTTTCTAAAATCCAGATTCAAGTATTTCAATATCTTATTCAATATAACATATAGAAATATACTTAAAAATTCAGTGAGTGATGGTTATCATACACACTGTCCACAACAAGAGTTTGATTTCTTCGAACTCTACAACGGGATACGAGGGTCTTTAGCCAGGGAATATCAATGGGGGTAATACAAGGCCATGACCCTTGTTGACGGCTCTACAACGGTCTTTAGCCACAGAATATCAATGGGGTAATACAAGCCCAATGAGTTTAGGTCAGTGGGTGGAATTAAGATGTAATTAGGTATTAACTCAGAGAGTTTGATTCACAGGACAGTGTGTTATTTTCTTTTCTTTTTTTTTTATAATAATAAATATAGATTATTAGTAAAGACTCATCTTTATTTAAAAAAAAAAAAAAAAAACAATCAATGGGGTAATACAAGGCCCATGACCCTTGTTGGCTGCTGAGTCACGTGGCTCTAGGTAAAAGCGATAAAAATGGCCCATGATTGCGGAGTCACAATGCCTTATTTTATTTCTTTCTGGATCACCCCAAAATAATAATAATACTAGTTTAGTTATAAGTTATAATCTCCCATCCAAAAAAAAAAAAAAGAGTTATAAGTTATAATGTAATCCAGCTAAAAAAAAAAAGAAATTTATAATGTAATCCAGCTCCGGCTGACCATCACATAGGAGAAAAATGTCCGATAAACACATATTCTCAACAGTGAATTGTATTTGTTATGTTTCGGACTCAGTAGTCAATACCACTATTGACTTATCCCTACACATGTAGTCAAAGTAAATTGGTGCATATTCAGCCAAAAATTAAATTGGTGTGTGAACGAGTTAATTCTCAAAGCTATACAAAATCACAATATTCCACTTTTGGGTTGAAAATCATAAACACACAAACCTCGGGGTCCTTGGACTCAAAATCCATGGGTGTGGCCACGTGGAACACTCCGGTGCAACCCTTAATAGCTTCATTAAAGCTTCCCTCTTCGGATAGGTCAGCCTTCCACAAAGTAAGGTGAGTCTCCGCCTTAGGCAATTCCACCAAGTGCTTGACCTTCCTCAAGTTAGCTGTTAATTAATCAAACAAATTAAGATCAAAACTTAGGGAAAAAAACACAGATACAGAATCATTAATTTAACTAATTAATTAATTAAAAAGTAAGAACCGGACCGGGGTCGCGGACGGTGGCTCGGACGGTGTAACCGCGCTCGAGGAGTCTCATGACGAGCCACGATCCAATAAAACCGGATGCTCCGGTCACACAAACGGTTTCACCCTCGGATCCCATAACCCTTTCTAAGACACAGAATTATTAACGTTAAAAATGAAAACTGATTATTGGTTTATGACTTTGGATGATTATCAACGGAAGTGTCTGTTTATATATACTATGGTACAACTACAATCAACTAACACCTAACGCCCACCTACGAGTACTTTTGTCTTAAGTTTAGGCTCAACCCTCCCTCACGTGCACGTGCTCTCCTAACGGTCAAAGCACGTGAGCGAAGAACGCGGTTTATATTTAGTAGGTGCACTTATAGTGGCTCACAACTCAGTTAAGATTGTTCGTACGTTCAGTTCCTTTTCCCGATTGGGATTTGCCTTCGGCTTGCATTTATGCGTAAGACGAACCAAGCTTAGCATTAATAGCTTAATCGCTTTCATAACATTCACTTTTTTTTTCCCTTCCATTTTTTGATGGTTGGAAGTGATCATATATTTTTCGTATAAGAATAAAAACTTTAAATAAGTCGCAATAAAATTAAGAGTAAACTTCGGCCAGATAATTTATAACGTTTTAATTTGTCAAAGAATTACGTTAGTGCTGATACAGATTATTACAGGGAATAGATTCTCCATATTGGATAATATAATAGTATCACACTATACACTATCACATCACAAGTGATAATATTGCCGGGTGATTCTGAAATGCTAGCTACTTGGGTCCTAGGTAATTGATTATTTTATAAATGGAATGTTTGGACACGTTTGAGCTGCCAAATTTGTTAGATAAATTACACAATATGGTTAGGTAGGATTGAAAAGTAGGATATAATATATATATATGTGAGTTTTTAATGGGTATTTTTGTTTTTACTTCATGGATGGGTAAATTTGACTAATTTGGAAATAAACCTATAATAACAAGTCAGCTCATTTAATATATTAATTTCTAATTCATTTTTTTTATTTCTTTCCTTTTTGAAAATTTAATTTAAAGTTTAATTTTTTTTAATTACCTTTAATTTAAAATTATATGTATTATTGTATTTTCAATATTTTATAAAATTTCTTTTTTACTGTATGAAAGGTAAAATCCAAAGTAGCATAATTTTTAATAAGTTGTTTTCTTAAATAAATAAAAAAACCGATGAATAAAGCAGTTACATTGAAAGAAAATTTATTTTAAAAAAAATATTCGTGAATCAGCTTAAAATTTGTACATTTTTTTTCCTAACGAATAAGATAACTGAGAGTGATTTGAGATTATTAAGTATTTTTTACTAGTTTCATTTTCTTATAAAAAAAAAAAGAAAATAAAAAGATGACCAACTTATCAGGTTACCCATCTTTTTTGCTTTAAATAACTTTCTATATTTATATATGTGTTAATTATAATAATTTTTTTAATAAAGCTACTAATATTATTCTAGTTATTAGATTAAAATCCAATGGCCTAAACTAGAGTACTCATTCATGGAGTAAAAATAAAAATCTCTATTGAAACATCATCCATATATATATATACATATTTTTCTCTTACAATTGTATGAAATTACAAAGTTACCCTAGTTTCCTTTAGAGGAATTCACAACTAAGGCCCGTTTGGTTGGGGATAATGAAAAGGAATGTAATGGAAACAATTTTAAAATGATTAAATTTCATTATTTGGTTAGAAAGTTCAAATATGAAAAACTTTTCCATTGGAAAAAAACATGGTGGAATTCTATTCAATGGAATACTATTTAAATAAACTATTTAATTAATAAACAAAGAATTAATTAAATAATTTTAAAAATTATTTAATAAAATGGTACTTTAATTAATAAAAAATAACTTAAAAATAATAAAATAAAGTAAAATAATGCTAAATTTAAAATAATTTAATGTTAAATGTAAAATAATTTAATAAAATAATAATTTAATTAATGAAAAAATAATTAATAAAATAATTTAATGACATAATAAAATAAAATAAAATAATGCTAAATGTAAAATAATTTAATAAAATAATACTTTAATTAATAAAATAATTTAATGAAATAATAAAATAAACTAAAATAATGCTAAATGTAAAATAATTTAATAAAATAATACTTTAATAAATAAAAAATAATTAGTAAAATAATTTAATGAAATAATAAAATAAAATAAAATAATTCTAAATATAAAATAATTTAATAAAATAATACTTTAATTAATAAAATAATTTAATGAAATAATAAAACAAAATAACATAATACTAAATGTAAAATAATTTAATAAAATAATACTTTAATTAATAAAAAAAATTAATGTAATAATAAAATAAAATAGTGCTAAATGTAAAATAATTTAATAAAATAATAATTTAATTAATAAAAAAATAATTCTAAACGTAAAATAAATTAATAAAATAATTTAACTCTTAATGTAAAATAATTTAATAAAATAAGAATTTAATTAATAAAAAATAATTAATAAAATAATGCTAAATGTAAAATAATTTAATGCTAAATGTAATTTAAAATACTTAAAATATTCATTTTAAGCTTAAGGGTCTTGTTGTCATTATACAACTAATTCTATTCTTTTTCATAATCAATCAATCATAAGAATGTCCGCTCAGCTACTGATTCCACCACTCTAACCAAACAACATAATTACATTATCATTCCTTTTCCATTCCATTCTGATTACTATTAGCAATACCATTACCATTTCACCACTGCAACCAAACGGGTCCTGAGGGTCTATTAAAATCTCATAATGAAAAAAAGGACTCTTTAATAAATGTTTTCAAAACTAACCATGTTGTCATATCACACATGTAAAATTATTAGGATATCTCATTCCCTAAAAAAAACCCTAAAATGCACTCTTCTCTAACAAACTCTAAACTTTTATAACTACTGTTAGTCCCGATCTCGACGGCGCCTATGCTCAACTAAGGTTGAAAAATTTAACTGCAATTGAACTTATTCTGCTGCCTCTCCCGATTGTTCTGATCAACTTTCAACCGGCAGTCGAAAAATTTTTCGACCTTAGTCAAAACTACAATTTGACCGTAGTCAAAGAATGCCATTGAGGCTGAGCCATCGGTCGAAACTTTTCAATCGGCATTCGACTGAGATCGGATAACCGTTCAACCATAGTCGAATAATCCCGACCCCTGTCGAACATGATTGGCCACCTTCTTAGTACCACCTCCTTCACTTTTGACTTTTTCGACTTGGTTAAAAATTTTCTATTGGAGTTGAATCAGGGTAATTTTAGAACTCCGAAATTTTCATTAAATGACATGGCAATAAAAATTCTAATTTTGTAAATAATTTATAGATTTTCATCACATGTTTTAAAAGATGGTCAAAATTGATAAATTCCCCGAAGATTCATCATGAGGAATATTTTTGTGTCATTTATTATCTACTTGGCTTGGCAAACACTTTCTTTTGTCAAATAGTTTAGAGGATATGATTGCACAAAGTTTTCAAATAGAATTTTAGTATTCCAATTTATTGTCTTTGAATTGTTGTCGCTGTTATCATTTTTTGGGGCCACGCAGAGGATATGAATGCAGAAGTTTTCAAATAGAATTTTAGTACTTTAATTTAAAACTCCGAAATTTTCGTCAAATGACATGGTAATAAAAATCCTAATTTTGTAAATAGTTTATAAATTTTCATCACATATTTTAAAAGAAATTCAAAATTGATAAACCCCACGAAGATTCGTCATAAGGAATATTTTCTACATCATTTATTCCTTGTATCTAATTGGCTTATAAACCACTTTCTTTTGTCAAATAATTTAGAGGATATGATTGCCCATTGGAACTAGCTTAGTAAGTGGAGTAGGATGGGGATTGGGTATTAGGTCGGGAATCCGACTCCCAGGGTGTGTGAGTTATTTTCTTTTTTTTTTTTTGTAATAAGTAGAGGTAATTAATTAAGTCCAACTTTATAAAAAAAAATAAAAATAGAGGATATAATTGCACAAGTTTTCAAATAGAATTTTAGTACTCTAATTTGTTGTCTTTGAATTGTTGCCGTTGTTACCATTTTTCGGGGACATGTAGAGCTTGCAAAGCGACGTCATTTTGAAGGTACCAAACCTGATTTTCATTCTTTGAAAATAGTCCTTATTGGGTCTATATGGAAACTGGTAGTATTAAATTGAATTTTATGAGATTAATTAGTAAATGAATTGATCAGTTTTAAGTTCTTTAATTTTTATTTTCTGGAGGGGGTTAAGTCCTTCTATTTAAAAGTACATAATTTCTATGAAAGCTCTGGATAATTATTGTAATTTGGTATCCTCCTTTACTTAGCTAGGTTGATGTAAATGCCTCATTTACTATTAAAAGCAATGCAATTCATCCAAATTGGGATAAAACACTACAAATGTCAGATTCTCGTAAGTGATCAGTGAAAATTGATTTTCAGAGTTTTCAACTAATTTACTAATATCCACGATCATTCAATTTTCACAATTGTCAACAATAAATAATTGACATGGGGTTGTATTTTAATCTTGTTAGGGGTGATTTTTCCCGACCAATAACAAACGTGCACATGTCAAAGAAAAAGAAGGAAATGGGGGTGTCGTTTTTCCCCTGGCCCAAACGATACCTGACCAACAGTTGGATGCACAGGAGTGGATGGTCTCGGGTTACGTAAGTAAACGACATATCGCTTCCTCCATCTCGGCCCGGGCGACTCAGAACATGAATACTAACCCCAAGATATACAGGGGCTGGTCAGACAATACGAACACAGCCATGGCTGAATAAACAACTCGTATAATCTAGAGTCGGTGAATGAACGAGCTAGTGATCGGGTTTCACCAATACCATCTGGTCTCCAAGCCTTGCGCTTGCTTGCTGACCACGTTGGTCAATAATAAAAATCTAACCCCCTGATGAGCGTCTTCAGAATCTTTTCCGGTTGGCAACTACCCATGAGATGCGTTGTTAGCAACACTTGTATTCTTATCTATAGCCATCCATAAAATAAGGAGAGGAGGCAGTTTCCACAATTTCAAGGGACACGTGGCTACTAAACCTAGTAATTCTGGGACCATAAGGCCACTATAAATAGTATTTTTGTCTACCACAAAAGGTAAACTGTCACAAAATTCACTAAAAATCCTATTTGCTTCCTCTATCCCCTCTTGTTATTTCATTGCTACCTCACTAACATCATTTTCTTAGTAGATTTGCTAAGTACCACACAAGTATCATCATCTGGAAACTCAATTCCTAAGATTTAATTTATTATATATCTTGAATATTGTAGATATTATAAATTTCTAACTCTTGTATGTGAATACGATTGCAAAACCAGAGACGAATGGGAAGTGAGGAAAATCAAGGTCGAAACTTTGACGTAGGTTTAGTTTTGTAATTGGGGCAGGACCAAAATATTATTGGAAACGATATGTCGTATTGTCTGACTAGCCCTTTTGTATGTCATTCACACCTACATCAAATTCGGGTTTTGGGTTTCCTTTAAGAAGGACTGCTTGAAGGCACGTAGCGTGCATTGGTTTACAAACTAAAATCTACACCAACAAATCTCAATTGGAAGAGAAAGAATTTTTGCTTACGTAGTTGTTGCGGTTAAGTTGGTGGCGGTGTTATTTATTGTAATTGTCAAGGGTTTATTTTGGGAGCTTTTAGTGTTTTAATTTTTAGGTAATTCTACAACTTTGGTAGCAAAATTAAATAGTGTAATTATGAAAATAATTAGAGTTGCTTAAACTAAATGGTGAAAGAACTTATGGTTGGAAAATGATTTATCTTTTATTGAGAGTTTACTTGTAAAGTACTCCAAAAGTTGAAATCCTGTAGTCAATTCCCAAGGTTTAATTTGTTATATATCTTGAATATTGTGGATGTTATAAATTTCTGTCTTGTACGGGAATACGATTGCGAAACCAGAGACGAATTGAAAGCGAGGAAAATCAAGGTCGAAACTTTGATGTTGGTTTTGTTTTGTAATTTCTTGTTGGACCAAAACATTATTGATGCAGAGCATATATTTTGGGCAATGCATCTTGATTGGCACTCTAAAAATAATTTGAGTATCCCAATTAATACAAAACATGCTTCTGTTTAATTTTTGTTCAATACGTTAAATTATGTGGTTAAAATTAGCAAACATGCTTTTGAGATTCTGCAATTAAAAGTCTTTTAATATTAGTACATATTTTTTGATATTTTATAATGCATATAAATAGGCTTGTATTCCTTCTTTTAAAAACAAATTGTTGGTTGTGTTAATTCATACAGAGAGTTTTATTTTTTCTTTCTATTGTTCTTGGTATTCTCAAGGGAATCAGTAAGACTTTGATGATTTAAGATATGGATACTATCGAGAATCAAAGGGTCAAAGGAATGTTGTGTCTTAATTTGTGATATTAATCTTTTCATATGCTTCCATATGCATGTAGTATTCTTTTGTGCAAAATCTATGTGCCAATCTTATAATTTAGCATGACGAACAAAAGTCATCCTTCATATGTGCATGCCATTTAGAATTTTAAATTGTTAAAATTCTAAAATTTCTAAACATTAAAAAGCACAAAAGTCACATAAGTGTTAAATTTGGTATAAAATAAACTTTACTTTATTATAAAAAAAATTTCCACATTTAGAATTTTGAAATATTCTTGTTGTAGGCTGTAATTTTGAAATATTAAAACATACTTTTTCAATGTGCAGTCAAGCGATCAATGACTCTTTAACAGGTATATTTTTCAATATTCAGTCAATACATTTTTCGATACTCAACCAACGACAAAATTACTTTACCAATTATTACATAATAAAAAATTTAAAAGATAAGATCTACAATAGCATCATGCATTGGCGTAAACAATGAAAAATGGGCCAATTTTTAAATGTTACCATTTTTTGGGCCAAATATTATTAGGATTGGTATATGCATCAAAGATGGTATAGAATTGATCTTTCTGAATTACAGTTTCCCAAATTATGAACCAAAAAATTCTTTTATTTGATGAACAAAATGTAGGGTCCGAGTAGGGTGTAAGAAGAGCTCGAAAGCCTAAAACTCAATGGGTCAACCTTAAAAAAGTTTTACTCGAACTCAGCTCGGCTACTCAAACTTGATTATTCTTACGGCAGAACTTGTGCTTAATATTTTCACATTAACTTAGCTCGAAGTCCGAACTTGAAATCTAAACTTGAGGCCCGATCTAAAATGCCTAAAAACCCGAAAGTCAATAAAAATTAAAAATAAAAGCCCACATTAATCCCGAAATTTTAAACAATACATATTTCTTATTGTTTTCTGTTAAAATCATTCAAAAGTTTACCTCAATTTTTTTGTTTTTTTTTAATTTTTTATGTCATATTTTGTTTTTACTATTTTTATTTTGATTCTAAAAGACTGAAATCAAACTCAACACGAATGTAAAACCCAAAGTATGGTCCTAAGATCAAATCTGAAACTTTTATAGCTAGGTTTGGGCTTTAGTTTAAAAAATCTAAGCCCAGTTCAGCCTGACTCGAAATATTACAAAACCCGAAAGCCCAAGCATGAGCACGGGCCAAACTAAAAAATGTGGGTTTGAGCTGGACTTGGGTGGCCCGATTTACACCCCTAGATCCAACTTTGATTCAGTCAAAGATCATTCATTTTGAATGGGGGAAACAAGCTCATTTGGTATACTAGATTGGGTTAGACTGAACTGTATTACTAGTTGAGAATGTAATAGATTGGATCATTTAGTATTGTATTATGTTTGGTGCAACTCATGGTCTGAAAAGCTAATTACATAATAGAAACATATTTGAGTGCATTTTTTAACAATAAAATTTTTTCTAATAAATTGAATAGTAGATAAATAAATAAATTTTTACAAAATATAATAAATTAAAATTTTTGTCAAAATTAAATAATACATTTAGTATTGTTTTCTAAATAAAACAAGTACTATAAAATTATTAAATTTAAAATATGATTTTTGTTTTAAATGTTGGAATAGGATTGTTAGCTAGAAACTTGAATAAAAAATTATATTGAAAAGGAAAAAAAAAGAAATAAAAACAAAAAACAAAGGCATTAAAGGGCTTATTTTGGGGGCCTTATAATAAAGTGATCAACTTTTCGGCCCATTATAAGTAAATATTCATTTTATGAATGTTATCGCAAAAATGATGAGTATATCATTGGATATAATAAGTGTAAACTATATGATATATCTAGTATAAAAAATTAACATACTCAATACATAAACTAAAGTTGTTATATAAGTAAGTATATCAAGTGTAAAAATACATATACCTAAATATTTAGTTATAAAAAGCAAAAAATAGATATTGATTTAAATGAAATGCCAAAAAGGATATTCAATCTAATTTCACCTTATTTTTTCGATTAATTTAAAAAAATGGCCTGTTTTACACCTATTTAATAAATAATTGTTCTATAATTTTATTTTGATAAATGGTCTTTTTTAGTTGATCCACTTTTTATAAAGTAAAAATTATGATCCAAACTATGATCCAACGATCATTTTGCAAACTATGATCCAAAATTCGGCCATTAGGCTAAAAAGCCCTAAATTTAAGGATTGGACTCTCTTGTCCAATCCTTCCAAAAGCCCAATAATCCCTCCATGCAATCCAGCCACCCAAACGAAACTGAAGAGTTTTCACTACAATGATCAAGAAAAGCCTTAAATTCCCGTTGACATATAATTTAAAGAGAAAACTAGGTAGATGATCGATTTCTTAAATTGGTTTTAAGTAAATATTCATGTTTTAAAAGTTATAGCTAAATATATATATATTTAAAGTTTCAGTTGTGAAATATGTTGTATTTGCATGTTTATCATTAAGTAAGTTGGACATTTAATTATAAACTTTTAAATTTGGTCATATATTGGGCCAAAAAATAGTCAAGTAGCTAGTCAACCCTAATTTAAAAAAAAAGAGTTATTTTTATTTTTCAACTAATTATTTTTATTGTATAAGTCAAATTGGTATTTGTATTCATTCAAACTTTACTAATAGTGTTTATTCTCTGGGCGTGGCCCCTTGGACGTAGGTTATCGGGAGATAATTGAACCAAATAAAAATATCTTGTATTATTTTTATTATTTCCATACTACTACGTAATTAATTGAAAAATTAATCATATTCGATAATACCTAATTAACGGACCTAACAATTGGTATCAGAGTAGGGCACTCATATTTTTAGTGAGATCTTGCAGTATATTTGATCTGATTTTTCAGGTATGTAGTTCCTTGCTAAAGGTGGATCCATTTCACGCCCTCCACTCCTTAATGGCACGAACTACTCCTATTGGAGGGCACGCATGAAAGCCTTCATCAATGCTCTTGATGAAAAAGCTTGGAGATCTGTTCTTAGTGGTTGGACTCTTCCAACTACTAAGGATAAAGAAGGGAAGGATGTTCCTAAACCTGAGTTGACATGGTCATCTGATGATAACAAACTTACTAATTACAATTTCAAGGCTTTGTATGCTATACTAAATGGATTAGATACTACTAGGATTAAGATAATTACAAATTATGAATCTGCAAAAGAAGCGTGGAATATTTTGCAAATATATTTTAAAGGTTCTGGTGATATGAAAAGAACCAAATTAATCATGCTGACCTCTAAATTTGAGGAATTAAGAATGAGAGAAGATGAAACATTATCTGAATATTTTACTAAGCTTTATGATATCTCTAACGAAGCTTTTGCTCTTGGAAAACGTTTTTCAGATACAAAGATGGTTAGAAAAGTTTTTTGATCATTGCCTGACAAATTTCAGCCAAAACTCACGGCAATAGAAGAGAGCAAAAACCTTGACACTATGAAAGTTGAGGAGCAAATGGGGTTTCTTCAGACCTATGAGATAAACATTAAGCAAAGAAAAAAGGATAAAACTATCGCATTAAAGGCTACATCTGAACGAACCGAAGTAGAAGGTGAAGAAGAGAGTGACGAGTTTGTCTTATTAACAAATTGTTGGAATAATATCCTATAAAGCAGTTTATTATTTAGACATTATAAACAATAATTATTGGATTATTTATTATCTATTTGTTATTAATAAATTCCATGTTATGAAATTCTATTTCATTAATGTCCCATTAATATACATGTGATGTGTATGTTTATTTTATGCAAACATCTAAAAGATTCCAAGACATGAAATGAGTAATAAAGAATTATTCGTATGAAGAGTTCATATGTGGGAGACATTATATTCTTTATTTCATTATGTCTAAATTAAATTGTTCGCATTCTGCATATTGAAGATGGAATACTTTACTATGCCATAAAATGTAGTGTTGTCTATTTAATTGATGAAGTCTCCAATTATCGAAGTGAGTCTTCGGATAGAAACACTAGTGTGTTATAAGAAAGTTATAACAGCATCGAACAGGACCTAGTGAATTAGAATTTGAATTTAAGTGCCGTAACTCAAATTTCTAATTTCACTAATCTAGCACTATTGTAGAAGACCTTAATCTTAGTGATTAACGAACTTACTTTCATGTGTTTTGTCTTTTTGAGTTACTAAAGGACTAGTTCCTATTTATGGTTCGAACTCCGGTATCTTGGAAGATAAGGTATATGAAATGTGTAGAACGTTTCTCATAATAGACACCATGCATATAATGTCACTTTGAGTTTTTTCAAGTACTTGGATAATATAAACCNTAAGCTTCACAGAAAAATAAATGACATTTAGTCCAAGAGTTCAATATTGGGCCTATAGTGGTGTGCCCCAATGTTAATGGACAAGGCCCAATCATAATTAAGAGTTAATTATGATATTGGGTATATGGTCCATTGGAGCTTGGACTTTATGGATCCATCTGGTCCCCTGTCTAGCTCAAATTAAAGCCCAATAGTTATTTGATGATCAGTTGAGCCCAACAAGCCCAATAAGCCCATTAGGGTTTACTAATCTCTCTATAGTTAAGAGAAAAGTTCTCTAACTGCACAACAGAGCATTACACGTGAAACACCCTCTTTGGAAGAGAGTGTCACACGCATAGAAGAGAGAAAGGGAGAGGCAAAAATCGGCCAAGCTAGGGTTCATCAACCTTGGTGTTTTTCGGCTATCCCGGAGAAATCGGTTCGAGAAGATTGTCTTCTTGTTCGTCTGTGGATCTCTTCGTTGGGAATCAAGAAGGTGACCGCTCACCGGATCAATCAAATGGCTTTCGAGAATAGACGGGAAGACGAGAAGGTTGTGGAGCAAATCCGGGTATTGTTCTTGTCTAGATCAAGAGTTAATTTATATTAGATCACGATCCGAAACGTTTTGTAAAAAGAAAAATTTTAAACAACCAATTCCGCTGCGTTTCTTGATTTTACAAAACTATGGTGTTCTTGAAAATAATTTTGTGAAAATATTTTCCGGAAATTTATTCCAGCAAATACCATCACAAATAACTTCAGTAAGTTCTTGAAGAAGATGAGCAAAAAGTTAAAACCTAATTCTAATAAGAAGAAATGGATTCAATGTAGGGAATGCAAGGGGGATGGCCACATGCAAGCTGAGTGTGCCAATACCTTGAAGAAAAAGGTAAAGACTATGACCTCTACATAGAATGATGAGGAATCTGAAGATAGTCAAGAAGAAGATGACAACCATCTAAGTAATTACGTAGCCTTTGGTGTTTCTTTGGTTTCGGATGATGTTTGTTCTTTATAGAAATCTGCAAGTCATGTTACAACACAGTCTGCACACATCAATTCGAGTATCATGTAAAAATATATATTCTCAATAGATTAGAGTCATTGATCAGAACACATCACTTGAAAGAAGGATTTCTGCCCTTATTCAGTACAAGGAGAGTTCAGAAAATAAAATGTAGAAATTGGAGGCTTTACTTGCTGAAAAAGAAGCAAAATTAAATGAAGTCTCATCTGAACTTGAAAGGACTCAAAAGTCCTTAAAAATGTTGATTTCGAGGACTACTAATCTGGATCATATTTTGACAATCGAAAAATCTAGTTCAGATCATAAAGGACTCGGATTTAAAGGCAAACACTCTAACTCCAAAACTATTTTTGTTAAAAGTTCTGTTTCTAACTCTTTTACAGAAACAAGGACGGATGTTGCAACACAGAAACTTTATATTACAACACATAATAAAATTGCTTCACTAACGCAAGTTACAAGTAATTGTACTGATGTTGCAACACACGGATATCATGTTGCAATAACACCATAAATCAACAACATCTGATTTGAAGGTAATTATGGTAAGTTTATTCCAACTTGTTACTTTTACTTAGTTAAAGGTCAAATCAGGCCTCAGTTTTTTACATTGATGAACTTTTTAGAAAATAAATATTTTTCACATACGATCCCTTTCTAGAGAAAAACACCTGAGAAAACGATTGATCTTTCAAATAAAAAAAAAAAAAAATTTGGATTAAAAAATCTGAATTGAATTGTTTTGGTACTTGTACTTGTTTTAGAACATGTGCTACTAATGCTTGGTATTTTGATAGTGGGTGTTCTAGACACATGACAGGTGACAAATCCATACTGGAGAATTACAATAAAGATGCTTCTCGTCTTATCACTTTTGGTAATGGTGTGAAAGAAAAAGTTCTTGATAGAGGAACTCTCAATATTGAAGGATTCCCTAGATTGAAGAATGTGTTACATGTTGAAGGACTTAAGGCTAACCTCATTAGTATAAGTCAGATTTGTGATCAGAATCTTCATGTTAATTTTACTTGTGATAAATATATTGTCATAGATGAAAATAGAAATTCTATTTTAGAAGGATTGAGATCCACTAACAACTGTTATACTTTGACTAATCCACAAACCCGTAATAGTGTATCTGTGAATGAGATTGATTTGTAGCATAAAAAATTGGGACATTTGAATTTTAAAATATTGAAAAGAATTGTCTTTGCAGGTGCTATTCAAGGATTACTAGTTCTTGGTAAAAAGTCACTAGGTATATGTTGACCTTGTCAAATTGAGAAACAATTGAAGACTACATATAAAGTTGTACAACATGTTATAACATCGAAGCTTGAGCTACTTCACATGGATCTGATGGGTCCTATTCAAGTAGAAGGCACAGGAGGTAAGCGTTATGTGTTTGTGTGTGTAGATGATTTTTCCCGATACACTTAGATAGATTTTTTAAGAGAGAAATCAGACACATTTGATGCTTTCGAAACATTGTGTGTAAAGCTTAAGACTGAGAAAAATTATAATATTGGTAAAATAGTGAGAATTCAGAGTGATCAAGGTAAAGAATTTGAAAACACTGTCTATACTGATTTTTGCAACGAACATAGTATTTCACATGAATTTTTTATACCTAAAACACCTCAACAAAACGGTGTAGTAGAGAGGAAAAATAGGACTCTACAGGAAATAGCTCGTATCATGCTCAATAGTAAGACGCTATCCAAGAGATTGTGGGCTGAAGCAATAAGCACGGCTTGTAATATCATTAACTGTGTCTATTTGCGCCCAGGTATAGTAAAAACACTCTATGATATTTAGCAAGGTAAGAAACCTAACCTAAGCTATTTTTATGTTTTGGAGAATACATGTTACATCCTAAATGATCGAGAACACTTGGGTAAGTTTGATACTAAAAGTGATGTTATAGTAGAGCTTATTGTATTTATAACATGAGAACTCAATCTATTTTGGAATTTGCTAATGTTGTTGTTAATGATCTTAAAGAATTTGCAGATTTTTCACAAGAAGACGAAATTTACAGCTTTACTAATGACGCTGTTATTGATCCTGGCTCTGATTCACATGTTACAACACAGCCTGACACTACTACAGAACACGACAATCATGTTACAACATCAGGATCAGATGTTGTAACATCCACTGGACAGAGAGGTACAGCCGCTGAACTTTCAGTGGATATTCACGATCTAATCAGGAAAAAACTATTATCAAGGGTAAAGAAAAATCATTCTTCTAATCTGATAATAGGTAACCTTGATGATATGATGGTTACCAGGAGGAAAAATATAAATCTAGTAAAATATATGTGCTTTACCTCGATGATTGCGCCTAAAATATTAAGGAAGCCCGGTTAGATGAGTTTTGGGTAAAAGCAATGTAATAGGAATTAGAACAGTTCACTAGGAATGATGTGTGGACACTTGTACCTAGACCTAAGAATTCTAATGTGATTGGAGTCAAATGGATTTATAAGAACAAATCTGATGAATTTGGTAACATAATTAGAAACAAAGTTAGGTTGGTTGCCCAAGGATGCACACAAGTTGAGGGCATTGATTTCGATGAAACATTTGCTCCCGTTACTAGATTAGAATCTATTCGCTTACTTCTTGTTGTTGCATATCTCATAGGCTTTACTTATACCGAATGGATATAAAAAGTATATTTTTAAATGGTATTTTGAATGAGAAAGCTTAGTAGAATAACCTAAAGGTTTTGAAGATTCACATTTGCCTAACCATGTTTTTAAACTCAAAAAGGCATTGCATGGATTGAAACAGTCACCTAGGGCATAGTATGAAAGATTAACAAATTTTTTGATTGAAAAAGGCTACAAGAGAGGGAGAATAGACAAAATTTTGTTCATCAAGTACTTTGATTCTTGTATTATAATTGCTTAAATATATATTGATAACATTGTCTTTGGTTCTATATCTAATGATAAAGTACAGGAATTTGTGAACCAGATAAAGAAGGAGTTCGAGATGAGTATGGTAGGTGAACTGACTTTTTCCCTAGGTTTGCAGGTTAAGCAATTTGAAGATTGGATTTTCATAACTCAATCCAAGTATGCCAAAAACCTTGTGAAAAAATTTGGTTTAGAATCTACCAAATATATGAATACTCCTATAAGTATCAATCTCTAGTTGACTAAAGATAAAGATAGTATTGATGTTGATCCAATGCTCTATAGGAGCATGATAGGAAGTCTATTGTATCTCACAGCTAGTTGTCCTAATATTTCCTATAGTATTGGTTTTTGTGCTAGACATCATTCTAGACCTAAAGAGTCCTATATTCTTGCTGTTAAAAGAATCATTTGATATGTTAATGGAATTTCATGGAGATCAATATTTTTAAGGTATATCAGTTGTCTTTCAATCCTTGATGGTTAATTAATTTAAAAGAAATCCGGAAATTTTATTTGATAAAATTAGCAAGCTCTGTTTATTTTAAAATTAATTTATGATTGATATAAATTTATTTATTTCAATTTTTCATTCTAGCTTTCCATATATATTAAATTTTAATTTTGTAGCAAAATAAGGCATGTTATAACATTGAAATATTTACAGATTTTGTTTGTTAAAAAAAAAAAAAAAGAGAGGAGGTTTATGAAAAAACTGCATGCTGACATCATCTGTTAGAACACATTCCAAAATCAATCATGACAGTTATTTTCCAAGATTTTTGGCTCCAATTTTTATTTGTTTCCTTTTCAAATTTGGGTAACTAAAAGGATATATAATCTGATTGCTCTAACCCTAAAATCACAAATCTTTCAACCGCGTTCCTCTCTTCTTCTTCCTTCTTTGTTTGTGTTCTTCGTTTTCTCGATTCCTACAAAAACTTTCAGCCATGGTTAACACTAGATCGAGGAAGAAGAGCAAGAGTCTTGGTCTTGCTTCGAAAAGAAAAGGTAAAGCGTCACCCTCTTCACCGCCAGTCAAGAAGCAGAAATTGGTGGTCTCACCAACCTCCGCAAAATCAAAGTTATCATTGCCTGAGAAAGCGACTGAACCAGAGGTTGTTCCAACACAACCCATAAAAAAGATTGTCACTTCTTATATCCTCGTTCGCCATTGGTCTACATTTTTAGAAAGGGACATATGGCCATGACCATATTTATATGGTCCTAACAATCATCTACATTCATATATCAAATCAACTGTACCCTCAACATGTCATCCATTCGTAGTATACTATATATATACATGCATATATATACATATATTAATATATATTATTATAGACCATAGATGTAGTCTCTTCAAGATACCAGTCCCGTTCATCTTTTGACCAATACAGGTCATATTTTAATTAATCTGTGTTAACCAAAATATGACCATCTTTATATAGTCTTAACAATCATCTACATTCATATATCAAATCAATTTAGTTTCCTTTTAGCGGAATACCCTGTACGTAAGTAAATCACGTAAAACTATGAAAGTTTTCTAGAAACTAGTTTGGTTTCCTTCATATATATATATAAGTAAATCATAGGAAACCACAAAAGTATAACAAATTACTTTTATGTGGTCAAATCCTTGCCAACTAAGTCAAATACATTGTAGCCAATTATCTACAAAATCAATTAGCAATCGACACGGCAAGAACAAAATATAGATGATAATACTAAATCCAAACCACTTGACTTTATCCATGGATCACAGAGTTGATGTTTGTAAACTTCAGTATGGATCTATCTCAATTTTTGCTCAATCACTACTTGATTCTTCAACTCGATGTAATACGTCATAATTAGAAGCCTAGGTACCATTTTCTAAAAAACAAAGCAAATCACCATGATAATTATCGAAACTGCAAAATAGAGGTTTGCACTTGTCCTGGGGCTAACATCTTATGGGTGCACAGTTTTAGCCAGAATAGATTGAATAACATTTCCTAATTGCATAAATGCCAACTCATTCGTCACATCAATCCTCTTAAAAAAATGTTAAAAGTTGAGATCCTTACAATACCTTAATTCAAGCCAATACGAGAATCAAACTTGTGGTGAAAACACGAGAGACGGACATGGATGGGACTAACTTGAGCCAAGATGATTTATTTATGCATTTGTTTTTCAAAAATAATATTTGTAGAAGTGTCAAAGATGTCTTGACCTATGGTCAAGAATTTCTTGATACTAAAAAAGTCTAAATAATGATTCTTTTTATGGTCAAGAAGCTCTTGATCTATTATTAAATAGTCATTAACACTCCTAAAAATGTCATTATTACAAAAATGCACAAAAAAGTGATTTTGGCTCAAATGAGTCTGATCCATGTCATTTTCAATGAAAACACGTAGTCCATTGTGTATCTCCAAGGATGGTGCTCCCAATAAATATCTCATTTGTACAAATTTTGAGTCGTTGGGTTACATGGTCTTGCAAGATAATCTCTTCCAACTAACCATCTGAATTCCAAATGGCCTGACCGAGTTATGGGTCCTCCATTTTTGTGTATAGTCTTCTCCAGGAACAGGTCTCGGGCCCACTATCTACAAACCCAAATTGAAGACACCAAATCTCATCCTTAATTGTAGGAATCTGACTGTGTTTTTTAATTTTTCTTTAGGCCTATACAGTATATGCGATAAGAAAATATTTGAAAAAGAAAACAAATATATATTTTTCTCTTGGTCCTAGGATTATTAGGATGGACCAGACAGACAGCCGTAGCAAAGGGAAAAGGCCCAGTTTTTTGCATCCACATTGGGAGCCACATAAAATGCGTCGGTGCTTGGTAATTGGAATTTTCATGAAAAGAAAATTGTACAAAAAAACTTGTATTCTTTTATGATAATAGTATATACAATATTCACATGCATTGCCTACGAAAATTATGACACAATGTTGGGGACGGGCAGTGCAGAGCCTCACCCTTCACAGGTACATGATACTTTTTGGCAGTGACAGAATCAGAAATTTTGTGCGGTGGGGCTAGAATTATATATTTTTTTATTTTATAGGACTATTTTACAATTTATTTATCGGGGGCTACAGTAGGAGCACCCCTACATAAGGCCCCCTTAAACACCGTTTGATGGGAATCTGTGGGGAATCTGTTTATACACAGATTCTCATTAAACGGTGTATAGACAGGGCCCTACGTAGGGACGCGTACTGTAGACGCGCCCTTTATTTATTTATTGATGAGAGTTTTTGTATATAATTTATTTATTTGTAGGGACTATTTTATACTTTATTTATTTTAAAGGCGTGTCTACAGACGTAAGGCCATGTTTATACAACGTTTGATGGGAATCTGTGTATAAACAGAATCCCCACAGATTCTCATCAAACGGTGTATAAACATGACTTTACGTAGGGGCGCCCTACTATAGCCGTCTCCTTATTTTAATGGGAGCTTTTATATACAAATGATATTAAATATTAATAAAAACATGTAAATATTAGAAGGGAGTATATCATTGAGGGGGGGCTCCTTGCTCTCCCTCTGTCGCTGCTTTCTGGCCATATCGTAAGTTCTAGACATGCAACCTCCGGATTAAGGTAACAGAAACCTGCCCTCTGGATCAAAAACCCCTAAACCCGAAAAAAAATAATAATAAAATAAAAAACCTGCCATCTTTAGAATTTGGATAATTTAATTTAATCCAACCGACGTTTGGTATTTTAACTTTGAGCAATTTCTTGTAGTTTGTAACTTTTTTTTTAGTGAAATATTAGTTTAGAATTAGAGCTTACAACTAATGACATAAAATGTTGCAACAAAATCACGATAAAAAGAAAAAATAACAGAACAAGAATAACATTTTTGCACGTTTAAGAGTATGTATATGTAGTTTCAGGAGGTAGCATTAGACAAATACTCGTTTATATATCACATATATGTACATTTTTAGAGAACAAAGTTTTCTTAGAAGAACCAAACAAATGTTCTTAAGAAATAAAAATGTGATGTATTAAAAAAGAGTTATGATAAAATTCAAAAATTGTAAAAGAAGAAACTAATTTTGGTGGTGAGTGGTGACATAAGAAAGGATCTAAGCAAAAAGTGAGGAAAAAGATCCGGCGTGTGACCACCAATCACGCATCATAATTCCATAATGGCTTTATTCTTTGCTTCATTTTCTCTGCTTTAGCAATTAATTTTGTGGCTTTTTGAATCTTGAATTTTGTCTCCACTCACTCACATAGATTTTGCTTAATTAATTAAACTAATTTTTATTATACAATGATATCACAATCTGATGGGAACGTTCTTCGTATCAATCCTTCGCCTTCGACTTCGTCATCCGTACGATATTCCAAAGTCCCAACTCAAGTCAATGAGTCAACCTTTCTTTTTGTTTCCAATGCCACGTGTCGTTCTCTGGTTGCTTGTACATTTAACGCGCCATAACAAATCATGTCTCTCCATATAAACGCTTGGTTCCAAACGACGCCGTGATGTGCGCAAATTCTTTGAACAATTTTTTTTTCCAACTTTCGGCGTATAGGTTTGTAATACCTAAAAATTTAAACAATGGAAATGTTTTTGTATAATGTAATACTTTGGATAACTGGGAAAAAACAACTTGGAAGTATGATTTTCCTGCAATTTGAAGTTTGTCTTTTGACTTGTAAAACTTATACATTCATATGCCAAATTTTTGCAAATTTATATCTTATGTTTATAAATTGAGTGATTTGTGCTTATTATTTTTAATAAATTTTTTGTGTTATGATGAAAAATTTTATAATAAAAAATCTTCAATTCAGATTTTATATTTAGTGAAAAATTTATTGATCAATTTGTATATAGAATATATAAATTTGCAGAAATTTAAAATATATAAGTATAATTTTGTACAAATCAAAATACACAATTAAATTTACAGAAAAGATAAAAGACTATACTTCAAGATATTCTTTTAGAGATAATACTACTTTTAAACTTTAAAATTATTTGGAAACAAAAACAAACAATTAATCAATAAAACAACTTAAAATATTGATATAGATACGAGTTTTTGGCATTGTCACGTGAAGGTACCTTTCACTAGAGAAAGAGGGTTTATGATATATGTTATGTTGTGTCATGCAAAGCTGATACGTGTAGGGTTAGAAATCTTACTTCAATGACCATTGTGGACATATCTAATATCATATGGTATGTTTTCTTCTTTGATCTGACAACTGAATAATTCCTTCCCCCAGTACCAAAACGATTATTTTACGAAAAATTCCTCAAAACCTCGCAACAGGAGGCTGATATTATTCAAGAATAAAAAACATACAACCTCACAGTAGAACGAGTGGTAGCTATTCTTTTCAGGCAGCAAGCTGAAAATTACTCCTTTACACTACAAAACAAGCTATATTTGTAATATTTTTCAAGAATGTGACCTTTTTTTTTTATCCATTACTTACAGTAGTAATAAGTATACTATATTAGTTTGGCGTTTTAACAGCCTAGGCCCTAGAGGTCATCCCAAAAAAAAAAAAAAAAACCGCAAAAGAAATTATTGTCAGTAAAGAATATTAATGCGATAGTGATAAGTGTGACCCCACTTTAGAATACATTATTACCCCCTTATTCTTTACTTGATTAGTTGATTACCTATTTACCTTACGTACCAAGGGTAATTTTGGTTTTTTAAGTACTGATATTTCTGCAACTTAATGTGATCTAAATGTAGGTTTGGTAAGTAATGAAGGAAGGTAATTACATTAGCAATAATAACGCCAACAACATATATTAACTTTTCCATTTTTATTTTATTTGACCTATATATACTGGCATACAGACCAACACATATATTTCTTAATTGCTTATATTCACTACATTTTTTTTTCCTTACTTCAATACCACATTTGGACAGAGAAAGAAAGAAAACAGAGTCAGTGCAAAAGAAAAAGAAGAAAAAAAAAAGAATGAAGGAGAGTTGGGGGGTGGTTCTCATTGCACTTCTGCTTTTTCAGCAAGTGATTTCAGAAGATGGGTATGTGAAAACCAGAGGAGTACAGCTTGTTTTGAATGGAGTCCCTTTCTATGCAAATGGGTTCAATGGATACTGGTTAATGTACATAGCATCTGACCCTTCACAGAGAGATAAGGTCTCATCTGCTTTTCAAGAAGCTAAAAATCATGGCCTTTCAATAGCAAGAACTTGGGCTTTCAGTGATGGAGGTTACCAGCCTTTACAGTATTCCCCTGGCTCCTATAATGAGCAAATGTTCCAGGTTAGCCCTTAGCCTTAGGCCTCTTTAACTCTTTTTTTTTTTTTTTTTTTGGGAATTGTTATCTTGCTTTTTTCTGACTAGTGATTATTTTTGTTGTGGGATTTGTGTTTGGTAAAAAGGGTTTGGATTTTGTGGTATCTGAAGCAAGAAAGTATGGGATTAAGCTGGTGTTGAGCTTTGTGAATAATTATGAGAACTTTGGAGGCAAGAAACAGTATGTGGAGTGGGCAAGAAATCAGGGGCAGTCCATATCATCCGATGATGATTTCTTCTCCAACTCTCTAGTCAAGCAATACTACAAAAACCATATTAAAGTAAACCATTCTCTCTACCTCTCTCTCATGGATCATTCTCTATTTTTTCTTTCAAATATATGCAATTTTTCATTTGTTTTGTAATTAATATCATCATTATGTTTTCTGGGGAAAATGACGACATGGGTTGACCATAGATACGAGCTGTAAGTGGTGGATGAACAATTCCTTAGTTGGTATTTTTCAAATCTTGTTTTGTAAATTGTAACTTTGCAAAGGAAGATGAACCTTTAGGTCATGCATGCTTTAGATGAAGTCCATGATTAATTTAAACTTTCTTCTATATTTTTGGAGACATATATACGTAATTTCCCGGAAAATTTTAGTTTTTTTTCCTCCCAATTTTTCTTCCTCTGTTGGTAAATTTAAGATTCTTTTCTTCTTTCTGAAATATATAGACCGTAGTTACAAGAACAAACACCTTAACTGGAGTTGCTTACAAGGATGACCCAACCATAATGGCTTGGGAGCTTATGAATGAACCCAGGTGCACTTCGGATCCATCAGGAAATACCATTCAGGTTTGGGAAAACTCTCTCTCTCTCTCTGTTCATTTAAATTTAAAAAAAAAAAAAAAAAGAAATTAAGCTGTTCTTTTTGGAAGACTGTTTTTTTCCCGAACCAAAGACAAATTTCTAAATAATCGTTATATTAGTGTTTTCCAAAAGTTAACTATAATTGATCTTCACCTTACAATTTTCAACGGGTAGGTTTAGATGTACCTAACATATAAATGAGGTGTAACTGTAAGATTAGAGAGGGCACTTTTTTATGTTATTACTATTAGTGGTAGTCAATTCTCGACTTTTAGTTTAATTACGTTCTATTTGTTCATATATATTAAACAATAATTATAAGACTGACTTAAACAAGGGGCGACTCATATACAATCACCTAGAATATGATTGGACAAAAGAATTTAGGCTTAGTTGAAGACAGGCATGGTCTCTAGAAATCACGTTTGCATAGGCATGAGAAAAAAGCAACCAAATTCACAAGTGCATAGAACACAAGGGGACAGAGCAGTGTGGGGTTGCTCGTTCAACATGGCTAATGCGTGAAAAGTGAATGTGCCTTTTTCTTTTCTCCTTGCCAAAAATAGATTTTTCTTTTTCTTTTTTTATTCAAATGAAAAAACTTTGTAATGTTTTGCATCACAGGCTTGGATTACAGAGATGGCATCTTACGTAAAATCCATAGATGGAAATCACTTGCTAGAAGCTGGTCTTGAAGGGTTTTATGGTCCATCAAAGCAGCAAACTAATCCAAACTTTCAAGTGGGGACTGATTTCATTGCAAATAATCAGATCCCTGGTATCGACTTTGCTACAGTTCACTCCTACCCAGATCAATGGTAAAGATTAACACCAACTTCATCTAATTTTTAGTCCTTGAATTTTTAAATGAGGTATTACTTATTAGATCACTTCTATTAATGGGATGATACTAGGAGTGTTGCAAGTCCAAATGCTAATATTAGACCACTTGTCATAAAAATTACTTTTAGAACTAATCATTTTATCTTATGGAAAATAGTCCTAAAAAATATCATTGACCCAAAATAGTCCAAACCCTTTATTTATTTATTTATTTATTTATTAAAAAAAACAGAGATGTAGCCTATTAACTATGCTCCCCACAATCGATCTAAAAAAAAATAAAAACACTTGTCTTTACAATTTGGTGGACCATAAATATAAGACCCCAAATTTTAATTTTAATTCTTTTCATGAACACTTTAAATTAAATTCTTATTTTTTTTTTTCAGGTTATCAGGTTCAAGTTCCGAAGCCCAATTCTCGTTCCTGAAGAATTGGCTTAACGATCACATTTCAGATGCCCAAAATGTCGTCCAAAAGCCTCTTCTCTTCGCCGAGTTCGGCAAGTCCGGAAACCAAAGAGACGAGCTTTTCAACACAGTTTACACAGCCATATACTCGTCGGCGAGGGGCGGAGGCGCCGCCGTAGGTGGGCTGTTCTGGCAGCTTCTGTCTCAGGGAATGGACTCTTTCCGAGACGGATACGAGGTCGTTTTGAGTGAGAGTAGCTCAACGGCTACTTTGATTGCCCAAGAGTCTCAGAAGCTTAACCATATTCGAAAAATGTATGCCCGATTGAGAAACATTGACAAGTGGAACAAGGCCAGGGATATCCGAAGGGCTCAGTGGTGGTCTTTGAACAAGGCCAATGGCTCTGGGAATTAACAGTTAATTCAAATGGGTCCTTTTTAAATAAACGACGTAGAGTATCTGTGTTGAAGTACAAAATTTAAGGCCTAAGGATGACAAGTTGTTTGTAGAAGTGATTATATAAATCTTATTTCAAAAGAAAGAAAGAAAAACGAGGTCATTAGAGTCACAGGTCATTACAGTCAACTCATATGTTTATGCTATGTATTATGTATTGTCGTTTACCCTCGATTCTATTTTTGTTAACAAGGGTACGTCCGTATTTGTGTCATCTGCCATATAACATGTTGGGAAATTCTATAACCGAGGCTAGTTCAACTAGTCAAAGGTTTGAGAACGTGTGTATGAGTTTATAAGTAAGTGGTTCAAATTTTGGTAGTAACGGGTGAATGAGCTTTGTAATCGTGTTGGTTATTAATCAAGCTCAATTTTTTTATAAAAAAAATATTAAAAAATTCTATTGTAAGATCTGTGATTTTGCCGTAACTAGGAGCCTTTTCTAAGCCAAGCCGTACGATTGAATTAAATTTTCATCATAAATGTAAGTTTATGGATAATTAGGTACAACACAAAACACAGGATAAAAACTCGTTCTTTCCTCCCTCTTGTCTTATCTGCAGCTTCTTCACTCTTTATCTCTCTCTCCCCTGCAAGGCTGCAACTCTCCTCTACCTGATCAATCGTTTTGTGTAGCCAATAAGCAAAATTCAAAACCACCCAAAACAAAACTAAATAAAGAGTATGTGATTAACCCATGGAATTGCTCAAGTCTCAAGAGGAAGAATTGAAAGTAAGTGCTTGAGACCTATGGGTTTCATATGGTGAAAGTCTTGGAGCCAGAGGGAAAAATCCAAGCATGAGAGACCAAAGAGAAATGTTAAAGCTTTTTCTCTCTTTAGTCCGGATTCGACTACTAATATTTGTGATTAAGAATTGCAGTAAATTATTTTGGGACCCAAAATAAGAAGAAAATATGATAAAAATAAAGGCATGTCTATAGTGGGGTCATTAATAATGACCCTTACATAGGACTTTTTTCTTTAACCACAAAATGAAAGTTTAACGGTTAGGATCCATAAAAGTACATAAGATGTATGATGGGAATAATGTACATGATAATTAGATATATGTACAGGGAAATAAAATTTCAAAAAATTATTCTCGTTCTTCATACCCTGGGCTCTGAGCCTCTGACAACACCTCCTAATCTAAGCAAAACCAGATCAGAAAGGGAAAAAAGAAAAAACAGATCAGAAAGGAAAAAAGAAAAAGCTAAAAAGTAATCTTGGAAAAAAACAATTTAGATTTTCAACATTTCGGACGATCTTGTTCCTCAATATCAGTGTTGTTATTTCTAAACAAAATGCATTTTTTAACATATTCATAAAAATTATTGATGCATTTGAATTGTTTTTGTTTTATTATTTTGTGTATTTTTTTTTTCTTTTGATCATGTTGGGTCTAATAAAAGAGGTTCTATGAATCAATAACGTTTGGGCTTTTAGAAGAAAGAGACAATATTGATTTCTCAAGTTCCAAACATGTACAAAAGTAGGAAATGAGCTTCAACCCCATTAATGAAGCCTTATACAAGATGACTCCTCTTTTCTTCTTCTATGGTTATACAGACGTTGAAAGCTTCAATACCATTAATGGAGAAGAAAAAAAATAGAATTAAAAACGGAAAAAAAAATATTAAGAGTGTGACCCTAATAAAAGAATGATTAAGGACTGAACATTATAATAATGGAATAAAAGAAGGAAAATATTAAAATTGTTTCTTCTTTTTGGGAATCAATAATGTTTGGGTCAATTAGTTTCTTCACCCGAATGACTGGAAAAGACTCCCAATAGAATTCATGTTATTCTTTAAAGAATTATTCATATAGGTATGAGGTTTCTCATGTAGCCATTCATTTTTTCTCCTCTTCTAATTTAGCATGTTTTTTATTTTAAAGTTGAGTGTCTTCATGCAATGGGATATGAGTATGGGTCTTTTTAAGTAGAAGATCTGCATTGCATCTATGACGATACTCTGATTTGCATCTCATTTTTTC
This sequence comes from Trema orientale, assembly GCA_002914845.1. Taxonomy (NCBI): domain Eukaryota; kingdom Viridiplantae; phylum Streptophyta; class Magnoliopsida; order Rosales; family Cannabaceae; genus Trema; species Trema orientale. The sequence continues at coordinate 219,847 of JXTC01000058.1, read as the reverse complement.
AAGAGGCAAAGAAAATCTAGAAATAAAAACCCAAATTTAAATTAAGAGTATTGCCAACTCTGAGAGGACGTAAAATTTGAACAAATATCATATTATTGATTCCTCTTTATAATTTTCTCAGTTGCCAAATCTGTGATTTAAATTGAAGAGGGTGAAAGATTAAATTTATAGAGAAGAAGAGAAAGAAAAAGTAGCAGACAGATGAGAAGGAAAAAAGTATTTCTGAACTAGTGTGTGTGTGTTTTTTTTTTTTAGTGTGTGTATTGAGTTCTTTTTCTATGTAATACATTCTATTCTATTTTTCAGTACACTCATTCATCAAATGGCTTAGGAAAAAAAAGCCCTATGTAGGGTCATCAACGGTGACCCTATTATAGACACGCCCTAAAAATAATAACAAAATTATTTCATGAAAAAAAAACCCCACCTCTTAACAAATCTATTCTGGGAATAAATAGGTCCTCTTCCATTTTATGTATATTCTTCAATTCCAAAGAAACCAACAAAGCCTGCTCAAGTTTTTAAATTTCTTTTCGTTTCTTTCCTCATTATTTTTCATTCTAATTTTGTATTTTATTTGGAATTTTTAGTGAGTAAAATAGAACTTTTCCTTTTGTTCTCTTTGTTCTACTATTTCAACAAATCTTTGCTAAAATCTAAATAGAAACTTATCTTTTTATTCGATCAGATCAAAAATCTTTAACAGAGAAAAGACCAAAAAGACCAAAAATGGTTTTTGGTCTTTTGTAAGATTGGAAGCAGTTACAATCTTCTTTTCGATCAGCCACAATTTGGTGCACAAAACCCAATGAGAAATGGAGGAAGAGGCGAGAGGAGTGGAGATCGAGAGGGGAGAGAGTTTTTTATTTTCTTTTTAAGTTTTTCTTCTACGTATCTATATCATAAATTAACTTTTTGATCACCATTAACTTTAATCCGACGGTTTAAAAAATCCTCCTTACCTTTTACACTAGAATTTTCCTAACAGGTTTACATATGTGTTTATGATTTCAATCATCTTTTTCTGTTTGGAAAGGAATAAAAATGCTATACCAAATGCATGGAACAGCATAAAACTTTTCTTGCTACCAATACTAAATTTATTGACCCATTTGACCCTACCCACAAAAGGGGAAAAAAAAAATCTCCTATGTTCTAGCAAAATACTAGTTTATTTGTATTTTTAGGAATGCAAAATATATTCTTTTAGTTTGACATATCGGATTAAAACTATTCCCTATGTCAAATATTGAGTCAAAATTACATTATGAAATTGGTCGAATAATCAAACTATCTCCGTAATCCTATAATGAAACACTTATATTAAAAAAAATGTAGATTTTAAAAAAAATAAGTTTGGGTATTCGACATTTTAAGTTATTCTGTTGCAAGTTTATCAGAGAATTCGACTATTTGGTCACAAACAATTTAGCCACAATTGATAAAGTCCACATATATTCGTCAAAATGGATAATCTTAACCTCATCTAACATATTTTACACACAAACAAATTATCGAACCTGGCATGAGTGGTTCTCCCTGTCTCATAAGACACTGCATTTTTCCATTAATCAATTCTACGAATAGGTGGGTATTGAAGAGTAGAGTAGAGTAAATAGAACTTTTTATGATTTATTGATATTATTGGAAGTAGAGGCCTAAAACCTTAGCTCTAATAGTCCCCGAACTCGGGTACAGAATGAACAAAACTAAGAGCTCCTTTATTCTAAATTTCAGCAACTGGTAGAAATACTTGGATACATGAAAAAGATCAGAACGTCTAATTTACAGATGAGAGCAGCTCAGTTACGTGAATAAGCTTTCCATTAGTACGACCGAAATCATAGAATTAAATAACTGTTCCATCTTTGATTGTTGCATTCTTCAATATGGCGGTAATACCCGACCTTATGTAGAATCCTTCACTTGATCTATCTGCTTCTTCAACACCCTAAGAAGTCAAACCAGTCCATTTGAAACCGTGTCAATCAAAAACAATTACAAACACAAAAACATATGTGTATATATACATACACAAAATATATATATATATATATATATATATATATATATAGAGATGTAGATGTATATTCCAAGAGAAGTTTAAGGTTTTAAAGAGCAACTAAAATGACACTTACATCTGCATTTTTTATGATCACATCTCTTCCTATCTTGGCATTCTTGTCAACGATGCAATTTCTTCAAGAAAGTCAGATGTAAGAAAAAAGGGAAGGAAAAAAAAAAAAACATCAGTATGAGTATGAGGAATAACGTTATGAACTTTCACAGGGTTAGTTCTCGTCATGTTTTTTTTTTCTTGATATAAAGTTCTCGTCATGTTATGTTTGTATTCCAATCGAATTTTACCTGATTTTGGTATTTTGGCCAACACCAATTGGAACCTTTCCTTCTGCAAGCAGTGATGCAATCTCGGATTCAGTTTGGTAGTAATCTGCGCCCATCATCATCGTATCCTGCAACGGAATTCCAACAATCAAACGTGAAGACCATGTTTAACAGAAAAAGGTAGGGGTTGATGATGTCTTAGTCATTGGAATGTTGATAATTACGTGTAAAAAATGGAAATGAAACAGTGAACTGATTATGTAACCTGAAGTTCTACACCATACTCCAGACGTGAGCGCACGCCCACTATGGAGTGTTGAACACTACATTCACGCAAGAAACAACCATGGGAAATTATTGCATCCACAATCTGCAAGAATCAATTGGCCTTGTGATGAAAAATTCACGGATGAGGTCAAAAAAATGACTTAAGCTTACAGTCATACCCTGCATTTTTCAACTTTCGTAGGTGGCAAGAACCTAGGAGATGTATAGAATGGTGTCTTTGGATCATAGAATTCAAACTTGGGAGGCTGCACAGAAAAAATTAAGCCATCAGTTCGCACCACTATCTTTTTACTTGTATAAGAAATTGTTTATCATATAATTGTTCAAACTATAAGCAATTTAATCAGCAACCTAAATTTATATAACTGTATAATTTATATATACCAATAACTCAACACCAGAGAATTATAATTTCATTGCAAATAAATAATGTACTCCTTCCCGAGTTAAAATGAATTCTTTAGTTCTCTCTAAAACTTATCACCAATCTTTCAAGTTCTAATGAAACTCGAAGATTACCACCATTTTCTTTATGTTTGTACAGTATACTTTTATGTACTCCTAATTCCCATACAATTGATAGAGTTTGGAATAGTGGTGTTACTAACCTGTTCTGTCAGGGCCAGGTTGGCATCGAAAAAAGACTTTATGGTTCCAATGTCCTCCCAGTAGTCGTTGAATAAATAAGCCTGACATGGTAAATGCAGTCAGAAATTCAGTAAAACCAACTTCCGGATACTGACTAATTCACAAGATAGGTTTCCATAAAACAACAAGAAGGTTGAAGACAATTTTGCGCCAGAAAAGCAGTCTTACTTGGACATTGTGGTCTCTCACGGCTGACGGAATAATTTCAGAACCAAAGTCATTGCAATGAGGATAACTCCATCTCAATAGCTTTAATAGAACATCAGTTTTAAACACATAGACACCCATTGATGCAATATAAGGGTATTTCAATGCATCAAGCTCAGAAAGCCCGAGAACAGAGGTATCAACTCGCTGCAGCAACAAACAGACAGTATTAGACAAAACATGCAGGGCAACAACTGGTAATTTTTTTTTTATAACTGAAAATCGGGATAAAACTATAAGAGTGACATAAATTTAACAACCATTGCTCTTAGGTCAGGCCCCTTTGGTTTCTCAGCAAATTGTATAACACGACCTGTATCGTCAATTTTCATCAGTCCAAAATCTGAAGCTCGACTGCAAGAAAATTGAAATTCCACAACAAAAGCTATGATTAACATTTATTGTCATACTATGAATTCAGATCAGCCAACGTGTATACACTTCCACAAAATCAAGAAATTGACTCCAAACGAAAAAGAAAGACGGGCAAAGAATCAGGTTTTTAACATACCTATCATCCATGGGTAAACAAGAGACTGTAATATCAGCATTTGTGTCAACATGCTTCTGTAAGAACAATGGGGCACCAATGTTAAGGAACTTAGATGATAAAACTTAAGAACTATTTCACCCTCATGGAAGCAAATGGATACCTGGACAAAATCCATATAGTCCATCCGGTAAAGATGATCACCAGACAATATTAAAATGTTCTCAACGTTCTTGGTCTTAGCATCCTGCGTTGACATCAAAAAAACTCAATTACTCTTGCTACATGCTACTCTTCAGCAAAAATGTGAAAATGATCAAACCTACCTCAAAAACCCATATAAACTGTCTCACAGCATCAGCCGTTCCTTGGAACCATCTCTTACCAGCATCACCTGGTGTTTGAGTGGCAGCCAGAACCTGTTTCACCAGTAAATTAGCTTCTATTTTAATTCATAATAGAATAAAGACAAAAACATCAGCATGCTACATAAATGTTGAAAAAAAAAAAAAACAAGAAAATTTCTTACCTCCACAAATCCATCTCCAAAATTAACACCATTCCCAAAATTATAGGTTCGAGCAAGGTGACGATTGAGCGAAAAGGAGTTAAATTGTGTCATTATAAATATCTTTTTTATGCCACTGTTGATGCAATTACTCATTGGGATATCGATCAGTCTGTAACATCCTCCTATAGGAACCTGCAGAGATTGATCTTGTCTTAATAGGAACGGTATTGAAAGTCATCCCCAACTAGAAATCTTCCAAGAAAATCGATATGATCGAAACGCCTAAATAAGCTTTGAACATCTTACCGCGGGCTTAGCTCTTCTACTGGTAAGAGGAAACAGGCGAGTCCCAGCACCTCCACCCAATATGATCGAAACTACATTTTTCGGGTCTGCTTGTGGAGTCTCAAACTTTGGTGACTGAAACGTCTGGAACCAAATTAAAAAGCAATATGAGGGTGAATAGTGAGCACTCACATCGGATTCCAAGTGGGATACTAATTTCAGATACTTGTAATCGTTTTCTGGATTCACTTACAGTTTCTTTGTCTACATCTGTAAGAATAGAGTAGGCGACACCAGGCTTAAATTTTCCAACTTTATTTTCACTTTTCAAACTCTTCCGCAATTGAATATTCAAATCTCTACCTTTTAGACTCCCCTTGATACTCTCTCCAAAAAATCCTGAACTTCGATTCCTGAAACTTTCTTTTCCGACTTTAACAGGGTGGACATTGGCCTTCAAGCTCGCACAGCACGAATCCATGGATGAACCAACCAGAAATCAAAAACCCTGGTGGCTTTTCCGGAGATTCCAGTCTAGAGTGAGAGAAAAAAAAAAAAAAATGTAAATGAATATGGAATGTTAGAAAATTAAGTACACGCCATGAACAGAAAAAAGAAGCTACTTTCAAATAGGCCCCAAAAGTTGATACCCAATAAAGAAATGTCAAAAGTAACAATACCAATAATTGAAAAAACACCACGGATCAGAGCTAAACTCAGATTCACCGGATCAAAAACCAGAAACTACCAAAAGCAAAAATAAGAAAGACCCAGATACTAAAACATCAAAATTTTGAGAAAAATCGGTCAAAGATTTGCCGGAAACACATTATTTTTATAGAGTTTTCCGTGAATCAACGTGAAAAAAGATACTTCCTTTTATGATCTGAAAAAGGCGAGGGATCAAAGAGAGAGATAGAGAGAGAGGTGTATTAATAAAGATGACAATGGTGAAGAAGGCAGTGTCATCGGTTGTGTATTGGCTTGTGAATCGGTCACGAGAAAAATCAGAAACTGGGATTTGAAGATTCTACCTCTTTCTTCACGTCGGGAATGGAAGACCCGTAATGCCACTGCGATTACACAACGAGCTTCTCACCTTCCCTGCGTTTGAAGCTATTTGTATATTGAAAGAGTCCACTCTCTTAAGTGAAACTCACTTCTATTTCTGACCTAATATTTAATTTATTTAGCTGGACTTTGAGGTTTTCCTTCTTTATTTATTTTTTCTTTTTTAAGATTACTAAAATGAATCCTTAAGTCGAGGTATCTCAGCGAATGACTCATATTAATATCAAATATATATATATATATATACCTCCTCTTTACCCAAAAAAAAAAAGATAACTGCAAATTTAAAAAAAATCACCTAATATTTAATTTATTTAGCTGGACTTTGAGGTTTTCCTTATTTATTTATTTACTTTTTTCTTTTTTAAGATTACTAAAATGAATCCTTAAGTCGAGGTATCTCAGTGAATGACTCATATTAATGTCAAATATATATATATATACATATATCTATATATATATAGCTCTTCTTTACCCAAAAAAAAAAAGGATAACTGCAAAAAAAAAAATATTCTGAGATTTAGATGTTCTGCAATTTAAATTTCGAAGTTTAGACTCTGCAAAATAATACCCTGAGATTAAGAATTTATAAAAATTAATACTCTGAGTTAACTTTTTAAATAATTTTAACTGATAAAATACAATAATATCCTCAAAATTAAGAAGAATAATAAAGATCAATGGAGGATATTATTACTTTTTGGTTGTTAAAATTAGTCAAAAAATTAGTCCAAGATATTAATTTTTAGAATTTCTTAATCTCGAAATATTAATTTATAGAGTCCAAATTTTAAAGTTTAAATTGCAGAATACTCAACTTTGAGGATATTTTGTTTTGCAGTTCACCAAAAAAAAAAAATTGAAATACTTCTAATAATACAGCAAAATTAGGAGAGTGTAATTCTCTTAGTGATTATAATCAATCTAGTAATTATAATCAGATTCTATAACAGACTGACAATTTATATTGTCTATTTAGTTAAAAAAAAAATAAACAAACAAACAAGCGAACAGTGTGCCTATTGGTTGATGTATTTACTTTCCTTTTTTCTTCTTGAAAACCCAAGTTTATGTATTAAATCAAGGCCGTACAATCTCAATCAAACAAAGACATGACATGCCACTTCCATTATGATGGACATAGATTTTTATTATCAGTTACCATGTGAGAAATTGGAAAAACTATTAATGGTGTTATTATTTTTTCACCCAAGAATTTCTACTTTTTTGTCACATTTTTTTCACTTTTCATTATTTTCAATTAAAAAAATTTATTATTCAAAAAAAAAAAACCCAGAGAAACCAAAAAATTGTCCTAAGTTTTTTCCCCCAAAAAATAAAAAATCCAAGTTTTGGAAACCGTTGAGATGGCCCCAGCTGGATCTCTGAAATTGAAGAAGGAAAAACGCACATTGATCTACTGAGGAGATGGACGGCCAGGATTGGCTATGCAATGCCAAGGCCAATTCAGTAACTTTGCTCATCCTTATTAGCGCAAACTAAGATGCCACGTGGTAGTAATCTTCCGTGGGTGGGGACTATCGTGAATTTTATATTATATCGAAAGCCACCGGAATGCAGATGGTGGTTGATGACGGACCTTCGATCTAAGTGGACGGTCGATATTTTCTGAGGCCACGTGGTTCTTACCTCTCATCTTAGTATCTCTCCTCCCTTTCCAGTGAGCCCCTCCACTTATCAGAAAATGATTAATCCACGGAACTTGACAAAACCACAAAAAATCTTTGAAATGGACCCCCACAAAATAATATATTGTCGTAATTAATATGCTCATGGAGGCTAACAAAATAAACTTGAATTTAATTAGTTTTTTTTAATTTAATTGAAGTTTTTTTTTACATTTTTAAAAAGTGAGACTTAATTAATGACCTCCACTTATTACAAATTAAAAGAAAATATATACTATTATCCAATCACCACCCATCTCATCCCACTAGGGATAATAAATTTTCACGCGTACACTCGGCGTGACTCGAACTTAAGACCGAAATTCTAAATAATAGTTGTTCTTACCACTTGAGTCAAGTCACTTCATCAATTTAATTGAATTTTTAAGGAGAATACAGCATTATAGAATTCAACAAAAAAAAGAAAAAAAAAAAGGAAAGAATACAACATTAAAGGGCCGTAGCGATGTAACATAGGTTTGAGGAGGAGGCATCATAAGCAATGGTTGGTCCCCCAAGTTTATGACATACAAATCTAAAATGCCACCTGTAAATGATAGATTTACTTTCCCACAAAAAAATGTTATAAAATAAAATCACTTAAAGATGTGGAGTTTTATTTCTTATTTTTGGCCCGGGGGTAATTACAGCTAATTTTAACTTTTTCAATAGTGAGGAAAAGGATTTCTTGATCCTTAGCATAACGGCAACGTGAAAAACTTAATATGGTGGCAAACGACATCCTTCTGATGAGATTCCTAATCATATTTACCTCCCTATGACTAGGTATATTCATTGTTTTTACGAGTATAGGGAGAAACACATGGGACACCAGCGACATTAATAGGCCCTTTCATTTCTATCGAGTTGACCATGTATGGCAACAATAATGACTCGTTGAAAACACTCACTATCAAAAAAAAAAAAAAAACACTCGCTATGGAGAAAGTGCAATCTTGACCATACACTTGGCAAGTTCTTTGTGGTCATGGCAAATTTATGTTCCGACTGGGCCATCATTCGCTATTGAATGGGCAGTGTACTGGGCCGAATGCCACCTAACAGTTCACCGTGATTATGTTGAGATTCATCGTTCTTAGAATCTCACTTCAAAAAAAAAATATCAGAATAACAGAAAAATAATAATAAATAATAAAAACTAATCTTACAACTTAAGAATTTAGGTGGAAAACTCTCAAATCAGAAGAAAAATCACTGTCTCTTAGAAAAAAATTTTACTATATGAAAAAATTTTATAATCACATAGATTTTCCTCTTTTCTACCCAATGACCCCAATACATCCAAATACTTTCTCACAAGTATTCTCTCACTCATATCTTATACCGCTACTCTCTGAAACCTCCTCTTACACAAAGAAAATATACTCTCTTTGAAAGGAGAAACAAAGAGAAAAGAAAAGATTTAATTAGAAGAAAGAACTTGAAATACTTCTAATTTTTGGGATGAAGAGAATAAAGAAATGAAGCATCTATTTATAGGATAGGCTCACCAATCCTTCACCAACCTCTATTGAATATTAACATTATATTTTTTTATTCATGGTTGTAATTTGAACAAATACAAGGTATTTATAAAGAGGTTACATGACAAACAAAAATCTTTAATCCATGGAAACATAATTCCATGATTTAGGTAAAACCCCTAAAACTAGGAAAAAATGTGTATACTAATTCAACACTCTTCCTCAAGTTAGCACACACCAACTTAGCATAAGTATTTAGAATAACTTTGGAAATCTCTCATGCCAGACTCAAGTTCACATAAGTTTCACAGCAAATTGATTTCTAGAACTTCACATGCTAGGCTCAAATTCATATGAGCTTCACGGCACCACAACAAATTTCGAAAGTTTCACATGTCAGGCTTACACCATCATAAGCTTCATAGCATAGGCTTTAATTTCAAAAGCTTTACATGTCAGGCTCACACTATCATAAGCTTTACAACATAGACTTTAATTCAATTTAATACCATAAGAAATTATATGCATTTGTTGTCAATACTGAGATATCTTTACATTTTTTATCTTGGATCTTCATTTCAATGACTGCAGTAGTAGAGGTTTCTTTGGAATTCTTTGTCCATAGATCACGGTTATGGTCCCACCATTCTGGATACCTAACAAGTTCAAAACATTGGTTTTTTATATGACCAATTTTGTGGCAATGGGTGCATTTGTGGTTGAACTTGTCAGATCTTGATTTTTGATTTTGATGAAGCCATTTTTGATTGGATCTATTTTGAGCCATTGATGCTGAAGATTCTGACTATTCTACCTCCTTGTTCAATATGGTGCGTTGTATTCCTTCACGACGAACCAAAAAATAGAACTCTTCCAAATTTGGAACTGATTTTTTTGCATAGATTCTCTCCATAAATTTGGAAATTTAGTCAAAAATATCATCTAAGCTAGCAAGGAATATGTGAACCCACTGTCGGTCAATGGTCTTACGATATATTTTGACATCATCTGGATCCTTCGTAACCACCTTATCACAATAGTTTAATTCTTAGAAAATTTCAATCAACTCTCTATAATATACAGAGAGTATTTTCCCCTTTATTTTGCTGAGAAGGCCTTCTGATTCAGAGTATTGCAATTCATCACTTTTATTAGGCATCCCAAATATCATAGGTAGTGGGTAAGCATAAATAACACCTCATAATTTCTAACGATATGGACATTAGTAGCCATCTTTTGACCTTTTGATTTTCAGCATATCACTTTTTATATCCTTCATCTAATTCTGCAAGTGGCTTAGTCTTGACACAAATGTAGGAAATCTTGTCTTTTTCAGCAATCTGTATTTCCATTAGCTGAGACCATCGTAATTTATTTCTGTTAGAGTAATTTCCACATTAAATATTCTTTCAGACTGAACTACAACATGAATAGATTTGGTCCCTGATGATTCAATATTTTTTTCACTTTTTTTTTTTTTTTTTCAGGTATATATATCCTTCCCCCCTTTTGTTTTTTTTCTTTTTTTTTGTTTTTTTTAAAATACCCTTTTTTTTCTTTTTTTTTTTTAAATATCTCCTCTCTTTTTTTTTTCCGAATAGATATATACTAATGATACATAATTTAATAAAATAAAAAAAAACAAAATGGGTACGAAAACAAAATGATACATTATAGACATATATACTAATATATATATATGTCTATAATAAAAAACAAATAAGATGTATATATATATATGTCTACTAAAGTGTTTACAGAAGTGAGGATATCACCAGCGAGTGGCGGTGGAGACTGGTCGCGGTTGGCGGCGAGTTACTTATGGGTTGACTTGTCCAGTGAGATGACCAACAAGTCACAACGATAGAGTTCGACAAAAGAGCTGGACTTGACGGCGGTCTCAACGAAGGAGCAACTTGAAGATTTCTGGGTGAGTGGATTGATTTTGCAAAGATTTATATGTTTTTTTCTTTTTTTTTTTTTTTTTCGGTGTGTTTGATAGAAGCTAGTTTTACTAGAAATTTGGATTGAAGCCGTGGCTGTTTTTTTTTTCACAAGATTTGATATATATATATATTAAATAGATTTTGACAAAGGATTTCAGATGTTGGTTGTTGATACCATGTTGAACATCAACATTATATTTTTTTATTCATAGTTGTAATATGAATAAATACAAGGCATTTATAAAGAGGTTATATGACAAACAAAATTCTTTAATTCATGGAAACATAATTCCATGATTTAGGTAAAACTCCTAAAACTAGGAAAAAAAAGGTATACTAATTCAACAACCTCTACGTCGTTTGCACACCATTTAGATGTTCACGTATGTATGTTCACATGTCTTCATACATATATGTTTATATCTGTTTACATGTACACATTCATATATTTTCACACATATTTTCACATATATGTATATAGATATATTCATATTTATTCACACATGTTCACAAACATTAACAAACTATCCCTTGTTTACCCTTGCATTGCTCGCCAGTGACATCAGTTAGGGATTGTCCACAAATGTGCAAGTAGATCCGGTGAATCTATTCAAGCATTTGTTGTGAATGACTATAAAATATCTCTCTCTTTCAAAAATTAAAAGAGAGAGAGAGAGAGAGAGAATGAATGAATAAAAGTTGGTGAGACTTGAGAGATTGTGTGGACTAGAATGTTTGAAAAGGTTTGAGCCTTTGAGGCACTCAAAATTCAGTGAACATCGTTATAAAAATAAAATGAAATAAAGACGCCAAGACCAAGAAGATTCAGTGTGCCAAAAAGAGGAAAAAGCCAAGAGAAACACTTGAGAGTAGTAATAAAAAACAGCAAAATGCAATTGGACAAACTTCACATGGTATTGTTGGTATCAGTGTGCAACTACTTAATTTACAACAGGGTTACCTCGCAGGCTGTATAATTCAAGCCTTTTTTTTCATGCGTACAAAATAACCAAATTTGTGGGCAATGTCTATTTTTCAAATATTATATATACCAGTAATATCAAGTGAAAAAGAATGTATTCAATATAACAATTAATATATTCAGTATATAACTAAAACTTACATGTAAGTAAATATATCAAATATAAAAATACATACTCGATTATTTAGTTATAAAACAAAATTAACATTTATTAAAATAAAATGTAAGAAAAGAACACACACTCTAGTTTTTCCTTTTTTATTTTTTTTCCTTTTTCGTTTTATTTTTTTTATTTTGGATCCAACATGCAAACGTCATTTATGTTTCATTCTTTTGTTCTATTTTTGCTTTCGAGTCTTGCTCCTTCCTGTAGATGACACATAATTGTACTGTTGTTTTCGCTTGACATAGAAAACTACATATCATTTTGAATAAGTCTGTGACTATGTTTCAATAGGAAGCATGACAAAATGTCATTTTTCTTTTAGGCAAGCGAACAATGTGCAATGACACGTCGTTCACAACAGCTTGTAAGAATTTTGCACAGATTCCTTCAAATTCAAATTTAAAGGTGCTCTTAGTTGGGGTCGCTTGGAAATTAGAATTGCCAAAATCTGTCCACTCTCAGTTTTCGAAGTCTGGGAGATCAGAGCTAGAGTGGTTACTGTCCATTAACATTTTTAAAGATAGAAAAACAATGAATTTCTGATGAAAACCAAGCCCATGAATTACTGGGAGGAAATTCGTCGATACCAAACAGTGTCGTTTTTTCCCTTAGAACGACAATGCTTTTTTTTCTTTGGAGGGGTGTGGTCCATAATGAATTTTAACAAATCATTAACTTACAACTACTTGTTCTGGACTTTATTTTAATGTATTCTACTTGAAAACAAAATATCACCGTTCTTGTGGTCTAAATTAACAAACTGCACAGATATGCCATATCGTTTACCATATCTCACTAATATGATGTCGTTTTAGGTTGTAAACTACATGTCGTTTGGTAGTAAAAATTTGATGTCGTTTACGTTACAAACGACACCTCGTTCTATTTATTGATTTGGTCATCCATGCAAATCGGATTGTAGTTCGTTGTTCCGAAACGACATTTACGGAGATTGGCCTATCAGCGTTCAAATATCGTGCTAAAACGCCATATGAAATGTCGTTTCCAAATCCCCAAAGCCAGCCAACACGACCCAAGCCCCGGCCCGCAGAAAAACCGAACTTACCCAATAGAGGCCCAATACCAAAGAGTATCATATCCACAAACCTCATAAACCTCATCTTCATCATCTTCGTCATAATCCATCAACCTCGTTCGGTACAGTCTCTCCCGAAACTCAGAAATGGCGCTCAATCTAACCAACACCTTCCTCCAAGGAAAGCCATGTCTTCCAGCTCTTCTCCCAAAGAGGGTAAATCCCATATCCCCTTCCTTCTCAGACCCAAATTCTCAAATTTCATCTTAATTAAGATAAACCCCAAACTTTGCTCCATTCATTCTGACGACTTTTTTTTAAAAAAAATAATAATAAATAAATAAATTTCAGGTATCTGGGGTGCGAAATAATCGGGCGTTGGTGACGTGCAGGAAGAAGGAGATACACCCGCAGTTCTACGAGGACGCGAAGGTGTACTGCAATGGTGAGCTGGTGATGACGACGGGTGGGACCCAGAAGGAGTACGTGGTGGATGTGTGGTCCGGGAACCACCCATTCTACCTGGGCAGCCGCTCAGCTCTGCTAATCGACGATGACCAGGTCGCGAAGTTCAGAAAGAAGTACAGCGACCTCACCGAGATCATGGAGATCCCTGTCCTTAAAGGGGAGATTATTCTCCCGCCTAAACGCAAATCCGCTGGAAAAGGCAAGAAGAAGTAGACCCTCTTGTTCTTGAAACCCCTTCTAGGTAACTAGAAATTTTGAAAAAAATACAAAAAAAGATTTGGGTTTTTCTGGGCCATTCTTGCTTGATTTGCCAACACATGATTACTTGAGTTCTGTGGAATGAATGTCTATTATGTATTTGTTAATGTGCCTCAATTTCGCAAGGGATATAGAATTTGAAGCTGAATTTTTATGTGAAATCATTCTTTGTTCAATTTAGCTAAGCTATTAGATGATTTGTTATATAATAGGAACCTTGGTGGTTGTCCATTTTTGGTTTTCGTTCTAATCTTGTTATTAGATTCCAATTCTTTTACAATCAATATAGTGTATGGGGATTGGGGATGATGGAAGATGTTTCAGATTTCCGTTCTTACGGTAACAACTTATTCCGAGTTGAATTCGTCACTTGAGCCAATCTCATAGTTTTCCTGTGTCCCTTCCTACATTTCTTGAATTTTTAGATTGAAAAATACCCTGAAAAGCAGGGCAGTGGAGGCATATTAGGGTCAACTGGTGACATAGTTGCAGTTCCTTTTATTTAGTGAAAGCTAGGAAAACCTTATTAACAACAGTACTTTTTATTTAGATATAACGTAGATTGAAGCTCAGTTATCAACATGGAGTGAAGTTCAAGGCTTTCACCCATGATTGATAGCAAGGCTTTCACCCATGATTGATAGCTGATTAACATCTAAAGTAACAGAAGCATGCAACTCCAGGAAATTTTGCATGACAAGCTCCATGTAAGGCCTTCTCCCAGGTCCTGCACTGGCGGTTGCAGTTGCCGGAGTTCGCACAAAATCCTGACCATGTTTTACTTCGCCTCCCACAGATTTTTCCTTTCACCATCATCATTTCTGCATTCAAGAAAAATCATAAGAATTTGTCATAGTAAGAATCGAGTTTAGAAAGCCTACGAATTTTAATACAGACAATCTGATGCCACAAACACACACAAGCCCAACCAATACACATTCCTTCAGCGAAAGCTGAGAATTATTGCAAAGAAATAAAGGTAATGGTAGAAACAAGGACGTAAAATTTACTGCATACGTACCAGTCGACATAAGAACGAAAAAGAGGAAAAGAAAGAGGACGGCATTAGTCGGTGGATAGCTATGTAGTTTAGCCATATTTGGTTGTTTGCTTCCAGAGCTGATAAGAGGGGTTTGGGGCTCTTGATGTAGAGATTCCATGCTATACATAGGCTGATTTATCCATATCCTTCTTTGTTCCTTTCCTATTACATAATTGACAGGTGGATATTTCCCTTGCATTGTATGAATGTGAGCTGACATAAGAGTCAGCTGAGGATGTCATAGAAGAGTTGCATCTCCAATGTGATAAGTGATAATTATGAACTTGTTCAACAAATTCAGGCGTTTAGTTGACTTGCTGAAATTCAAGTATTGTTCGTAATGCTATTTTGGCTTTTTATATTCTCCGAAGATTTTCATAACTTATCCGTTTGATGGGAAGAGACCAATTTAAACCTTCAATACAACACAACATAAAATTGTAACCACCGCCATTGAGTCAGTGGAAACCCACGTTTTGAGATGCTATCTTGTATCTTGTTTCTTGGGTCAGAATCGTTTGAACATTAAGGTCTTCTTCTGGAAAATTTAAGCGAAAAGGTCTTCTTTTGGAATATATCTGTATACATTGGAAGTATATAAATCTGTTTTGTTTTCCAAAGATCAGTATTTTACATTCACTAACACTGTTGTGAAAATTTGATTGTTCTTGAATTAGGGTTTTGGTTTCATAGGTGTATTGATCCTCTCTCTCCTCAACGGATTCTAATTTGAGATGGGATATTGCTTGCCATATAGAGTTGTTTCTCCACTATCATCTGAAGAAAAATTAGCCTAACGTAAAACAGGGTGTGGATTCTGTGAAAAAACTGAAAAACCACCTCTAGAGTCTAGCCCTTTCTTCATCTATCTTGGATTGCTATATTATATTACTGTTCATCAAATGATAGTCTAACTTATCTTAGCTGCTCAGTCCTTTAACATGATTACTATTCAAGCTCAAAATTATAAAGCTAGTGTCTATCTCCATCCAAGATAAAGCCATTCTTTCTAAGCGGAATCTCTAGTCATATTTTCTCCCAAGTAGGCAAAAAGAATTCTTTAAGAATAATTGCATGAATTTCCGTAATTTCAAGCACAAAATGTTCATATAAATTATATATATTTTTCTAGAGGCCCCATTTATGCTATTTTATATAGCTTAAATGGGTTTAATTCCTTTTGTTAAGGTCTCTTAATGAAAGTTAATCCCCAATCACGGAAAATGTAGAGAAACCTGAGGTGACCATTTGGCTGAAGCATGTAGTCTTATCTTGGTGTTGGTCTTAATCTGTCCTACTCTTTCAACCTACATGATCTCAACAAATATTGCTAGTTTACCAAAGTGAAAAAGGCCGCGTTTTTTGACTTTTTAGCTCAACTTCCACATTTATGTACAATATATTGTTTGGTTGGGTTAGGTTGGGACTTGGGAGTGCTTGTGAATTTAAAAAATAAACAACTGAAGAAAAAGAAGACTAAACGAACTTTCCGAAATTCCCAGAACTGCTATTCTTCATGTTTTGACTTTACCAATTCTTCTTAAAATTGTTCACAATAACTTGGAACATCTTCTAAAACCATACAACGTCCCCCAAAACAAAAATGAAAGAGTAAATAAAAATTCATTTAGTAAATTGTTAATATCCGATGAAGGCCCGGCCCAGTAAGAGCAGAAGAATTCGTACTTATGCATCTTGAATTGCTTATTTGCTTTTGAGGCCAGAAAAGGAGCCATCTAGATTTGACACGTGGCGTGCTGCTAGTTGTCCGCGGAGCATAAAGTTGTCTTAGAAATCAATGACCGTCACTGACGGAAGAGGTTGGAATCTCTGGCATTAAATCAGCAAACAACAGATAGGAAAGAAACATAAAATGTGCCACGTTGCACCCAATGAAGGCAACGGCATACGCTGCTCAACAATTATTGCTCGGTCGTTTTAACTTTTGTAGTAGCACTGTAATAATAATACTGAAACGAAGTCCATTTAGTAGAAATCGGAATCAAGCCTTTAAACTCGAGTTTGTGTTCTTGGTTTTTTAGGAGTACTAGCTTTATTTTCACTTTTTACTCTCTTATCTTATTATTTAAGATGTTATTTTGAGATATGACAAAATTTTTATAATTAATCATTAACTAAAATATTAAGTCATAAATAATATAATAATTGTGCAATATGAGATTAATTTGTGAAAATGTAACGTGTCAAAACTATATTAGACAAGAGAGGGTTTGACATTCTATGACAAGTGTCAATTTTTTATTGGAAGATTGCCAATATTATATTAAAGATTCAGTTGTTGCAACAACTGGTTCCGTTGAATCAACAGTTTCATCAGTAAAACTGTTTATAATTTCTACCTTTGAAAATTCAGAAAAATTACTACAGTCATCAACAACCTCATTAGCAGACTCCATAATGGTTTGGCTTCTCATGTTATATACACGATATGCCCTACTATTATTAGAGTAACCGAGAAACACACCAATTTCACTTTTTGTATCAAACTTACCCAAGTGTTCAAGATCATTCAAAATGTAACATGTGCTACCAAAGACATGAAAGTAACTTACATTGGGTTTCTTTCCTTTCCAAATCTCATATGGTGTCATTTTTGTACCTGGTCTCAAATAAACACGATTTATGGTATGATATGCTATGTTTATAGCTTCGGCCCACAACTTCTTTGGTAATCTCTTGCTATTCAGCATCACACGGGCCATTTCTTGCAAGGTACGATTTTTCTTTTTCACAACACCATTTTGTTGTGGTGTTTTAGGAGCAGAAAACTCATAAACAATACCATGATCATCACAAAACTTAGTGAAAACAAAATTCTCAAATTCCTTTCCATGATCACTTTTTATTCTTACAATCTTGCCAATGTTACAATTTTTCTCATTTTTCAATTTCAAACACAGACTTTTGAAAGCATCAAAAGTATCATATTTTTCTCTAAAAAACACAACCTAGGCAAACCTAGAAAAATCATCAACACAAACAAAGATGTAATATTTACCTGCCACACTTGCTGTTTGCATAGGAAACAATTAAGATCAGACTTTCTTACCCATATCTTTCTGGTATTATTTTTTAAATCAATTTTTGGTTTTGGAATTTTTCTTTGAGGAGAATCCAAAAATGACTTTTTAAAATAATTGTTTTCTAGAAAACTCATCATGGTAAAACACCTAGGTCGAATATAACCTTTAACACCATAAAAATGACAGATGGGTATGAATCTCTTACCTTTGCTTGTTATGAACGAATCTGTTGTTGCAACAGGTTTGCTGTATTTACCTGCTTGTGGTACAAAACCAAGACCACTTCTGAATGTTGAACGAGATCCTGTTGTTGCAACAACTGATATGCTGATAAGTGCTGAATCTTTCTTCAAACCTGTAGTTGCAACAACAGGTGTTCTGGCAGGAGCAGTAACCGATCCTTTCACAAAAACAGTTTTTGTTCCTGAACACTTACCTTTAAAACCAAGTCCAGTAACATCACTAGAAAACTTACTAGAAGACAAAATATGATCTAATTGAGATGAACCAGAATTAAGCATTTTGAGAGATTTCATTGTTCTTTCAAGTCCCATAGAAACCTCTTTTAATCTCTTTTCTTTTTCATCAATAATTAATTCCAATTCTTGAATACTTTTAAATGAATTTTCTTTAAACTCAACTAAAAGAGAATTGGTTTTTACCAGACCACGGTTTTTAGCACAAACACGTTCCCATTGAGCATGCAAATTTTTGTATGCATCACCAAGTGAATCCTCATCAATATCCGAATCAGATTCGGATTTAGCCAAAGTTGTCATCAACTTCCGAGACTGTATAACAAATAACTGATTTTTCCTGTACATGACAAAGATTACTAGGGAAAAATGAACTAACAAAAGCAACATAATTGCTTACATTGTTGTCACATTCTTGGCTGCTTTCAGATTCTTCATCACTCTAAGTTGATGCGAAGGATTTAGGCTTCTTTTTCAAAGTGTTTGCGCATTCAGATTGTATGTGCCCAAATCCTTAGCATTCTCTGCACTGCATACCTTTCTTGTTAGAAGAATCAGAAGATTTAGAGGAGGTCTTACCTGATTTGGATGAGGATGAAACAGATCCAGAGTTCTTGCCTACTTTCCTGAAGAATTTTTTAAAATTTTTTGTAAGTAAAGCAAGTTCGTTGCCTTCTTCTTCCTCAATTGACACTCCATCATTTTCTTGTGAGGATTTGAGAGCAATGGATTTCTCTTTCTTTCTTGCCGTTATATTCATTTCAAATGCTCGAAGAAAACTCATCAAATCTTCAACTTTCATGATGTCTAGATTTTTGCTCTCTTCAATTGCAACAATCTTGGGTTGAAAATGATTAGGAAGAGACCTAATAATTTTTCTCACTATAACAGCTTCAGGAATCTTTTCACTAAGAGTAAACGATTCATTAGCAACATCACACAGTTTTGTATAATATTGAGACAAAGATTCATTTTTTTCCATACGTATATGCTCAAATCTAGTTGTAAGAGATGTGAGTTTATTACACTTTACATCACCTGATCCTTCAAAATGAGTTTGAAGAATTTCCCATGTCTCTTTAGCAGTTTCACACAAAGAAATCAACTTAATTTGCTCTATATCACATCCATTGAAAATGGCATATAGAGCTTTGGTATTATAACTTGCCCGCAAATCATCTTGGGGTGACCAATCAATCTCGGATTTTAAGGAGGTTGTTCCATCATCAACTCTAACAACAGGAGGAGACCAACCTGTAAGAATAGATCTCCAGGCTTTAATGTCAAGTGCTTTGATGAATGCTCTCATCCTGGTCTTCTAATAAGGATAGTTGGTTCCATCTAGCAATGGTGGATGAGAAATTGATCCTCCTTCATTGAGAAGAGACGTACAAACAGAAAACAGATCAGAAAATCCTAAAATCTCTCTAAAAATTAAGTGACTCCGCTCTAATACCAATTGAAAGATCTGCTTTATTAAATATTACCAAATAAATAATTAATTGATTAAATTAATAATTAATTAATTATGTTGTAACATGCGGATAAAAGGTGTTGCAACAACGAGTACATATGTTGCAACAGAACATAAAAAATAAAGAGATGAACAGAAGACGTTTTTAACGTGGTTCAGACATCTTCTACTCCACGGGGCCACGTCCAGAGATTAAACAAATTAGTAAAGTATCAAGATTATAAACACCAATTGACTAACGCAATAAAAGACTCCCTCTTTTCAATTGCCACAATGTGTTGTAACAATTCCACCAATCTTGTTTAGCGAGTCCCCTCGTCTTGTTGATCCTTCACACGTGAACTCCCTTCACTAGTCCGCATCCGTCTCCACTTGAAGACGTGTTATTCTTCCTCTCGAAGAACAAGATGCACTCAAACAAAGTACCTAGAAAACCCTAAAACTCTTTAAGTCACTCAATGGCAATAGAACATACTCTATGCCTTACAAACAAAAGCTCTCTTTAAGTGTATTTTTCCTCAATAAAGTGCATGACTAATTTCTTAGAGTTGTAGAGCTTTTATAGGTAATTCCAGCCTCTATGGTCGTCCAAGGTAGTGTGAATAGGCTAAAATCAAATAAGGAAAGAGTTAATGACAAAATCAAAATCTTTCCATAAATGTTGTAATCTGCCAGAAAGTTGTTGTAACAACTTTATGAACAATTACTAAGAAAATGTCCAGGTTCATGATTGCTCCTTTGATTCGATTTGGACATGTTTCGGATAGCTGGAAATCTTTATTTAACCTGCCAAAGATTGATAATTAACCTAGAAAATCATATCTCAATCGATATCAATCAAAAGCCAAGATTTAAGAAAATTAACCAATCTTTCCTTAAATATCCGGAGTTGTTGCAACAGATCAGAAAATCTGATCACAACAACTCATCAAATCAAATCAACTAATTAAAGGAAACTTAATTAATTGATGAGCACAGTTCCAGCAATAATTAAGGACGAAAATCCTTATGAATCTTCTTCAAAAATCTGTCCAAATTCGTTGATTAATAAGATGCAATCAGATATTAATCAAGGACAAAAGGATGAGGAAATAATCAATGATATATATGGTAAATATAAAAGGAATTGATTGAAAATTGATAGGAAAATATCCTAACAGCTATGCACGAAATTCTATTTATATTTCACATATATTATCACCAGAATCATCAAATATGGAAATAAAATACGTTTGGACACATTTTAGAAGGTTTCCATATAAAAAAAACGCAAGTTTCGGCTGTTGTAAAAACAACACTTGTTGTAATAACTTCTTCTTCGTTTTTATCAACTTGAGTTCTCAAAACTTTGCCATTTAGAATGCCAAACTTTTGGACCTAACAAGAGTTAATGGCAATAATAAAAAAGTTGGCAGCAATATATTTATTTTATTGATATGTGTGAATTGTAGAACATAAAGGGGTGGAAGGTTTTGATATTAGAAATGATACAAAGAGCTGATACCAAGGAGGAGAGAGAACAAATAGGAATTTGGTTTTAGACAAAGGCAAAAAGAAGCTTTTTTGTGTATTAAATTGATGATAAAACATATAAAAGCTGTGAATGGATAATGGCTCCCTTGTTTGTACAACAACATCCTATGTATAGGCAAGTACCTAGCGGTGGAAATGGCTGAGGATGAGCCCAAGATTTCTTCTTTGGTTGACACACCTTGTGCTAGATGTCTTACTCTAACATGAAGTAGTTGAAGGCCTTGACACCTAATAAGCAGGTGGTGTCTTACAATTAGCTAAAGAAAATATGCACGTGACACTTCAAATTTGATGGTGAGGTTCAGTAAAAACTTGACATCTGGCACCATATGAGAACCATCCTCCAGAGTGAAGAAAGATCACCCAACAGATCTCATTCTTTGTAAGCTTGATGATACCATAATCACAAGGAAAATGTACATAAATCTTGCTCAATATATTTGCTTTGTATCTATGGTTGAGCCTAAGATTGTCAAAGAGGCTCTATTTGATGAGTTTTGGGTAAAAGCTATGCAAGAAGAGTTAGAACAATTTTCTCGTAATGATGTTTGGACTCTTGTTCCTAGACCTAATCACACAAATGTCATTGGTACCAAATGGATTTTTAAAAATAAGTCTGATGAATTTGGTAACGTTGTGAGAAATAAAGCAAGATTGGTTGACCAAGGATATACTCAAATTAAGGGTATTGACTTTGATGAAACATTTGCACCAGTGACTAGGTTAGAGTCTATCAAGTTACTTCTTACAATAGCTTGTGTCATAGGTTTCAAATTATACCAAATGGATGTTAAAAGTGTTTTTCTGAATGATATTTTGAATGAAGAAGCCTATATTGAACAGCCCAAAGGATTTGAAGACCCACATTTGCCTAATCATATTTTCAAATTAAAAAAGGCATTATATGGATTAAAGCAAGCACCTAGGGCATGGTATGAGAGATTGACATTTTTCTTGATTGAAAGAGGTTACAAGAGAAGGGGAGTGGACAAAACACTTTTTATCAAACACTTTAATTCACGTATTATTATTGCTCAGGTATATGTGGATGATATAGTGTTTGGCTCTACTTCTAACTCTGAAGTGCAGGTATTTGTCAATCAAATGAAGTAAGAATTTGAGATGAGCATGGTTAGAGAACTCACATATTTTTTAGGTTTACAGGTCAAACAGCTTGAGGATGGCATTTTCATTTCTCAAGCCAAGTATGCCAAGAACTTTGTTTCTAAGTTTGGTCTTGAAAAAGCGAAACATTTTCGTACCCCCATGAGCACAACACTGAAGTTGACAAAAGATGAAGGAGGGTAAGTGTTGATCCAACATTGTACAGAAGCATGATAGGTAGTCTTCTTTACCTTACTACTAGTCATCCTGATATACGCTACAGTGTTGGTGTGTGTGCAAGATACCAGAGTAATCCTAAGGAATCTCATATTACTGCTGTTAAGAGAATTATTCGCTACATGAGTGGTACTCTTGATTATGGTATTTGGTATTCTAAGGATACTAATGTGAATCTTGCAGGATATAGTGATGCAGACTAGGCAGGCAATACAGATGACAGAAAGAGTATAAGTGGTGGTTGTTTCTACCTTGGAAACAACTTGGTTTCATGGCACAGCAAAAAACAGATTTCTCTGTCAACTGCTGAGGCTGAGTACATTGTTGTTGGAAGTTGTTGTACACAACTTCTCTGGATGAAACAGATGCTTGCTGACTATGGCTTTGATATAGATGTTATGACTGTGTTTAGTGATAATACAAGTGCAATAAACATTTCAAAAAACCCAGTGCAACATTCTAGGACAAAGCATATAGACATCCATTATTATTTTATAAGGGAATTGGTTGAGAATAAAACAATCATTTTAGAACATGTTGAGACTGAAAAGCAGATTGCAGACATTTTTACCAAAGCCCTTGATTCTGTAAAATTTGATTCCTTGAGGCAAGTCTTAGGAATCTGTTGTGTTTAAATTTCTTTGTGTTTTGTGTTTTTCAGTTTCAGCCAAAAATATTTCTTGTGAACAAAAATATGTTGATAAAGATAAATAGTGTATAAGGAATTTAGATAATATCTTTTTAATTTTTGTCATAAACTAGATTGTTTAATTATTATGAATTGTTGTTATTTTGACATTGAAATCTCCAAATTCTTAAATCTTGATGATTTTTTTTGGATCGATTTTTAGCTGACCAACTTTGTTTTAATGATCTTTTGAAACCTAGCTGTGGAACAGGTCCTATGAATAGAAAGAGCTACCTACTCTGAAGTGTGAAAGCTGTCCTTGAGTAATTTGGGCCTCTGTATCACCAATATGGAGAGGATAATCTACCACGGAAAAAGGGCTACCTCAGAGATAGTGTGAAAGCTACTATCATGGGTACTTAAAATAAAAGCAGTAAAAAAATAAAATAAAAATATATAAACTGCCTATTACATAAATTTAAAAAAAAAAAGCTAAGAATTTTGAGAAAATTAAAAAGGATAAATCAGTTGGTTTTTTATCCAGTTTATTCATCTTGATTTTATAAATAAGGAGATTTATTTGTCAAAATTTTAACAATTTATTATAATTTTAAAATCTTTTTTATTTCAGGAATAAAATTGACATAATCTTCTTCCTTATTCTCTTTTTATCAAAATTATATCTTGAGTTTATGGAAATAAATTGGCTGAAATTGTGTTATTTATTTTTGTGTGCCGTTTTTCTTTTTGTGATTATTTAAAAAAAATAAATAAATAAAAAGGGGCAAATCGTTTTGGAGAGTTTGTAATCTGATTTTTCACTTGTTACAATATGTCAAAAACATTCCTATTTTATTCCAATCAATCAGTTTCCTGATTTTGTGTTTGGGAAATCACCAAAAATTATGATTTGAATTTTGAGTTTCCTAATTTGATGGTTGATTGGTTCTATAAATGTGGCTTAATTGAATGGGTTAATTTTTAACCTAATTTTTCTCTCACTCACGCTCACTCTATCTTTGCCTCTGCCGTTTCTTCTTCTTCTTTCTCTCTTCTTATTTTTGCCTTGAGTTTCAGATTTTTTCAGTCAACAATGGTGAAGACTCGTGGTGGTGTTGCTTCAAAGAAGCTTCAGACTTCTTCACCTGCTGTCAAGACAACTCCCATGAAGAAGAAGAAAACGAACCCTCTAGGTTCGTCCTCTGCCTCTGCTGAAAAAACTCAGCCTGAGGTCTCGAAACCGGTCATTGTGCCACCTAAAGTGGTGGCACCTGCTGCTCTACCTCCGATTGAGCCAGAACCCGAGCCCATTGAAGAAGCTGAAGAATCGGCTGAGGATTCTTCTCAAGCTGAGGTTGAAGATGATGGTGGTTCTGATAACGAAGCCGTCGCGGAAGCCGAAGATGTTGTCGACACTGATGAAGAAGAAGAAGCTGAAGATGATGAAGGTGACGATGAGGATGATCAATCTGAGTCTGATGATGCGCCTCCAGCACCTGTTGCAACAAAATCGAGGAAAGCCCCAAAATATGTTGTGGCTGCCAAATCGATTCCATCCCCATCTGTTGCAACACCGGTAAAAATCAAGAAATTTGGAGGAAAGAAATCCGTTGCAACAAAGGCTGCTACTTCTGAATCAACAAAAACTGCTGATATTGTAACAACTGTCAAAGCCACTTCTTCAGTGAAGTCAAGGAAGCCTACTCCAAAGAAGACTGAAGCTTCGAAATCTTTAAAGGCTTCTAAAGTTGTTACAACAACTTCTGAACAAGTTGCAATAACTGCTATCTCTATTCCATCTGCCCATATTCCTGTTGCAACAACGCCATCCAAAGCTGCAACAATTTCGATTGGAACTAAAGAAGATCCATCCATGGAGACTGAGCCATCCAAAGCATAATCCGACATTCCAGAAGAGCCTGAAAATTCAGAGAACGGTGATGATGATGAGCCTGAGATTGAAGTGTTCGAACCTTCAAAAGACAAGAGCAAAGCTATTCAATCCGATACTTCTAAGGGATATGTTGTTTCTCAAGCCCATTCTACTTCGTTTTATACCATTGACTTTGATGAAAGATTATGAAAAAAGAACTTTTTGGGATGAAAGAAACTTCAATCTGGATTCATTTAAGCCCTTAGGAATAGTCAAAATTCTTAAGGATCTTCAGTGGATGAAAACCGTGATAAGGTTTGAGGGGTATGTTCCTAGAATAGTCCAAGAATTCTATTCCAATATACATGAAGATATGGCTGACCCTTTGAGTCCTTTTAATAAGAAAGTTTATGTTAGAGGGAATGTATATGATTTTTTCATTCTTGACTATTGCTGATTTCTTGGATATCCCTATGGTGGAATTAGACGAGTATGAAAAAGATTATGAAATTGACAATGTGGCATCTGAATTGCTTAGTGATGTCACTGTTTGGCCGGATGATTCACATGCTTTAAAATCTTGTGAGCTGATCTACAAGTATTCTGGTTTGCACAAGATTGCTCAACACAACTAGTGGCCAACAGCTTATCAACCCACCGTTGCCAAAAATTTCGCATATTTGCTGTTAGATATTGGCACAGGTTTTCAAGTCAATCATCCTTAGATTATTTTTCACGTGATTTATGATCTTCGTGGAGGAAGAAAGAAAAATCAAAAGCTGGCATTCCCTAACCTGATCTATGGGATTCTTCAACAACAACATCCTCTGAAGCTTTCGAGTGATTTTCTCTCTCCAGTTCTACCTACTGTTTCTTACGGATTGAAGGGAAAAGAGGTTGCTGAACAACTTGTTGCAACAACTACCAAATCTAAGAAGAAGACAGCTGCTACCAAGAAGTCTTCTCCTGTTGCAATACCTTCTGTTGTGGTCTCTCAAGAGTCTATGGAGCTGGAGAATTTGAAAGCTGATCAAGTCAAGCATATTGAGCGACTGGAGGCCATTGAAAAAGTGCAAAAGGAGATTCTTGACCGGTTGACAGCTGCTTTTGCTGCTCCATCAGCTGTTGCTCCTCATCTCTCTGGTTCTTCTCAACCTACCAGCATCTCCAACTATTGCAACAAGTACAGAAAAACAAGCCAAGAAACGCTATAAGAAGACGCAGCTTTGATTATTTCTATTTGCTTTGCAGGAACTTGCTGTATGGAGTTTATTTCTTTCTTTTGTTTCCAGAAACTAGATTTCATATGTTTTTGATTTAAGACTTCATGTTTGGTTTGTTATTTTGTTGCTTTGGCCCTTTTTTGACAAAAAAAGAGAGATCATAAGAATTTTCTGGATAATTATTTTGAGATCATGACATTTTTTTTGGAGATCATGTGATATTATTTTCTGAGGGAGCTTTCTATGATTTATATCACATTCTTAGTATTATGAATTTCAGGGGGAGCAAGTTGTATCTGATGGGGAAATTTAACCATCTGTTTTGCAGGTTTTTACACCTGAGTTCTTTGTGTTCTTTCTCATGTTGGTTTTGCCAAAAAGATGCCAAAAGGGGAGATTGTTAGGTCCAAAAATTTGGCATTCTAAATGGCAAAGTTTTGAGAACTCAAGTTGATAAAAACAAAGAAGAAGTTGTTACAACAAGTCTGAAGTTGTTACAACAAGTGTTGTTTTTACAACAACCGAAACTTGCATTTTTCTTTATATGGAAACCTTCTAGAATTTGTCCAAACGTATTTTGTTTCCATATTTGATAATTCTGGTGATAATATAGGTGAAATATAAATGGAATTTCGTGCATAGCTGTTAGGATATTTTCCTATCAATTTTCAATCAATTCTTTTTATAGTTACCATATATATCATTGATTATTTCCTCATCCTTTTGTCCTTGATTGATATCTGATTGTATCTTATTAATCAATGAATTTGGACAAGTTTCTGAAGAGAATTCATAAGGATTTTTGTCCTTAATTATTGCTGGAAATGTGCTCATCAATTAATTAAGTTTCTTTTAATTAGTTGATTTGATTTGATGAGTTGTTGTGATCAGATTTTCTGATCTGTTGCAACAACTCCGGATATTTAAGGAAAGATTGGTTAATTTTCTTAAATCTTGGCTTTTGATTGATATTGATTGAGATATGATTTTCTAGGTTAATTATCAATCTTTGGCAGGTTAAATGAAGATTTCTAGCTGTCCAAAACATGTCCAAACTGAATCAAAGGAGCATTCATGAACCTGGACATTTTCCTAGTAATTGTTCAGAAAGTTGTTGGCAGATTACAACATTTATGGAAAGATTTTGATTTTGTCATTAGCTCTTTCTTTATTTGATTTCAGCCTGTTCACACTACCTTGGACGACCATGGAGGCTGGAATTTACCTATAAAAGCTCTACAACTCCAAGAAATTAGTCATGCATTTTATTGAGAAAAATATAATTAGAGAGAGCTTTTGTTTGTAAGGCATAGAGTATGTTCTATTGCCATTGAGTGACTTAAGAGCTTTAGAGTTTTCTAGGTACTTTGTTTGAGTGCATCTTTTTCTTCGGGAGGAAGAACAACACGTCTTCGGGAGGAGACAGATCCGGACCAGTAAAGAGAGTTTACGTGTGAAGGATCAACAAGACGAGGGGACTCGCTAAACAAGATTGATGGAGTTGTTACAACACATTACAGCAATTGAAAAGAGGGAGTCATTTATTGTGTTAGTCAATTGGCGTTTGTAATCTTGATACTTTACTAATTTGTTTAATCTCTGGAGGTGGCCCCGTGGAGTAGGAGATGTCCGAACCACGTTAAAAATATCTTGTGTTCATCTCTTTATTTTTTATGTTCTGTTGCAACATATATACTCATTGTTGCAACACCTTTTGTCCGCATGTTATAACATAGTTAATTAATTATTAATTTAATCAATTAATTATTTATTTGATAATATTTAATAAAGCAGATCTTTCAACTCTCTCTTTTATTCTACCTTTCAACTCCATTTCGTCTATATACTAATATATATTAGACTTCATTCAAAACTAACAGAGCCATAATTTTCAAACTTTCCGACAAATACTACCGAGTTTAGTTCGTGTTCATATTCTTTAAGTCATATACTTGGTTAATTCTATAATAGCTTAAATTCTACCAATTTATTTTTATTATAAATCTAAAATTTGTGATTAATTTAGTCACAAAATTCATCATTATTCTAATTTCCAATTTCATAGATTTTCGAGTACTGATCGGTATTCTTCGAGTCATATACTTGGTTAATTCTATAATAGCTTAAATTCCACCAATTTATTTTTATTATAAATCTAAAATTTGTGATTAATTTAGTCACAAAATTCATCATCATTCTAATTTCCAATTTCATAAATTTTCGGATATTGACTGCTCCTCGGACCAATTTCTCACATCATTGTGGTGCGTATCAACTAACATAACAACTAATATTTAAATTCTGTAACGGTTAAGAAACTAGTGTCTACTTCATCAGCTGGAATTGTTATTGTTGAGCCTTAAGACGGTTAGGCATTAGCTTCTCCACTCCTCTTCTTGCCCCACTCTCACTCCTGAGAAAATTCCACAAGCTCAAGCCCTCCCATAGCCTCGGAGCCGACCCCGGCCGTCCGATCACCTGCTCCGCCAGCAGGTGGGCGGAGCACCTCTTCGCCGATTTCAATTTCGTCGGCGACTCCTCTGACCATCTTCATTACTATTCTTCTTCCTCCGCCATCGCCACTCTCGCTCCTCCGTCGCCCCCACGTGTCCGTGCCCCTCGATTTCTTTCAGGTTCTCGGCGCCGAGACGCATTTCCTCGGCGATGGCATAAAGAGGGCTTATGAGGCTAGGGTTTCGAAGCCCCCTCAATATGGGTTCAGCCAAGATGCATTGCTCAGCCAGAGGCAGATTCTTCAGGCCGCTTGCGAAACCCTAGTCGACCATACCCCATGGCGAAACCATGAGAAATATTTGGTTTTGGGAATTTAGGGAAATGCAGTAATTTGAATTCGTTTACTTTTTCTCTACATTGCTTTGATTGGATCTGAAAATTGGGTTTTTAATTGAATTCAGCTCTGTTAACGGTGAGGTTAATGGCTTTCTAGGTTCCTGGAGCTTTGTGCGTATTGCAAGAAGCGGGAAAAACCGAGCTAGTTCTTCAAAATGGTGAAAGTTTGCTTAGAGAGGGGCCACCCAAGTCGTTTAGACAAGATGTTTTTTTGGCTATAGCACTGGCTTATGTGATTTTGTCTAGGGACGCCATGGCACTCTACCCTTCCGATTTCATTCGGGGTTGCAAAGTTCTTGAAAGGGCTTTGAAGCTCTTGCAGGTATGAGCTTGGGTTATATGTTCTTTGGATTTACGAGCTTTTTCTTAACCTTTTAGCTCTAAAAAGGTTTTTAGCATATTAAGATTTCATTTGCGACATTCAATGCCATCATTCTAACAAAAGAGAGGAATAAAAGAAATGAAAAAACTGCCAAGAGTGTTCGTCTATTTAAAAGTTGATATAGTACTAACTTTTAGCATCATTACTTAATGATGAGTTATATCAAATGATTTGGGGATAATACGATACTAGACCACTTTGAATTTTATCCTAATCTAGATAAAGCCTTTTTACATGCTTGATAAAAATTCAATCTATAGGAAGAAGGAGCTAGTAGCCTGGCATCAGATCTACAAGAACAAATTGACGAAACACTGGAAGAAATCACCTCTCATCGTGTGTTAGAGTTTCTAGCCTTACCCCTAAATGATGGATTACAATGAAAAAGGGAAGAAGGCCTCTCTGGAGTGCGCAACATTTTGTGGGCTATTGGAAGAGAGGGAGCAACCGCAATTGAAAGGGGATTCTTGCTTGAAAATTTCATGAATGAGGCATTCACACGCATGACAGCAGATGAGCAAGTATTTTTTGTCGATTCCTTCATTTCTTTTTGTTTTAAGTTCAGTTCTCTTGATCTCTATCACCAACTTTATCTTCTTATTGTGGGTTTCGTTTTCTGGTTGAAAGGTTGATCTATTTGCAGCTACACCAAGTAATATCCCGGCTGAAAGTTTTGAAGTCTATGGAGTGGCACTTGCACTTGTTGCCAGAGCATTTGTTGGTAAAAAGCCTCATGTCATAGCCTATTCCAACTACTACAGTAGACTAAGGTGACGGCTCTAAGAAACACTTTGAGTGTGTATACAACCAAAGAAAACTGTGAGATAGACTTTGCTTTAGAGAGAGGCCTCTGTTCTCTGCTGGTGGGAGAGCGTGATGATTGTCGCTCTTGGTTGGGCTTAGACAGTGACAATTCACTGTACGGAAATCCATCTATTGTAGACTTTGTCTTGGAGGATTCAAAAGCTAATGAGGACGGTGACAGTGATCTCCCTGGGCTTTGTAAGTTGTTGGAGGCATGGTTAATAGAAGTAGTGTTCCCCAGATTTCGAGACACCAAAGATATATAGTTCAAGCTTCGTGATTGCTATGATGATCCTACAGTACTTAGATATTTGGAAAGGCTAGATTGTGTTAATGGTTCACCCTTAGTAGCAGCAGTAGCGATAGTTAGGGCAGAGGCTACTACAGTTCTTGATAATGTGAAGTCAAGTGCAATTCACACATTGCAAAAGGTGTTTCCCCTGGGTCACAGAGACGAGCTGAACGCATCAAGAGGACAGTGAAATGAATCATTCTGTTCTCAGAAAGTGAACACCCACTTGAAGATGATGACTCTACCAATGTCCCTGAGCTTTCTGGATGTAGGAGTTCTATTGAAGTGTATGAAGTGGTAGTGATTACTGACAACATCAAAGATGTAAGGCATTAAGATCATGTGTGCCCGTTTGGTGATTGGAGTGATGACTTTGGCTGGCTTGAGGTATTTAACTCCTAGGAGTAACACAATTCGCAAAGAACTTGGTTCAGCGACAACATCTGATGCTATTAGTTTAGGTATGATTTACTGTAGTTTCGAGCATAACTTATCAAGATAAAGCCTCATTTTCAACAGCTCAAGGTTCGACAGTTTTTCGGTTCTCTGTATTACTTCCATAAACGTAACCCCTCCCCTCCCCCCCGCCCCAAAAAAAAACCCCTCTATAAATCATATCTGATTATTCCGTGGGAGGCATTTTCACTTAAAAATTTGACTCGACTTTGTCTAAATTGATCAGATGTCCTTAAACTTGTACTTCTTGAGTGAATTTTTGTCTTAAAATTCTGCGTAAGATTATTGTTCTAATTGCAGATTTAACTGTGCAGGACTGGATATAAATAATCTGCAGAGAAATTACCTAAAATGGATGCAAGAATTGCTGAAGGTTTAGTCCGCAAATGACAGAATATTAAATCTCAAGCTTTTGGGCTTGATCACTGTAAAGACAAATTGGCAGAGGTAAAGAGAGAAGACATTCTTTTTTCATTTTCTACTTTTTTAATTTTCTATTTTGATGTGTGGATAAGTTACAACAGTAGTTAAGGCCCCTATCTTGTCTTTCTTACATTGAAACAATGTGTTAGGTTTTGGACGGTGGGATGCCGAAGATATGGAAAGATTGTGCGGCTGAGATTGCACAACTTGGTTGGTTCTATGAGCTCCCTGGTGAGCCTGAATATTGATAGCGTAACAGTGTCACTAGATGGACAACGTGCTGTGGTGGAAGCCACCATTGAAGAGTCCTCAGAGCTAACTGATTTTGGTCCACTCTGAGCACAATGACTCAAACAGCAGAACTTGCACAACAAGATACGAAATGTCTTGTTCGAGTTCCGGATTAAAAATTACTTTAGGAGCTGTCCTCGAATCATGATCCAATTGTGTAAAATGCCTTCTTTATCTTGTTGGATCTCGTTATTATTATTCTTTGTTGTGGCATTGGGTAGTTCTTGATTTTCCACCAAGGGGTTGTCATTACCTCTCTTAAACTTTAATTTCATTCAGTTTATATTGAAAGATACGTACCAACATGGATAGGTCACAAAATTTTTTTAAAAGAAGTGGAAAGCTTCAAAAAATCAAATTAAATTTTCATACTCATTTTAATGGTTTGATTTTACAATCACAACCTTTTATGTGAGAAGTGGAATCCAGAAGCAGAAGTAAGACAAATTTAACCAAAATTTTCATCACCTCCAAAAAGTTATGATTTAATAAGACAATGCTATATTGCTTCCACACAATTTGTTGATTAAAATAAATTTTCTCAATCCAAAAGATTAACTACAAATGTCATTAGGCACATTTTATTATTCAAAGATGAATTTCGACCAAAGTTAATTATTCAAAACTAACAACTAATATTTATACAAATTCTATGTAATTAACACTAATTTTACCCATAAACTTTCATCACTTTGTTTTCATTTTGGACAATGCTTTCATTCCAACTAGAAGTTGTGGCATGGATGGAAGGGCTGCACGCAGTAGAGCTAAGCTGCCTACATACCCTCCCCATAAGAGTAAGTGAGTTAGTTACTCTTATGGGAGGGTTCAAGCCCTATTTAGTTCTTTGCCGGTAAAAAAAAAATATAAAATGTATTAGTGATCAACAAAGACAAGATTAAAAAAGAAATGAAAGAAATTCAATAACATTATACCTTTTTTTTTTTAATACTTTTTCCAGCCTCTGAAACTAGTTAAATACAAAGCAGTTCTGTTAGACACACTACGACGATAGGATTTTCTCTTTTTCTTTTTCTTTTTCTCCTTTTTTTTCCCTTTTTATTTTGGTATTGTAAATATAAACTAAAAAGAACAAGAAAAATGAAAGACTAATGTCATAAACAAAGAAATGAAAGGAAAAAAAAACATAGAACACAGAAATGAGAAAAAGAAAAAACATTTTTAATTTTTTTAAAATAAGAACATTAAAGATACTAAAAACTAAAATAAAGAAAAAAAATAAGAAATAGAAAAAAGAATATTTATTATTATTATTATTTCTCTGTAAAGATAAAACATTATAAACTTTTTCAAAAAAATCAAGAAAAAGGAAAAAAAAAAATACTCAACTTCATTTTTTTTTAACTTCATTTTTTTTTTTTAGGTATCATAGGATAAACATAAAAAAAAAGAAAAATAAAAGATTAACATCATAAACTAAAAAAATCAATCATTAAAAAAAAGGCAGACAATGAGAGAAAGGAAAAATATTTTTACCGTTTTCTTTAAGGACATTAAAGCACATTAAAAACTCAATATTTATATATATATATATTTTTTAAAGATAGACATTATAAAATTTTTTTTTGGAAAGGAATTTCAAAATTTTGTTGGAAAGGAATTTCAAATATTTTTTGGAAAATAATATCAATATAGAAAGTCAAAAAGAAAAAAGAAAAAAAAGAGTTAAGGGAAAGAATGATTCAAACTTGAGCGACTGGGTCGGTCGGAATCGGTATCGTTTTGAGTAGATTAGTAGGAGCGTGAGCGACTCCATCTATGAGGATTGTTAGAATGAGTAACCCCCTATTTAAGATCACGATCAGGACCCCACCGATGAGGATTGTCGGAAGGAGGAAATTCCTGTTCAGGATCACGATCAGGAGCGTCAGGGACTGGAGGTAGAGGGACTGGAACTGGAGGCACCTTGACTGGAGGCACTACCGGGATTGGAAGCACATTGACTGGAGGCACCACTACCAGAACTGGAGGCTCAGTGACTGGAGGCACCACCGGAACTGGAGGTACCACCACTGGAACTGGAGGCTCAGTTTTTGGAGGCACCACTGGAACTAGATGCACATTGGCTGGAGGCATCGTGACTGGAGGCTTAGTGACTATAGGCTCTATGACTGTAGTAGGCTTCGTGACTGTAAGCTCATCGACTGTAGGCTCCGTGACTGAAGGCACCACCGGAACGGTGATGGCTTTTTTATATATTTTGTTAAATGTGCTTATCTACTAGTTGCCAACTCTCTCCTATGAGCTGGAGACCAGTACGAATTCAATACACAGAAGTCCAAAATGTATCAGCTTCACAGGAAGAATAAATGTGGCCGTAGAGGCTAGAGAAAGATAACCCTCGAGTCTTTTTAAGGTGGCCACCTGTCTTTTTGATTGTAGTATTCAGGTTTCGCAAGTTTTCCAAATTGGGTACCGTGATACACAGTAAGTAGAATACAAGCCGCATGAAGAACTAAACCAGTGAAATTTGGTAAACTGAGATTTCGATGCTGGCAATATTTAATTCCAAATTTCACAACTCAAAAGAGTTTGATAGGCCTCCAACACAGGCTATCACCAAGAATGCCGAGCCAACAGTTCTGCCATTTTTTGGATCGATTTCTCCACCGTCCTTCAGTACAATTGTTACAATGGTTACCAGCTAAGAGCAAAAGATATTCAACACAACCAAGTACTGCCATGGACTCCAATAAATAAAGCAGCATATTTCTTTTCTTTTACGATAAAAGACAGAGACGTGAAGGCATCGAAGATCAGAGAAGATTCATAGATCGTCCAGAACTTTTTCAGTGCAGTTGAAAGGAAGAGAGTATTCGAGAAGTGAGAACCGATTAACTTCCCTGAAGAAGAGTACTGGGTTGAACCAAATTTGGACCTGCCTCTTAATTCCAGAGTATTGGATTCAGCCTTCTCGGTGCTCGAGAAGTGAGAACTGATTAAGAACAGTATTATGTTAAAATGTCCAATACTTGAAAAAAGTGCGTGGATAATGGGAGTGGGGAACCGGAGAAAGAGGAAGAGAAGTATGAGAAGAAGAAAGAGAATGACAGGCAACTAGAATAGTTTTCGGTATCTTAAACCCCTTATATAAAGATCAAATCTCCAACGGTCAATTTCCATATCGAGTTTCGATTGGTTGAATTGGGTTTACGGGGGATTAGCATTAGCATTTGGTTACTTTTGATTAGGCTTTCGATAACTAACCGAGAAGGCTGAGAAGTAGGATAGAGAAACCGTAACGATCAAATATCCCAATGGTAAAATTCATTTCAAATATTTTGGGGTTTAGGGTGCTGGGATTGGGGTTTGGTTAGGCTTTTGGCAACTAATAGAGAAGGCTTAGAAGTAGAATAGAAGCCTATTACACGATCAATATCCCAACAGTAAAATTCATTTTAAATATTATGGGGTTCTAGGGGGATAGGGGCAACGCTGGTATTGGGGTTCGTTTGGGGCTGGGAAGTATAACAGAGAAGGCTAAGAAGTAAAATGGAAGCCCATAATGATCAAAAATCCCAACGATAAAATTCATTTTAAATATTCTGGGGTTTTAGGGTCCTGGGATTGGGAAGGTTTTGGGAAACAACAGAGAGACTGAGAAGTATAATAGAAGGGTGGTAATGAGTGAGTTGGGTTTTTATAGGCATGTTCTAACAGTTAGATTGCAATATTGGGTATGAAATTTGAATAATTGGATTTCGCAGTTGAAGTGGATTCGCAATTGATGTCGTTTACAATCTCAACCAAAACCAACATGGGCCGCCTCTTTGACATTTCGTAATAGGCAGAACGTGCGGCACTTGCTATCACTCGGAGCTAGCAAGTCAGCCTAGAACTTAAGCCTATCGGCAAACAAACCTATTGGTTAGCCATGCCACAGTCAACTCCGTGATAAAGGCAATAATATAGTATTGAGCAAACACAAAGTAAGCAGATTCGATAGCGGCAATCACATAACAAGCGAGCACAAAGTAAGCATGTTGAGGCAACACGTGGGCAGTACATAAGTAACAAACAAGCAACAACGAAAGCAACACAAGGGCAACATGCAAACATGAATAAACATCATTTCCTTCATTGATAGGGCAAAGAGGTTCACAGCTAAGCCCCTATCATGCTGGTGGCCAAGGCCCCCCATGGGCACCAAGGCCGCCCATGGGTACCCAGGTCACCCCCCTAAAGAGCTTTTTGAGCTTTTAGCTTTCTGTCAGGAGGAAACATGATATTTGCCCAAA
The DNA here is from genome assembly GCA_002914845.1 of Trema orientale. Taxonomy (NCBI): domain Eukaryota; kingdom Viridiplantae; phylum Streptophyta; class Magnoliopsida; order Rosales; family Cannabaceae; genus Trema; species Trema orientale. The sequence continues at coordinate 183,582 of JXTC01000058.1, read as the reverse complement.
AAACGTATAACAAAATTAGGGCAAAATAATTAATTTTTGAATTTACTATAATTTTTCCCTAATTCTTAATCCTCAAATATGGGTTATTTGGCCACAGACTTGACTAATGATCCTGGACCAAAATACCCTTACATAATTACAAAATTTCCTACCCGTTGGCACTACCGTGGGAACTACCGTGGGCACTACCATGGGCATAACATAGACACTATGTGCACACTATGTGTGGGCATCATGGGCCTTGGTTTGGCAACACGCCACATTCTCCCCCACTCAGCTTGTCGGCGTCCTCAATGACTTAACGGCTTTACGATCTTCAATCTTCTGCAGTAGCTTCTTCAAGTCTTCTGCCTCTCCTAGCTGGTTTCTTCTTCTCTGAGACTCTTCCACTTGATGAGGTACTTCTTCTTCGGTGGTCTGGTTCTTACAGTCATCATTCTCTCTGCAAGGATTTCTTCAGGTTCTCTGCTGCTCTGCGGCGTGAGATCAATAGGTCATTTGGTCGGCTGGTTGCGTGTTGGATCTATTAGATCTTCGTGATACGGCTTGAGGTTGCTAACGTGAATCACCGGGTATATCTTGAGCCATGCAGAGGTGTTGAGCTTATAATCAGCGGAATGGGATAGATGTTTCGCACCGTCACCTTGTTGAGAGCTCTATAATCAATGCACACTCTCAAGCTCCCGTCATGTTTCTTCTGGAATAGCACCAGTGCTCCGTATGGTGCTTTCGATGGTCTGATGAAGCCTGCCTCTGGCAATTCATTCAGTTGCCTCCTGAGTACCTCTAACTTCGATGATGCCATCTGATAGGGTGCTTTAGCAGGTGGCTTGGCACCTGGTACTAGCTTAATTTGGTGGTCGATGCCTCATCTTGGTTGCAAGGCTTTGGGGAGTTGATCTAGCATCATATCCCCATATTTCCTCAGCACGCAATTAAAAAAAAAGGCAGACAACGAGAGAAAGGAAAAATATTTTTACCGTTTTCTTTAAGGATATCAAAGCACATTAAAAACTCAACATTTATATTTTTTTTTAAAAGATAGAAATTCAATTTTTTTTTTTTCGGAAAGGAATTTCAAAATTTTGTTGGAAAGGAATTTCAATTTTTTTTTTTGAAAAATAATATCAACATAGAAAGTCAAAAAGAAAAAAGAAAAAAAAAAGAGTTAAGGGATAGAATGATTCAAACTTGAGCGACCGAGTCAGTCGGAATCGGTATCATTTCGAGTGTCGGAATCAGTATCGATTCGAGTAGACTAGTGGGAGCATGAATGACTCCATCAATGAGGATTGTCGGAAAGAGGAACCCTCTGTTCAAGATCACGATCAAGACCCCACCGATGAGGATTGTCAGAAAGAGGAAACCCGTGTTCAAGACCATGATCAGGAGCGTCAGGGACTAGAGGCAGAGGGACTAGAACTGGAGGCACCTTGAATGGAGGCACCACCAGAACTGGAGGCACATTGACTAGAGGCACCACCACCAGAACTGGAGGCCCAGTGACTGGAGGCACCACCAGAACTGGAGGCACCACCACCGGAACTGGAAGCTCAGTGACTGGAAGCACCACCACTGGAACTGGAGGCTCAGTGACTGGAAGCACATTGACTAGAGGCACCATGACTGGAGGCTCAACGATTGTAGGCTCTGTGACTGGAGGCACCACCGGAGTAGTGGTGGCATATTTATATATTTTGTTAAATGTGCTTGTCCAATAGTTGCCAACTCTCTCTCATGAGCCGGAGACCAGTACGAATTCAATACACGGAAGCCCGAAATGCATTAGCTTCACAGTAAGAATAAATGTGGCCGCAGAGGCTAGAGAAGGATAACCCTCGAGTCTTTTCAAGGTGGCCACTTGTTTTTGATTATAGTATTTAGGTTTCGCTAGTTTTCCTAATTGAGTACCGTGATACATAGTAAGTAGAATACAGGCAGCATGAAGAACTAAACTACTTAAATTCGGTAAACTGAGATTCCGATGCTGGCAATATTTAATTCCAGATTTCACAACATAAAGGAGTTCGAGTAGGCCTCTAACATAGGCTATCACCAGGAACGTCGAGCCAACAGTTCTGCCATTTTTTGGATCAATTTCTCCACTGTCCTTCAGTATAATCGTTACAATGGTCACCAGCCAAGAGCGAAAGATATTCAACGCAACCAAATACTGCTATGGACTCTAATAGATAAAGCAGCACATTTCTTTTCTTTTGCGATAAAAGACAGAGACGTAAAGAAAGAATCCCTGAAGGCCTCAAAGATCAGGGAAGATTCAGAGATCGTCCAGAACTTTTTCAGCGCAGTTGAGAGGAAGAAAGTACTCGAGAAGTAAGAACCGATAAACTTCCTTGAAGAATAATATTAGGTTGAACCAGATTTGGACCTACCTCTTAATTCCAGAACGGACCTTCGATCGGTGCTCGAGAAGTGAGAACCGATTAAGAATAGTATTCTGTTGAAATATCCAGTACTTGAGAAAAGTGCCTGGACAGTGGGAGAGGGGAACCAACGAAGGAGGAGGAGAAGTAGGAGAAGAAGAAAGAGAATGATAGGCAACTAGAATGGTTTTCGGTATCTTAAACCCCCTATATAATGATCAGATCTCCAACGGTCAATTTCCATATCGAGTTTCGATTGGTTGAATCGGGTTTATGGGCGATTAGCATTAGCGTTTGGTTGTTGTTGATTAGGCTTTCAGGAACTAACCAAAAAGGCTGAGAAGTAGGATAGAGTAGCTTATAACGATCAAACATCCCAACAGTAAAATTCATTTCAAATATTTTGGGGTTTGGGGGGCTGGGATTGGGGTTTGGTCGGGCTTTCGGCAACTAACAGAGAAGGCTAAGAAGTAGAATAGAAGCCTATTACACGATCAAATATCCCAACGGTAAAATTCATTTCAAATATTCTGGGGTTTTGGGGGGAGGGGGGCAGTGCTGGTATTAGGCTTCGTTTGGTGCTGGGAAGTAGAAAATAGAAGGCTAAGAAGTAGAATTGAAGTCCATGATGATCAAAATCCCAACGGTAAAATTCATATCAAATATTCTGGGGTTTTGGGGTCCTGGGATTAGGAGGGTTTAGGGAAACAACGAAGAGACTGAAAAGTATAATAGAAGGGTGTTGGCGAGTGAGTTGGGTTTTCATAGGCGTGTTTTAATGGCTAGATTGCAATGTTAGGTTTGAAATTTGAATAATTAAATTTCGCAGTTGACGTCGTTTACAATCTGAACCAAAACCAACACGACCCGGGCCCAAATAAAGGCCCAAGACCAAAGGGTGTGATAGCCACAAATAGCCTCATAAACCTCATCTTCTTCTTCATCATCCATCAACCTCGCTTATTTCAGTCTTAAACTTGAGCGACTGGGTCGGTTGGAATCGGTATCGTTTCGAGTAGACTAGTAGGAGCGTGAGTGACTCGATCGATGAGGATTGTCGGAAAGAGGAACCCTCTGTCAAGATCACGATCAGGACCCTACCGATGAGGATTGTTGGAAGGAGGAAACTCCTGTTCAAGATCATGATCAGGAGCGTCAGGGACTGGAGGCAGAGGGACTAATACTGGAGGCACCTTGACAGGAGGCACCACTAGAACTGAAGGCACATTGACTAGAGGCACCACCACCAGAACTGGAGGCTCAGTGACTGGAGGCACTATCGCCGGAACGGGAGGCTAAGTGACCAGAGGCAGTACCGGAACTGGAGGCACCACCACTGGAACTCGAGGCTCAGTGACCGGAGGCACATTGACTGAAGGCACCATGACTGGAGGCTCAGCGACTGTAGGCTCCGTGACTGGAGGCACCACCGGAATGGTGGTGGCATATTTATATATTTTCTTAAATGTGCCTGTCCAATAGTTGCCAACTCTCTCCCATGAGCCGGAGACCAGTACGAATTCAATACACGGAAGCCCGAAATTCATTAGCTTCACAGTAAGAATAAATGTGGCCGCAGAGGCTATAGAAAGATAACCCTCGAGTCTTTTCAAGATGGCCACTTGTTTTTGATTGTAATGTTTAGGTTTCGCAAGTTTTCCTAATTGGGTACCGTGATACATAGTAAGTAGAATACAGGCAGCATGAAGAACTAAATCACTAAAATTTGGTAAACTGAGATTCTGATGCTGGCAATATTTAATTCCAGATTTCACAACATAAAGGAGTACGAGTAGGCCTCCAACATAGGCTATCGCCAGGAATCTTGAGCCAATAGTTCTGCCATTTTTTGGATCGATTTCTCCGCTGTCCTTCAGTATAATCGTTACAATGGTCACTAGCCAAGAGCGAAAGATATTCAACGCAGCCAAATACTGCCATGGACTCTAATAGATGAAGCTGCACATTTCTTTTCTTTTGCGATAAAAGAGAGAGACGTAAAGAAAGAATCCCTGAAGGCCTCGAAGATCAGGGAAGATTCAGAGATTGTCCAGAACTTTTTCAGCGTAGTTGAGAGGAAGGGAGTACTTGAGATGTGAGAACCAATTAACTTCCTCGAAGAAGAGTATTGGGTTGAACCAGATTTGGACCTACCTCTTAATTCTAGAACGGACCTTCGATCGGTGCTCGAGAAGTGAGAACCAATTAAGAACAGTATTCTGTTGAAATGTCTAGTACTTGAGAAAAGTGCTTGGACAGTGGGAGTGGGGAATCGACGAAGGAGGAGGAGAAGTAAGAGAAGAAGAAAGAGAATGATAGGCAACTAGAATGGTTTTCGGTATCTTAAACCCCTTATATAATGATCAGATCTCCAACGGTCAATTTCCATATCGAGTTTCGATTGGTTGAATCGGGTTTATGGGCGATTGGCATTAGCGTTTGGTCGTTGTTGATTAGGCTTTCGGGAACTAACCAAAAAGGCTGAGAAGTAGGATAGAGTAGCTTATAACGACCAAATATCCTAACAGTAAAATTTATTTCAAATATTTTGGGGTTTGGAGGGCTAGGATTGGGGTTTGGTCGGGCTTTCGGCAACTAACAGAGAAGGATGAGAAGTAGAATAGAAGCCCATTACACGAACAAATATCATAACGGCAAAATTCATTTCAAATATTCTGGGGTAATAGAGGGAGGGGGGCAGTGCTGGTATTGGGGTTCGTTTGGTGCTGGGAAGTAGAAAATAGAAGGTTAAGAAGTAGAATAGAAGCCCATGATGATCAAAAATTCCAACGGTAAAATTCATGTCAAATATTCTGGAGTTTTGGGGTCCTGGGATTGGGAGGGTTTAGAGAAACAACTGAGAGACTAAGAAGTATAATAGAAGGGTATTGGTGAGTGAGTTGGGTTTTTATAGGCATGTTCTAATGGCTAGATTACGATGTTGGGTTTGAAATTTGAATAATTGAATTTCGTTGTTGAAGTTGTTTCGCAGTTGACGTCGTTTACGATCTCAACCAAAACCAACACGACCCAGGCCCAAATGAAGGCCCAAGACCAAAGTGTGTGATAGCCATAAATAGCCTCATAAACCACATCTTCTTCTTCATCATCCTTCAACATCGCTTATTTCAGTCTCAAACTTGAGTGACCAGGTCGGTCGGAATCGGTATCGTTTCGAGTAGATTAGTAGGAGCGTGAGCGACTCCGTCGATGAGGATTATCGGAAAGAGGAACCCCTCGTTCAAGATCACGATCAGGAACCCACCGATGAGGAATGTCGGAAAGAGGAAACCCCTGCTCAAGATCACGATCACGAGCGTCAAGGACTGGAGGCAGAGGGACTAGAACTAGAGGCACCACTAGAACTGGAGGCCAATTGACTAGAGGCACCACCACCAGAACTGGAGGCTCAGTGACTAGAGGCACCACCACCGGAACTGGAGGCTCAGAGACTGGAGGCAGCACTGGAGCTGGAGGCACCGCTACTAGAACTGGAGGCTCATTGACTGGTGGCACATTGACTGGAGGCACCACGACTGGAGGCTCAGCGACTGTAGGCTCCGTGACTGGAGGCACCACCGGAATGGTGGTGGCATATTTATATATTTTGTTAAATGTGCTTGTCCAATAGTTGCCAACTCTCTCCCGTGAGCCGGAGATCAATATGAATTCAATACACAGAATCCCAAAATGTATCAGCTTCACAGTAAGAATAAATGTGGCTGCAGAGGCTAGAGAAAGATAACCCTCGAGTCTTTTCAAGGTGGCCACTTGTTTTTGATTATAGTATTTAGGTTTTGCCAGTTTTCCTAATTGGGTACCATGATACATAGTAAGTAGAATACAGGCAGCATGAAGAACTAAATAACTGAAATTTGGTAAACTGAGATTCCGATGCTGGCAATATTTAATTCCAGATTTCACAACACAAAGGAGTTCGAGTAGGCAGGCTATCACCAGGAATGTTGAGCCAACAGTTCTTCCATTTTTTGTATTGATTTCTCCCCTGTCCTTCAGTATAATCATTACAATGGTCACCAGCCAAGAGCGAATGATATTCAACGCAACCAAATCCTGCCACGGACTCTAATAGATAAAGCAGCACATTTCTTTTCTTTTGCGATAAAAGACAGAGACGTAAAGAAAGAATCCCTGAAGGCATCGAAGATCAGGGAAGATTCAGAGATGGTCCAGAACTTTTTCAGCACAATAGAGAGGAAGGGGGTACTCAAGAAGTGAGAACTGATTAACTTCCTTGAAGAAGAGTATTGGGTTGAACCAGATTTGGACCTACCTCTTAATTCCAGAACGAACCTCCGATCGGTGCTCGAGAAGTGAGAACCGATTAAGAACAGTATTCTGTTGAAATGTCCGGTATTTGAGAAAAGTGCTTGGATAGTGGGAGTGGGGAACCGACAAAGGAGAAGGAGAAGTAGGAGAAGAAGAAAGAGAATGAAAGGCAACTAGAATGGTTTTCAGTATCTTAAACCCCTTATATAAGGATCAGATCTCTAATGGTCAATTTCTATATCGAGTTTTGATTGGTTGAATTGGGTTTATGGGGGATTGGCAGTAACGTTTGGTTGTTGTTGATTAGGCTTTCAGCAACTAACCGAAATGGCTGAGAAGTAGGATAGAGAAGCTATAACGATCAAATATCCCAACAGTAGAATTCATTTCAAATATTTTGGGGTTTGGGGGGCTGGGATTGGGGTTTGGTCGGGCTTTCGGCAACTAACAGAGAAGGCTGAGAAGTAGAATAGAAGCCCATTACACGATCAAATATCCCAACAGTAAAATTCATTTCAAATATTCTGGGGTTTTGGGGAGAGGGGGGCAGTGCTAGTTTTGGGGTTCGTTTGGTGCTGGGAAGTAGAAAATAGAAGGTTAAGAAGTAGAATAGAAGCCCATGATGATCAAAAATCCCAACGGTAAAATTCAAGTCAAATATTCTAGGGTTTTGGGGTCCTTAGATTGGAAGGGTTTAGGGAAACAACAGAGAGACTGAGAAGTATAATAAAAGGGTGTTAGTGAGTGAGTTGGGTTTTTATAAGCGTGTTCTAATGGCTAGATTGCGACGTTGGGTTTGAAATTTGAATAATTGAATTTCGCAGTTGAAGTTGATTCGCAGTTGACGTCGTTTACATTCTCAACCAAAACTAACACGACCTGGGCCCAAATGAAGGCCCATGACCAAAGGGTGTGATAGCCATAAATAGCCTCATAAAACTCATCTTCTTCTTCATCATCCATCAACCTCGCTTATTTCAGTCTCAAACTTGAGCGACCAGGTCGGTCGGAATCGGTATCATTTTGAGTAGATTAGTAGGAGCGTGAGCGGCTCCATCGATGAGGACTGTCGGAAAGAGGAACCCCTCGTTCAAGATCACGATCAGGACCCTGCCGATGAGGATTGTCGGAAAGAGAAAACCCATGTTCAAGATCACGATCAGGAGCGTCAAGGACTGGAGGCGGAGGGACTAGAACTAGAGGCACCTTAACTGTAGGCACCACCAGAACTGGAGGCACATTGACTAGAGGCAACACCACCAGAACTAGAGGCTCAGTGACTGGAGGCACCACCATCGGAACTGGAGGCTCAGTGACTAGAGGCAGCACCGAAACTGGAGGCACCACCACTGGAACTGGAGGCTCAATGACTGGAGGCACATTGATTGGAGGCACCATGACTGGAGGCTCAGCGACTGTAGGCTCCGTGACTGGAGGCACCACCGGAATGGTGGTGGCATATTTATATATTTTGTTAAATGTGCTTGTCCAAT
>JXTC01000058.1:44857-175152 GCA_002914845.1 Trema orientale | reverse complement strand
AACTTCCTTGAAGAAGAGTATTGGGTTGAACCAGATTTTGACCTACCTCTTAATTCTAGAACGGACCTCCGATCGGTGCTCGAGAAGTGAGAACCGATTAAAAACAGTGTTCTGTTGAAATGTCCAGCACTTAAGAAAAGTGCTTGGATAGTGAGAGTGGGGAACCGAAGAAGGAAGAGGAGAAGTAGGAGAAGAACAAAGAGAATGACAGGCAACTAGAATGGTTTTCAGTGTCTTAAACCCCTTATATAAGGATCAGATCTCCAACGGTCAATTTCCATATCGAGTTTCGATTGGTTGAATCGGGTTTATGGGGGATTGGCATTAGCGTTTGATTGTTATTGATTAGGCTCTCGGCAACCAACCGAAAAGGCTGAGAAGTAGGATAGAGAAGCTTATAACGATCAAATATCCTAACAGTAAAATTTATTTCAAATATTTTGGGGTTTGGGGGGCTGGGATTGGGGTTTAGTCGGGATTTCGGCAACTAACAGAGAAGGCTGAGAAGTAGAATAGAAGCCCATTACACGATCAAATATCCTAACGGCAAAATTCATTTCAAATACTCTGGGGTTTTGGGGGGAGGGGGGCAGTGCTAGTATTGGGGTTTGTTTGGTGCTGGGAAGTAGAAAATAGAAGGTTAAGAAGTAGAATAGAAGCACATGATGATCAAAAATCCTAACGGTAAAATTCATGTCAAATATTCTGGAGTTTTGGGGTCCTGGGATTGGGAGAGTTTAGGGAAACAACTGAGAGACTGAGAAGTATAATAGAAGGGTGTTGGTGAGTGAGTTGGGTTTTTATAGGCATGTTCTAATAGTTAGATTACGACGTTGGGTTTGAAATTTGAATAATTGAATTTCGCAGTTGAAGTTGATTCGCAGTTGACGTCGTTTACGATCTCAACCAAAACCAACACGACCCGGGCCCAAATGAAGGCCCAAGACCAAAGGGTGTGATAGCTATAAATAGCCTCATAAACCTCATCTTCTTCTTCATCATCCATCAACCTCGCTCATTTCAGTCTCAAACTTGAGCGACTAGGTCGGTCGGAATCGGTATCGTTTCGAGTAGATTAGTAAGAGCGTGAGCGACTCCATCGATGAGGATTGTCGGAAAGAGGAACCCCTCGTTCAAGATCACGATCAGGAACCCACCGATGAGGATTGTCGGAAAGAAGAAACCCCTGTTCAAGATCACGATCACAAGTGTCAAGGACTGGAGGCAGAGGGACTAGAACTAGAGGCACCACCAGAACCGGAGGCACATTGACTAGAGGCACCACCACTAGAACTGGAGGCTCAGTGACTGGAGGGACCACCACCGGAACTGGAGGCTCAGTGACTGGAGGCAGCACCGGAACTGGAGGCACCACCACTGGAACTGGAGGCTCAGTGACTGGAGGCACATTGACTGGAGGCACCACGACTGGAGGCTCAGTGATTGTAGGCTCCATGACTGGAGGCACCACCGGAATGGTGGTGGCATATTTATATATTTTATTAAATGTGCTTGTCCAATAGTTGCCAACTCTCTCCCATGAGCCGGAGATCAATATGAATTCAATACACGGAATCCCGAAATGTATCAGCTTCACAGTAAGAATAAATGTGGCTGCAGAGGCTAGAGAAAGATAACCCTCGAGTCTTTTCAAGATGGCCACTTGTTTTTGATTGTAGTATTTAGGTTTTGCTAGTTTTCCTAATTGGGTTCCATGATACATAGTAAGTAGAATACAGGCAGCATGAAGAACTAAACAACTAAAATTTGGTAAACTGAGATTCCGATGCTGGCAATATTTAATTCCAGATTTCACAACATAAAGGAGCTCGAGTAGGCCTCCAACATAGGCTATCACTAGGAATGTCGAGCCAACAGTTCTTCCATTTTTTGTATCGATTTCTTCGATGTCCTTCAGTATAATCATTACAATGGTCACCAGCTAAGAGCGAATGATATTCAACGCAACCAAATACTGCCATGGACTCTAATAGATAAAGCAGCACATTTCTTTTCTTTTGCGATAAAAGACAGAGACGTAAAGAAAGAATCCCTGAAGGCATCGAAGATCAAGGAAGATTCAGAGATGGTCCAGAAGTTTTTCAGCACAGTTGAGAGAAAGGGGGTACTCGAGAAGTGAGAACTGATTAACTTCCTTGAAGAAGAGTATTGGGTTGAACCAGATTTGGACCTACCTCTTAATTCTAGAACGGAACTTCGATCGGTGCTCGAGAAGTGAGAACCGATTAAGAACAGTATTCTGTTGAAATGTCCAGTATTTGAGAAAAGTGCTTGGACAGTAGAAGTGGGGAACCGACAAAGGAGGAGGAGAAGTAGGAGAAGAAGAAAGAGAATGATAGGCAACTAGAATTGTCTTCGGTATCTTAAACCCCTTATATAAGGATCAAATCTCCAATGGTCAATTTCCATATCGAGTTTCGATTGGTTGAATTGGGTTTATGGGTGATTGGCATTAATGTTTAGTTGTTGTTGATTAGGCTTTCAGCAACTAACCAAAAAGGCTGAGAAGTAGGATAGAGAAGCTTATAACGATCAAATATCCCAATAGTAAAATTCATTTCAAATATCTTTGGGTTTGGGGGGCTGGGATTGGGGTTTGGTCGGGCTTTCAGCAACTAACAGAGAAGGCTGAGAAGTAGAATAGAAGCCCATTACACGATCAAATATCCCAACGGTAAAATTCATTTCAAATATTCTGGGTTTTTGGGGAAAGGGGGGCAGTGCTGGTATTGGGGTTCGTTTGGTGCTGGGAAGTAGAAAATAGAAGGTTAAGAAGTAGAATAGAAGCCCATGATTATTAAAATTCCCAACGGTAAAATTCAAGTCAAATATTCTGGGGTTTTGGGGTCCTGAGATTGGGAGGGTTTGGGGAAACAACAGAGAGACTGAGAAGTATAATAGAAGGGTGTTGGTGAGTGAGTTGGATTTTTATAGGCGTGTTCTAATGGCTAGATTGCGATGTTGGGTTTGAAATTTGAATAATTGAATTTCGCAGTTGAAGTTGATTCGCTGTGGACGTCGTTTACAATCTGAACCCAAACCAACACGACCTGGGCCCAAATAAAAGCCAAAGACCAAAGGGTGTGATAGCTATAAATAGCCTCATAAACCTCATCTTCTTCTTCATCATCCATCAACCTCGCTTATTTCAGTCACAAACTTGAGCGACTAGGTCGGTTGGAATCGGTATCGTTTCGAGTAGATTAGTAGGAGCGTGAGTGACTCCATCGATGAGGATTGTCGGAAAGAGAAACCCCTTGTTCAAGATTATGATCAGGATCCCACCGATGAGGATTGTCGGAAAGAGGAAACCCATGTTCAAGATCACGATCAGGAGCGTCAAGGATTGGAGGCAGAGGGACTAGAACTGGAGGCACCTTAACTGTAGGCACGACCAGAACTGGAGGCACATTGACTAGAGGCACCACCACCAGAACTGGAGGCTCAGTGACTGGAGGCACCACCACCGGAACTGGAGGCTCAGTGACTGGAGGCAGCACCGGAACTAGAGGCACCACCACTGGAACTGGAGGCTCAGTGACTGGAGACACATTGATTGGAGGCACCATGACTGGAGGCTTAGCGACTGTAGGCTCCGTGACTAGAGGCACCACCAGAATGGTGGTGGCATATTTATATATTTTGTTAAATGTGCTTGTCCAATAGTTGCCAACTCTCTCCCATGAGCCGGAGACTAGTACGAATTAAATACACAGGAAGCTCGAAATGTATCAGCTTCACAGTAAGAATAGATTTGGCTGCAGAGGCTAGAGAAAAATAACCCTCGAGTCTTTTCAAGGTGGCCACTTGTATTTTATTGTAATATTTAGGTTTCGCCAGTTTTCCTATATGGGTATCGTGATACATAGTAAGTAGAATACAAGCAGCATGAAGAACTAAACCACTAAAATTCGGTAAACTGAGATTCCGTTGCTGGCAATATTTAATTCCAGATTTCACAACATAAAGGAGTTCGAGTAGGCCTCCAACATAGGCTATCACCAGGAATGTCGAGCCAACAGTTCTGCCGTTTTTTAGATCGATTTCTCTGCCATCCTTCAGTACAATCGTTACAATGGTCACCCGCTAAGAGCGAAAGATAATCAACGCAACCAAATACTACCGTGGACTCTAATAGATAAAGCAGCACATTTCTTTTCTTTTGCGATAAAAGACAGAGACGTAAAGAAAGAATCCCTGAAGGCCTCGAAGATCAGGGAAGATTCAGAGATCGTCTAGAACTTTTTCAATGCAGTTGAGAGGAAGGGAGTACTGGAGAAGTGAGAACCGATTAACTTCCTTGAAGAAGAGTATTGGGTTGAACCAGATTTTGACCTACCTCTTAATTCTAGAACGGACCTCCGATCGGTGCTCGAGAAGTGAGAACCAATTAAAAACGGTGTTCTGTTGAAATGTCTAGTACTTGAGAAAAGTGCTTGGATAGTGAGAGTGGGGAACCGAAGAAAGAGGAGGAGAAGTAGAAGAAGAAGAAAGAGAATGACAGGCAACTAGAATAGTTTTCGGTGTCTTAAACCCCTTATATAAGGATCAGATCTCCAACGATCAATTTCCATATCGAGTTTCAATTGGTTGAATTGGGTTTACGGGGGATTGGCATTAGCATTTGATTGTTGTTAATTAGGCTTTCGGCAACTAACCGAAAATGCTAAGAAGTAGGATAGATAAGCCTATAACGATCAAATATCCCAACAGTAAAATTCATTTCAAATATTTTGGGGTTTGGGGGGCTGGCATTGGGGTGTTTGTTGGGCTTTCGGCAAGTAACAGAGAAGGCTGAGAAGTAAAATAGAAGCCGATTAATTTATCCTAACGGTAAAATTCATTTCAAATATTCTGTGATTCTGGGGAGAGTGGGACAGCGCTGGTATTGGGGTTCGTTTGGGGCTGGGAAGTAGAACAGAGAAGGCTAAGAAGTAGAATAAAAGCCCGTAATGATCCAAAATCCCAACGGTAAAATTCATTTCAAATATTCTGGGGTTTTGGGGTCTTGGGATTGGGAGGGTTTTGGAAAATAACAGGGAGACTGAGAAGTATAATAGAAGGGTGGTGGTGAGTGAGTTGGGTTTTTATAGGCGTGTTCTAATGGCTAGATCGCGATGTTGGGTTTGAAATTTGAATAATTGAATTTCGCAGTTGAAGTTGATTCACAATTGATGTTGTTTACAATCTCAACCAAAACCAACACTACCTAGGCCACTAGGCCAAAATGAAGGCCCAAGATCAAAGGGTGTGATAGCCACAAACAACCTCATAAATCTCATCTTCTTCTTCATCATTCATCAACCTCGCTCAGTTCTGTCTCCCCTGGAACTCAAAAATGTCGCTCAATCCAACCAACACCTTCCTCCAAGGAAAGCCATGCCTTCCAACCCTAACCTCTAAAGAGAATAAATTCCACATCTGCTACCTCCTCAGACCCAAACCCTCAAATTTCATCCTAATTAAGATAAAGTGACAAACCCCAAATTTTGCACAATTTAATTTGATTTTCCTTTTTCCGGTATCTGGGATGGGAAATATTCGGGTGGTGGTGACGTGCAGGAAGAAGGCGATATACCTGCAGTTCTACAAGGACGCGGAGGTGTACTGCAATGGTGAGCTGGTGATGATGACGCGTGGGACCCAGAAGGAGTACGTGGTGGATGTGTGGTCTGGGAACCACCCATTCTACCTGGGCAGCCGCTCAGCTCAGCTAATCGACGATGACCAGGTCGCGAAGTTCAGAAAGAAGTACAGCGACCTCACCGAGATCATGGAGATCCCTGTCCTTAAAGGGGAGATTATTCTCCCGCCTAAACGCAAATCCGCTGGAAAAGGCAAGAAGAAGTAGACCCTCTTGTTCTTGAAACCCCTTCTAGGTAACTAGAAATTTTGAAAAAAATACAAAAAAAGATATGGAGTGAAGTTCAAGGCTTTCACCCATGATTGATTGTTGACTAACATCTAAAGTAGCAGAAGCATGCAAGTCCAGGAAATTGTGCATGACAAGCTCTATGTAAGGCCTTATCCCAGGTCCTGCACTGGCAGTTGCAGTTTCCAGAGTTCGCACAAAATCCTGACCATGTTTTACTTCGCCTCTCACAGATTTTTCCTTCCACCACATTCATTTCTGCATTCAAGAAAAATCATAAGAATTTGTCATAGTAAGAGTCGAGTTTGGAAAGCCTACGGATTTTAATACAGACAATCTGATGCCACAAACACACACAAGCCAACCAATACACATTCGTTCAGTGAAAGCTGAGAATTATTGCAAAGAAAGAGGTAATAGAAGAAAAAAGGACATAGAATTTACTGCAGACGTACCAGTCGACATAAGAAGGAAAAAGAGGAAAAGATAGAGGACGGCATTAGCCAGTGGATGGCTGTGTATTTTGGCCGTATTTGGTTGTTTGCTTCCAGAGCTGATAAGAGGGGTTTGGGGCTCTTGATGTATAGATTTCATGCTATATATAGGTTGATTTATCCATATCCTTCTTTGTTCCTTTCCTATTACGTAATTGACAGGTGGATGTTTCCATTGCATGGTATGAATGTGAGCTGACATAAGAGTCAGCTGAGGATGTCATAGAAGTGTTGCTGTGTTGCATCTCCAATGTGATAAGTGATAACTATGAACTTGTTCAACAAATTCAGGTTTGTAGTTGACTTGCTGAAATTCAAATATTGTTCGTAATGCTATTTTGGCTGTTTATATTCTCCGAAGATTTTCATAACTTATCCGTCAGATGGGAGAGACCAACTTAAACCTTTAATACAACACAACATAAAATTGTAACCACCGCCATTGAGTCAGTGGAAACACAAGTTTTGAGTGATGCTATCTTGTGTCAGAATCGTTTGAACATGTAAGGTCTTCTGGAAAATTTAAGTGAAAGGGTCTTCTTTTGGAATATACCTGTATACAGTGGAAGTATATAAATCTGTTTTGTTTTCCAAAGATCAGTATTCTACATTCATCAACACTTGTGAAAATTTGATTGTTCTTGAATTAGGATTTTGGGTTCATAGGTGTATTGATCCTCTCTCTCCTCAACGGATTCTAATTTGAGATGGGATATTGCTTGCCATATAGAGTTGTTTCTCCACTATCATCTGAAGAAAAATTAGCCTAACGTAAAACAGGGTGTGGATTCTGTGAAAAAACTGAAAAACCACCTCTAGAGTCTAGCCCTTTCTTCATCTATCTTGGATTGCTATATTATATTACTGTTCATCAAATGATAGTCTAACTTATCTTAGCTGCTCAGTCCTTTAACATGATTACTATTCAAGCTCAAAATTATAAAGCTAGTGTCTATCTCCATCCAAGATAAAGCCATTCTCTCTAAGCGGAATCTCTAGTCATATTGTCTCCCAAGTAGGCAAAAAGAATTCTTTAAGAATTACTGCATGAATTTCCGTAATTTCAAGCACAAAATGTTATTATAAATTACATATATTTTTCTAGAGGCCCCATTTATGCTATTTTATATAGCTTAAATGGGTTTAATTCCTTTTGTTAAGGTCTCTTAATGAAAGTTAATCCCCAATCACGGAAAATGTAGAGAAACCTGAGGTAATCATTTGGCTGAAGCATGTAGTCTTATCCTGGTGTTGGTCTTAATCTGTCCTACTCTTTCAACCTACATGATCTCAACAAATATTGCTAGTTTACCAAAGTGAAAAAGGCCGCGTTTTTTGACTTTTTAGCTCAACTTCCACATTTATGTACTATATATTGTTTGGTTGGGTTAGGTTGGGACTTGGGAGTGCCTGTGAATTTAAAAAATAAACAACTGAAGAAAAAGAAAACTAAACGAACTTTCCGAAATTCCCAGAACTGCTATTCTTCATGTTTTGACTTTACCAATTCTTCTTAAAATTGTTCACAATAACTTGGAACATCCTCTAAAACCATACAACGTCCCCAAAACAAAAATGAAAAAGTAAATAAAAATTCATTTAGCAAATTGTTAATATCCGATGAAGGCCCGGCCCAGTAAGACCAGAAGAATTGGTGCTTATGCATGGTGAATTGCTTATTTGCTTTTGAGGCCAGAAAAGGAGCCATCTAGATTTGACACGTGGCGTGCTGCTAGTTGTCCACGGAGCCTAAAGTTGTCTTAGAAATGACCGACTGTCACTGACGAAAGAGGTTGGGATGACATCAAATCAGCAACAACAGATAGGAAAGAAACATAAAATGTGCCACGTTGCACCCAATGAAGGCAACGGCATACACTGCTCAACAATTATTGGTCGGTCGTTTTAACTTTTGTGGTAGCACTGTAATAATAATACTGAAACCGTGAAACGTAGTCCATTTAGTAGAAATCGGAATCAAAGCCTTTAAACTCGAGTTTGGGTTCACGGTTTTTTAGGGGTGCTAGCTTTATTTTCTCTTTTTACTCCCTTATCTTATTGTTTAAGATGTTAACTCCACTTAAATGTTATCATATATTAATATACAAAGTATAATGGAATCAATATATTAAATAATAAAATAAAAAGTTGAGCCAGCTTTTTTTTTTTTTTTTTTCTGGGTAGGAAACTCGAAACTGTAGTAACCATACAAGAAATGGAAAAGATTGTCTTCATTTTTTTTGGGCTGAAACTTAAATACAAATTTCTATTTCCATGTTCAATGTGTGTACCAATAATGATTTTGGGTTCTAAAATTAATTAGAAAAAAAAAAATTCGAGTTAGAATTTTGTTTACCAAAACAATTGTGCGGGGAAAATGAAAGAATGGGATAAACTTTTTCACGATAAGCTCCTGATTGATCCTGAAACTATGTCCATTAATTTAACTTATCCGTTTGGAGCAAAAATGCTCTGATTTGATTGCTCAGAAAAATTGAAAACATTCAGAAAAAAGGAGAGAAATATAACTTTCAACCGACCGTCCATTTCTTCTTTAGAAGTTTCCTTTTGATGAATGTTACAATTTGATTATTTTAAAGAATTTCCCTCATTTGTTCACATGGTCACATTTGTCTTTTTCCTAAGTAATGTTCAAATAATGACGCATGTCATGTTATATTAATGTGCTATAACCGTAGGCCATAGAATATATACATACATATTTATATATATAAAGATTATTAAACGACTTATGGATTGGAGTATAATCAAGCAAAAATTATCTAGCATAATCTTAAGGGAAAGCAAAATTAGTCAAAACAGTGATGTATGGATCATTAAACAAGTATTATAACCAGATACAAAGTAGATAATCCGATCACTAGTATAATTTATATCTCCATTTTTAGACCTAATATATTTCTTAACCCTTTCACTTTGTTGCCTACATTAAAAAGGTGGCCTGGCCAAGCTAAAAAGACCTAATGGAAGTATTTCTTTTTTTTTTTTTTACCTAACCCTAATTTTCTACACTCATGAGTTTTTCCAGTCAAAGATCGGTGAGGGCGGTGTTGGGTTTTGGCATCCTGCGCTAGCTGCTAGAGCAAATTATCCCCAATATTTTCAGTTTTGGTTACAAAGAAAGGTAAAGAACCTTGGACTTTTTTAGTACAATTCTTGTATACATAAATAGTTTGTTTGCGTGCTTTTTTTTTTTTTTTTGAAAAAAAAATCAGTGGTCAATTGCCAGTACTTTTGTTATTTTTTGGGTCAAATTTGAAGCATGAGAATTGAGATTAAAAATAGACCTTGACTAGCAAAGATACTTCCTCAGGGACTATTAATAATTAACTTTTCGGAAAAATAGTTTTCAGTATAGGAAGTATATATATTGTGTTCTAGAAGAATTTATTTGTCACGCACCATGAAAGAATCTTTTTAGCTGTCTAGTAAAAATGACACGATGGAGAATTTTTGGGAGTATTGATCGATGACAATGATCTACCTATATACAATAGTTTGCTCTATATGAGTGAATGATTGGAATTCATTTGTGAATTTTAGTTTCAGTCAGGGGCGGAGGGAAGGGGGCGGCCCCCACTCAAATTTTTTTCTTTTCTAATTTTATATAAGAAATAAAAAATTTCTCTATTTTGCCCCTACTAAATCATTTTCTTACAATTATGTCCTCACTATTAATTCACATTTGCTCTACCTAAAACTCACTTATTCAGATTTTGCATATAATCTAAATTTTCTTTTTCATCATGAAATACAAAATTAAAGACAACTTCTTCGTAAAAATAAGAAATTAAAGGGAAAAAAGTCAATCTTTTACATAAATTTTTCATAATATGTTTTATTGCATACTTTATTTTCATTTGATTCAATACTATTATGAATTTTTAGGCACTTTCTGTTTCACTGTTGTATTTTGAAAATTGTCTTATACCCAATTAAGTTCCGGCTCCGTTTGCTGCTTCAGTTCATTGAATTTGGCCTAAAAGTGGAGAAGAGAGGTTGTTGTTGTTGTTTTTTATTTTTTTTTTTATTTTTAATTTTTCAAAATTCATAGTGTTGAAAAAGATGGGAATCTTTGCGTGGGGTTTTGCACTAAACAATAATAAACACATAACAAAACACTAGATAGTTAATTAAGTGGCAGGCAATATGATTTCAAGGAACATGATTAAGATTAAACAGTAAAATCTCTTGATATTTTGTTCAAAAAGATGTTTATAATCACCAATTTTCGTTGGATAAGCTTTCCAGGTAAACCCCAGAGATGCATTATTATTACCTTTTCATTTCCCTGGGACCCATACCACTGTAACCTTTTTTCTCCAAATGACACTATAATTTTAAGAATCAATTAAACATATCAACTTTACCTAAAATCAATCACCGCTTTATCATGGAAGCCAAAAGTTTGATCCCCTAATACCCTTTTTCCCCCCACTTTCTAAGGTTATCATTACCTTCGTTATGGTAATCAAACTTTCAATTCAACAGTTTGCAGCACATGAAGTTGATAAAGTAAAAAGAACCAAAGATTTGGTTTTGGTAATTTCGAGAGTAAGCGGTGAGCTAGATTATGAAGTTAATAAGTGGGAATGAAAGCAGAAAATAGAAAAGAATTGGTTTGTAAACCTATTTCTGATTAGTAACTCATTTTTTTGGCAATAACTAATTTTCTTTCATTTAATAGAATGAGGTGAATCAGTAAATTATTCTAGATTAGTCACAATTCTAATCTATTGTCATCAAGACAGGTAAAGAAGAGGGATGCCAATATAGTTATTCAAAAAAGGCAAAGATCTTGAGGTATAAAAAATACGAATCAATGAGAGAATTGTGCAAAAGCTTGAAGAAAATAGAAAAGGAATGAGAGAATATAAAAATCAACTCTCTTATATATTGTGTAAAGGAAGAAAGAAAATTAAAGATTTTATTGGCAAATTACAATTTTCCCGTAATTAGTGTTTACATATTTTGTGATTTAACTTGTCGATTACTCATAATATAGTAACTCATTAGAGTTTTATTTTCAACAATTTTTTGTCGCCCAATTATTTCAAATTCCTAAATACCCCATCTAGTTATTCCAATAATATATTAATACAACCGAATTAACAAACCCTGAAGCCCACATCCTATAATCTATTCACTAATTAATCCTGTCACCTCAAATCCCATCCCGTTCATACCCATTTTCTTTTCACTTTTCTCTCTTTGCAAACGCACCGTAAAATGTATCAAAAGGACAATAGAACAAAATATTTAGAACCATTTCCTTGAAAAGAAAGCTCTAATAAGTTGGTGAATGGTGATAGTGAATGTGATCTGGTCCAAGCTAGTTCTTTTCTTCCTCTTCTTTTTCTTTTTCTTTTTTTTTTTAATTAAGAAAACAATAAAACTCTGTCAAGTTGGTTTTGGTACAGTTAAGAAAAAGGAGAAAGGGGGCTGAGGGCCTCACGTGACATCCTGTGCCGTGGTAAGTAGAGACTAGTACTAGTACGACAGGTCCTCAACTGTTTGTTACTGCTTTATGATGGACGAGGGCAAACATGCATATATGTCTGTGCTCTGCTCTCTCTCTCTCTCTCTCTGTGATTTACTTTCTTAGCTTTCTTACACTGCAATCAATCAATGTTTCATGGGTTTCATCGTCTTCTTTCCACGACCACTACTGCAAATTCATGACACGTTTCCTCGTTGCCCCCTAAACTTTACCTGATCCTTTTATTTTATTATAGCTTTTATTAAATTGTTAGTCAGTCTCTTTCTTATTTCTTCTTCGTTGCTTTTTTCCCTTGCTATATAATTTCTTTAGGGGCGTTCATGAAATTCCCATGAAATCCCAGCTTTCGGTTTTCAGATTCACGACTTGAGTTATCCAATATATATAATTTATGTTGTCCCAAATAATTAATGGAACTGAGATATAAATGTATAGAAGCTAATACATTGTGCAAAATAATTATGTCAGAAAAACTGTATGAACCATTACAAAAATAGATAATTGTGATGCAATTATAACTGTAGCTAAACAAGCGACATAAGCTTATTATATCAAAATCGGAATGGAATGCCAGTATTCTATAGCTCTTCAAAATTTCTATTAAAGATCCAATATTGTCAATATTTTTTTCTTAAATTTATTTATGGTGGCGGATATGTTCCACAAATATGGTCCTATGCCAAATTCCCTTCATATGTACATATGAAATAAGTTTTAGCCCCAAACTCACATATCAACCTAGACGTTGTTTGGTTCCAACTCATTTAAAATTAGATTTTTTTTTTTTTGAAAAAAAAAATGAACCGAGAGAATTATTTGAACGAAACTGAAAGACGATTTTTTTTTTTTTTTAAGGGGAAGGATGTTTACTTTTGATTCAAATAAAAAGAGAAGAAGAAATTAAGTCACATGTCGACTTCACGTAATGGAATAATAAAAACTGAGAGTTTAATTTGATTTGATTACCCTCGAAAGGGGACCAAGGAGGGAGAGAATCGTGGGCTGCGGGGACAAATGTACTCACGGTAATTGGTTTCAGGCTGTGCTTGTACAGAAAAGGACACACTTTTTTTAATCCCAAAAGGGAATTTTTTTTAAAAGAAATAAAGAAATAATCTCCACAGAATATGCCACGTTGGCGAGTCGTAGGTGTCTGTCCCTTTGGTGCCTGCAATCAGCGACTTTGCCAACCCACGCGTGGGCGTCGTTGTCCGCTGTCCGGTCTTGGTTCGGTCCATGCGCGCAGGTTCACTTGCCCATCTAAACTATAAATTACGCCCAGGGCTGGTTTACTTATATACACAATGTGTGTCCATATATATATATATATATTGGGCACATATATTATATTATATGTTGCCTTATGAAAAATGCATTTAAATATATAGTAGATGTTGATATTAAATCTGTTCCTTCTTATAATTTCAACTTTGGAAGCAAGAAACTAGACTGAGAGCGGCCGGTGTTAATATTCTAGATTTTCATCACGATATGCGGTCTATAATGAAATAAAATAAAAAAAAGGATCAATATCCAATATTTCCATACTAGTTCTTTTGATTGATAGATAGACTTACTACTTAAACACTGAGATTTCTCATTTCTTTTTAATCTGTATTCCTAAAATAAAACAAATAAAAAAGAATTAAAAGATATTTTAGCTTTAACAAATTACATTATTTAGTGTGCTAGGTCCATTTATCTTACACATTGTCAATTTGTCATAGTATAATATTAACTATTAACAAAATATTTTTGTATAAAGTAATAAAATACTAAGTACTGATCATCTATATTTACTCAAAAAAAAAAAAAAGAAAGGTACTGATCATCTATAATGGACTCAAGTGAACCTAAATCCTCCTCAACTCAATATTTTTATTATTAGAGAAAGAAACTTTAATTCAGCCAAAGAAAACCCCAAAAAAAAAAAAAAAAGAAGAAGAATCCAAACTTCTTTTAATAAAATTTAGTATAGAATGGGGAGTGATTAATTTTCCGAGCTCTATAAAAGAAGAACGATACATGAATGGAAATATTCAATTTTCTCATTTCACCAAACCAACCAGTAGAAAACGACCATAGTACTAGAGAGAGACTCTTTGAAACAGAAACGGAGCCTGTTCTCTCTTTTTCTTCCCATATCTGTCTTTCTCTGAAAATCTTTTTGATTCTCCATCTTCTTCGCCATTAATTCCCCCCGCCTTCTTCAAAACCCTAGGCCTCCTCTCCTCTCCTCTGTATATGGACAAGTTATGCTCTTCGTTTTGAGAGCCCTTTTCAATTTGGTTCACTGATAATAACGACAATTTCAAACAACCTATATATATATGCTTTTCTCTCGTATAAAAAGATTTTCACATACATATATTTGCAAATGGACTCTTGCGAATTTGATAACGTCAAGGCCGAGAAAGACATCGCCATGAGAAAGTACTACTACCATAGCCATAGCCATAACCATAACCGGAGCAAGTTCAAGTGGCTTTTCTTGGAGGCGTGCGCCGCACTCTTCGTCCTCATGCAATCCACCACCTGGCTCCCCGTCGCCGCCCATTTCTCCGGCCAACTCCTCCGCGAGGCGATCTCCGTCTTCCGAAGCCACCTCTTCGTTTTCCTCCTCTTCAACGCCATCCTCCTCGCCGTCTGCGCCCTGTCCGCCCGATTCCCCAAACCCAGCGACGCCGCCGCCGGAGCCGGATCTGGGCCCGACTTGTACGACGAGTTCGTCACCAACGGCGAGTTCGGCCGGAGGATTCCTGCCGGAGACGGATCTCCGGCGCCGGTTAACCCTCCCCGCGCTCCCCCCGAAAATGTCGGTTCAACTACTCCCGCTCGTAACCGAAGCGACGCGGACGCGGAACCGAATGGTTCGGCTTGTACGGACAAGGAAGAGGGGGCCAAGGCGTTGGTGGTGAAGAGTTGTTACCGAAGGACTCAATCGGTGAGACTGGAGGAAAGGAGAAAGGCGGTGGTGGATCGGTCTCAGAGGGAGTTCCGGCGGTCGTGTACGGACGTTTTCAAGAAGTTGGTGTCATCCGACGGCGAAGAAGAGGCGGCGGCGGCGGCGGAGGAAGAGGAACCGAGCGGGGCGGCGGTGGTGAGTAAGATGAGCAACGAGGAGTTTAACCGGACGATTGAGGCATTCATTGCGGCCCAAAAATGGCTTCAGAGGGAGGAGTCTAAGGAAGAGCGTGAAACAGAGCAGTATACGGCTCTCGCTGTTTGCCAGTGAAGACAAATGTTTTGTTATTACTGCTTAAAATAATTTGTGAGTAGAAATTACTAGGTTTTTTTGGACATTAATTAGTGTTAGGAACCATATAATCCATCTGTGTTTTTCTGATTAATCGCGTTTTACTATTCTAGTTACACAGTTTGGATAATGTATAGTGATCATCCTATCATCCTTTTTCTCCGTGGTTAGGAAAAATCTCTCGAGTATTTTCATGAACTACTACTCTTATCTGCCTTTGAGGGTTAAGTGGTAAGAAAATTCATGATTATGGATTCCATTTCTATTTTTTTCTCTAATAGTAGTATTAATTAAATGATTAGTTGGAACAGTGGTTGTATTGGGATCGGTTCCCGATTTATATTTAATATGGACTATTTGGATAGAGAGACAGATTGATCTATCTAATTCTTTTGGATGAAATATTCAGTGAATATGTTATTTGTGTGTTGGAATGCCTCAAGGCTCTAAGGAAGGACCCGACTGTGCCGAACATTCCGATTCAGGGCATCCTCATGATAAAAGCGGACCACACTCCCTAGTAGTAACTGTTCTATTTCAGATTTTGTAAACTTGGAATACATGTAGCCCCATATCTTTTTTTTTTTTTATTTTTTTTTATTTTCTTGATACCATGATTTTAGATTAGCCAAAAAAAGTAGTGAATGATTCCTCTTTTGATGACTTGATATTAAAGTAGGTACCTGGATTGAATGTGGTTCTACTTGACAAGGGTCTTAATTTGTTACCATGAAATAAGAGGGTGATGAAGGAAATTTTGAATGGTTTTTTTTTTTTTTTTGGTAATAACGAGAAAAAAAAAAAAGGATAATATCTATTTGGGGTTTTGGTTGGGGGAAAGATCTTGCGCGTCTTGATTGGGACTGAGAAATTGGTACTATTCGTGAAAACAAAGGCAGTACACAATATTGTGCGTTGTCGTTTTCATATGGTCGACAAGGTCTTGGCTACTTGAGGCATTAACCTTTGCGATGGTTTTCGTTGTTTCAATTCTCATTTTTCTTTCCATTTCATATATTCAAAAGCAACGAAGGAAAAAGGCTAAGGAAAACATTAAGCCTAAAAAAAAAAACTGAAGGGCATTTCTTTAAACCCAAAAATTAGAAAGAAGAATAAGTAGACCATTGTGTTGATGATCATATGATTGATGGGTCTTTTGCAAGGCGAATTTCATGGCTTTTCATAGAGCAAAATAATATTATTATACACAGAAAATCACACCATGGAAGCATGTAATCTTCTCAAGGGCAAGTAAAGTAACTTTATGCTCTAATTTAAACGTATTAGATCTCTTTTATTTAGGTTTCTCATAATTACCTACACTAAGTAGAGAGTAGTGGAATGTGAAGCTTTTATACTCTTTTCTTTTGGTGTTTGAATTAATATACCGCATGAAGTACGCTAAGTGCCACTAATGCCTTTTCCTTTCCTCCCCAATGAGTATTCTCGTACGAGTTAACACGTCAAACTCTTACATAGGCCTCAAATATTTTTTTATTTTTTATTTTTTACATTCGAATTTTTTCAATTTTCATTAAATTCTACTTTTCTATTTTGACAATTTATTCGTTCCCAACTTCTTTTGTTTCTAGTGGGGCCTCATATGGGGCCCAAATGAGAAAAGAAAAGTAAGTGAAGTGTTTTATAGTGGTGGGATTTGCATAAAACAATTCCATTTGTTGTGGAGATGTGGGGTAAGAAGGGGTTTATATTAGTTTTTTGGATTTATTGAAGCTTCTTTGCAATGAAGCAGCTTGCTCTTATCCACTCGTTGTGGAGCATAACAAAAGGGATAAAAGAGCTTTTTATTTTTTAATAATTATCAAGACCAAACATTTCCTCTTCTCTTTTCCCAAAATAAAGGGAAAAAGAAAAAACAAAAGAACATTTCCTTTTTCTATTTTGCTGTGAATCCGCTGGGCACCAGCCACATGCCACCTACTCTTGGTACTTTTTTTTTCCCTCACAATTGGTAATTATTACTTATTTAATTAAACATACCCCAATTATTATGTTTAGATATTCACCCCTTCCCTCCGTACCATAACCAAAATCTGGCCCATCCACTCTAAAGTCTAAACACATCGTCAGGCACGAAAAATATTGTAATATTATCTTGGACCATCTAGATTCTGTGTTAATTTACTTAATACATTTTCTTTATAAAAAATGTTTTATGATTTTTTTTGATGTATTTATGAGTTAATTTTGAGTACGAGAGAAAAATTACCTACTATAGTAGCACTTTTTTTTTTTGGCTCAACTACTATAGTAGCATATTGGTTTGATTTGCCGACGTTAAAAATTGTGTATCAATTTTGCTTGAAATTAAGAGATTTTCTTTCGGAAAGGTATATGGAAATTGAACATATAGGTCTCCGAATAACAAATTAACGACAAAGTTACAATAAAAGACTTCGGACTTAAAGAAAATCGCACCATGCTTTATTCAAAAAAATTACTTTACTCTTTGTTTACAAAATTATAAATGGACTATAGGTATAAATTCAGAATTGTAAGAAATATTAATTTATATATCAATGCTGTACCTGTCTCTGAACTCGAGCAATAATATTACGCTTTCTCTGCTTAATTTGTCATTAAGTTTATTATTCAAAAGAAATTTTTTTGTATAATTAAGTTTCCCTTTTCCGATACTGCCCACTAGCTGTCAATATATATGCCAATGTCTTAGGGCTCCACCATTCTTTCAATTTTTTTTATTTTTTTGGGGTACTAAACTATTACAATAATTTAGTAAGAAGAAAAAAAAAGAGAAAAAAAGGGGCCATATAATACTACTATCTTGCATTATTTATGTGCATATTTATATTTTTTGAGGGGTCAATGACCTAACAAGGACAATTGCAAAGGAAAAAGGTGCATACGAGAAGAGTACTACTAGATTACAACGATCACTTGGGTGAATGTAGTAACTAATAATTAAGGAGGGAATTAGACAAATAAAGAGATTTTTAATTGCTCCAGTCAACATCATGAACAACAAAGTTGGACCCTAAAGAGGAGAAATAGTATCCATCAAGCAAACCTGAAATTGTAATAAAATCGTATACAAAACAAAAATTGTCCCCCACATTTGTTTTTTAAGATGCCAAACTGCCGACTCTATATGCTTTGCATGTGTCGATAGATTAACAAATATTAATTGTTGCGTTTTAGTTATGTGTCAAGTAAATTAATAAGTTTCAGCATATTGTATGTTGTTGCTTTTGAAAATCATTTTTTTTCCCCTCAAATTTTAGAATTAGCCGCTTATGAAGACCGAAAAGTACCGTGATAGTGTGATAGTGAAGTAGATGACGAATTGATAGAAGAGCTTCCCATATTAGTTTACTAATAATAATTGAAGATTTAGAACATTTAAAAAGTACAATAATTGAAGATTTTGACAATATATATTGAAATCCAAGAAAATTTGTGCTTTACTATGCCAACCCCATTGCAAAAATAAAAGAACCATTAATAGTACTTATATTAAACCATATATTATAAACAATAAAATCAAAGTTTGACTCCTTCCGTGCGTGGTGAACCCTTTTATACAGTGGGCCGTAGTAGACAAATATGGTGGGCTCTACGTCCTTCTCATCCTAATGGGCATCCCTAGTTTAAGAGAGAGTTGCAATATTATAATTATTAGTTTTTTTTTTTTGGATAATTCGTCAGTTAGGAGTTCGAACCGTATTGTTCATCTCTTTAATTTTTTTTCTTTATTAGATAATATCACTTTTATATTTTGTATTTTGACATTTTGTTTAATTTATATCTTGTGTTTTAGTTATTATCAATATTAACTTTTAGATTTAAAATCTATTATAAATTTATACCTCGATACCAATTTAGAACAGTTAATTTATCAAGATGATTTAATAAACTTATTCTCGGATAAATTTTTATACAGTTTATTTTTAATTTTTTAAGCGGCATCTTGGTAAATTAACTGCTCTAAATTAGTGTTAGTATATAAATTTGTAACAAATTTCAAATCTAAGGATCAATATTGATAATAACCAAAACATAAAATATAATTTGAACAAGTGTCAAAATATAAGGTATTAAAATGATAATATCCCTTTTTAAAAAAAAAATGTTTGGAAGATAGTATATTACCTTTAGCCTATATTTACTAATGTGCAATGGACCGTAATTTCTTAGGGAATAAGAAAATGTTTTCATTTCTAGTTAATTAGAAAACTAGTTTGAGAAAATTGGTGAGGGAAACATAGCTGGACCTTTTTTTTTCACAATTGAAATAAATTATAAAATTACTTGTCAGTATTACTTGTACGTTGTTTTGGTTAATAAATGATTGAAATAGAAGGATATTTTAGTAATTGAGTTATTTTGATTCTTTTTTTTTTTTTTTGAATGAAGTTATTTTGATTCTTATATATTCTTAGATTGCTAATAAATGTGTAAAGACCATAAAAGGAATTAGGTTGATTCCATTGCAACTTATAACTGATATATAAACACAAGAAAATGAATCAATTCCATTTCTTATTCATTCTCATCCATTCATTTCAAAATCTTAATTATCAATTATAGATTAGTAAATATGATCCGAGTTTGTTTCTTTTTCAAGGTATATTACCTTTTGAAAATGCCTACATGCAGTTGATAATTTATTATCTGCGTAGTCTAGTCCGAAATGTATTGTATGTTGATCAATATATAATATCATGCGCATGTACTTAAATATTAGGTTAAGAAAAAAAAATTTACTATTTGCATTATTTTTTTGGATCAATTCTCTCGGACTTGTAAGGATCAAAAACTTTATCTTGGCATCACAAGGGCCGTCGAGATCCGAGGATGTGCCGGTTTTGGAACTGGGGTCATACAATTAACCAAATTACACGTGTTAAATAGAAAACAAGCTGTTCTATCTTTTTTTTTCTCTTTTCTTTTTGAAAGGAAAACAACTTTATTAGTATTCAAATAAGGATTACAATAACAAATTGAATTATATATAACCTATCACAAAATCGATTCATAAACTTAAAAATAGAAAAACCCTTAGAGATCTCAGAGCATAAGTAGTCCCCAATAACGATCTTAAAGAAAAACTCTATAAGGACAAAATAGAACTCTTCAATGGCTCATTTTGATTTTCACAATCCGAATTAGCACTTTTGATTGATTCACTGAATGAGATTCTGTTAACTCCGATTTGCCATAGTAACTACCTTTCCAGATCTCAATAAAAAATAACATAGATTTGGAGGACAACCACACCATTAATGAAGAAAAAGCTAAAAACAACTCAAACCATATATTTGGGTGTACTAAGACTATCATAGATCTAGATCTAAGTATATGACTGTCTTTCTGAATAAAAGAATTATTTGAAAATAAAAATAAAAACAGAAAAAAAAAAAGAAAAAAACCCATAACAGAGAGAGAGAAAACCCCTTCATCTCCAATAGTAGAGGCATCTACTAAAATAGGAGGCGAGGAGGAATTAGAAGGCTATCTACCGGGGGAGAGATCTCTATTATCAAGATATTAAATTACCTTGGGTTAAAACAATTTGTTTTGTCTCATATATAATAAAGGTCTTGAGAAATTAAAAAAATTCCAAAAAAAAATAAAGAGTTATAAACAATTAATAGTCACGTACTCACCTCTTGCACCATGCCCAGCAACTCAATTATTAATTTGTGTTGTGCTATAACGGATAAATTAAAAGAAGAAAACAAACAATTAAATTTTCTTTTCTATACATATGCCCACAAAAATTTGTTATAAATATAATATGGACCATGATTAGGCATAGGTGAGATTCTTTTCCATTTTGATTTTGGTGTGGTTGAAAGGAAATTATTTTAAAAGAACTTATATCTAATTGGGACTGGATAGGAATCGCGGGCAGTTTCTGTTTAAAGAAAGGATAAAGGGACATGCATTGCAAAAACTTGGTATTTTTGGCAATGCCAACTGTACGGCACAATAATATCTAGTGAATTATTCATATTAGTTTAGTCTCTTTTTATTATTTGATTATATTAGTTCAACTATGTGCATGATTCTACCACGTGTTGACTAGCAACCAAAACACGTACAGTTTATCAATAATTCCCAAACTGGAAAACATATTATTATATTAATAAGCCCTCTGTATGCTCTTAATTAACCAACCAAACAAAGGACAGTGGCCTGAATAGGTAGCAACCAAGACATGTACAGTTTTTCAATAAGTGCTCTATGTCGGAGAGTGACCAGCAACCAAGACACGTACAGTTTTTCAATAAGTACTCTATATCGGAGAGTGACCTGAGCATTAATTTGTTAGGGTTTTGCTCGGATATATTTTTATTTTGTGTGTGTATTTTTTTTAATATTTTAAAATAAAATAGAAGATGAATTTTTTTTCCAGTAAATTCTTAAAAAAATTCAACCACTATTTTCATTTTAAAAAATAAAAAATAAAAATGTTTCCAAACATCACTACAACAAAAAAGAATTGTAGCGACGGCATCTATAACGACGATAAATTGTCGCTACTATAGACCTATATGTATAGCGACGACATTGAGTTTGTCGTTACTATTGAAGGTCAACCATGAAAAGTTGACTAAAAATGCTATAGAGATGACAATTAAAGGTCAACCGTGAAAGGTTGACTAAAAATGCTATGTGTCGCTATAGGGAAAAGTCTTATGTCGTCGCTATAAAATGTACGGAAAAATGCGCCCTTGTACAGTAACTCACCCGCGGAAAAATAAGTACCTTTTCGGAGATTGTGAAAATATCAAACCCTATAGCGATGACATTTGTCGTCACTATAGAATTTTTATTTTATTTTTTAATTTCAAACCAGAATTAATTAATATAAAAAATTAAAAAAACTATAGCGACGACACGATAACTTCTCGTCACTATAGGTAAACCTGAAAATTTGGGTGGGTAATTAGTGACTACCCAAATTTGACTCGAAAAAAATTAAAATTAAAATGGTCTTGTCAAGGCTATAGCGACGACATTCGAGATTTATTGTCGCCGCCATAGATCCTACAACATAAAAACTCACAGACATCAGTTTTTTCACATTCACCCACATATCTCTCTCTCTCCAACTCGCTGGCGGCCTCTCTCTCTCTCCTCGTTCTCTCTTTATCTATAGGTAATGCTCTCTCTCTCTCTGTGTGTAGAGAAGCGCTGCCGCCATCCTCCTTCGCCATCCACCTCCACCGGCTCACCGGTTAGTCTTTTCTTGTTTCTTAAATATTTATTTAGATTATTAAAAATAATTTTTTAAGTAATTAGTTCGACTATTAAAAATAAGAATTAGATTATATTATTGTTATATTTATTTATTTGTTAATAATAGGTTAGTTTTATATAATAGTTAAAAATAATGAGATTAGATTATTATTGAAATGTGGTTATGTTTTTATATTAGTTAAAAATAACAAGTTAGTTTATATTATTTAAATTATGTAATATAGTTTGGTATATTATATTTGTGGTATGGTTAGATAACGTAGGATTATTTTGGATTTGTGATATGGTGAGATCATTTTGTTTTTAGGAATATTGTGAGATTTATTTGGATATATTAAAATATTTTGTTAGATTATGTTGGTTTGTGGTTAAATTGAATATGTGAGATTAATGTTTGTGTGAAAATGATATGGAAAAAATTATATTTGTAAGTAATTATATTTTTGGTTTATGTTGTATATTTAAATTTAGATTTATGTTAGATTAGATTAGAAATAATAAAATTAGATTAATATGAATGTTAGATTAGTGATTTAATTTAATAATAAATGATGAAATTAGATTAGAATAAATTTTGTAATTTAATTAAAAATATGATCTAATAATAAAAAATATGATAAAAATTAATAAATGATAATAGGAATAATTAAATAAATTAATAATTTAATTTAATAAGATATNTATATTTTCATTAATAATTAAATAATTAGTAAAGGTAATAAAATTAATTAATAAAGTTAGTAAAATGAGTAATTAGATAAAACTATTAATTATTTTCATAATTAGGACCTGAGTATAAGCTAATAATAAATAAAAAGAAATTAAAGAGTAAGATTAATTATATAATTAAATTTAAATAACTAATTTAAAATAATATTTTTTAAAAAATGGCATCAACTCTCTTTTAAGATTAGCTACTACTACTATTACTACTACTACTACTAATACTACTATTAATAATAATAATAATAATAATAATAATAATAATAATAATAATAATAATAATTATACATGAAAATAAATAAGCTTAAATAATAATAATACATAAAATAAATAAAAAGTAATAATAAATATATTATCACAATAATAATAATAATGATGATGATGATGATATCATTATTATTATTATTATTATTATTATATGAAAGTAAATAAGCTTAAATAATAATAATAATAATAATACATAAAATAAATAAAAGGTAATAATAAATATATTATCACAATAATAATAATAATAATAATAATACATAAAATAAATAAAATGTAATAATAACTATATTATCACAATAATAGCAATAACAGTAGTAATAATAATACATGAAAATAAATAAGCTTAAATAATAATAATACAAAAAATAAATAAAAGGTAATAATTACTATATTATCGTAGTAGTAATAATAATAATAATAATAATAATAATAATAATAATAATAATAATAAATAAAAGGTAATAACTAGTCCTTTAATTCACAAAACTACCCAAAATGTCCCTAAAATAAAAAATTACAAAAATACCCTATAGTTACTAAAATACCCCTTATAATTTCTTAGATACTTGAAATATCCCTACACTGAATAAAATACCTAAAATACCCCAAAAAACTATATAATATGATAAGTACCCCAGAGTTCACAATAATGCACGAGAATGATCACCACACATAAATTGGTTTGGAATGTTCTTGATTATCACATTCAGCGTTATACAATTGTGATGATCAAGAACATTTCAAACCAGTTGATATGTGATGAGAAAGGTTGCAGTCATAATGTATACAATTATATGCATAGTGACTTTAATACATGCATGCATTATTTTATTCATAAAAAAAATTACCTTAGACCCGTTCAGGAGTCGATGAGAGATTATGCATCTCGATATCGATTCCTGAATTGTCCTGTTTGGACAATTTGAGATTACACGTTATGTTCTATCAATTACTTATAAACATTGTTCTTTGGTTGAGTTCAGGCGGCACATTCATGTATTCTCTGGGTGTGTATATATATGTATCACACTTAGGAGAACTGTAGGGAAATGCTGCCGAAATTTTGGCGTGAACAGAATAATATTTGAGTGAATGATGAACCACATAATAAAGTAATCTTGAATGGGATAGGGCCTTACCCTTTAGAAGTAGAGTCATAAGGTGGATTTAGGACATATTATAATCATACATATAATCTTTGACAATCATTTCTAACTCGTTCTGACATCGAATAACAAGTAATGCAGAAACATATCAGTTGACAAGAGTTAGATACATTTGAGGAACCGCTTTTACAAGGAATATTGGAATAGTGCAATGACATTTCTTGATAGGGCAAAAAGTTTTGTGAATGACCGAGGCAAAATTCATTGTTCATGTAAAGAATATCACAATGTATTGCATAAGACACTTGATGTGGTGAAGACACGTATAATAACTCATAGATTTGATATAGAGTATACCACTTGGACATTTCATGGAGAAGTTGATGATGTGGACATTCTGCAAAATGACATGCATGGAGGTAATGATGTAGTAGATGAGATGGTAAATGTGATAAATAACTTCATAGGTCTATTTACTCATGATCCTATTCATATTAACGTGAACGTGGATGAAGATGTTGCAATATCGTCTTCTATATCTGTAGAACAGTATGATGATTTGTTCTCCGAAGTTGAGTCAGAATTGTGTCCTGGGTGCACACATTTCTCGGCGTTGAATTTCTTGGCCAAACGTATGCATTTGAAAGTAATGCATAAATACAGTAATAAATCATTTGATAGCCTATTAAAATTATTAAAAGATGCGCTTCCAGTAGAGAACAAGCTACTGGGGTCACACTACGAGGAGAAAAAATGGATGTCTAAGTTGAGATTAGGGTACGAGCCAATTCATGTTTGCAAATATGATTGTGTTTTATTTTTGAAAGAAAATACAGACAAAGAAAATTGTCCTATATAAGGGATGAGCCGTTGGACAGATAAAAATACAAAGGACAAGAAGGTATCTCACAAAGTGTTACAGTATTTCCTATTGATACTGCGGTTAAAGCGATTGTACAGGTCGAGACACACTATAACAAGTATGAGGTGGCACTGTTCAGGTTGTTCTAATGAGGAAGGGGTGTTAAGACATTCAGTTGATGGAGAAGCATGGAAAGAGTTTGATCGTAGATATCCTAAATTTGCCAAAGAACCAAGGAATGTATGATTAAGATTGGCGGTAGACGGATTCAATCCATTTAGCAACATGAGTTTGTCTTACAGTGTGTGGCCAGTGGTATTGACGACTTATAACTTGCTACCATAGCTATGCACGAAGGAGTGTTATTTCATGATGTCATTGTTAATTCCTAGTTCTCAATCTCTAGGGAAAGATATGGATATTTTTCTGAGGCCGTTAGTTGAGGAGTTGAAACAATTATGGGTTGTCAGGATAGATACTCAAGATGCCACTAGAAATAACACATTCAAAATGCGAGCTGCGCTTTTGTGGACTATTAATGATTTTCCGGCCTGTAGTAGTTTATCTGGTTGGCGTGGTCAAAGTTACAAAGCTTGTCCAACCTGTAACAAAAACACTCCTTCATTGAGATTGAAGACCAAAGCTTATTATGTGGGTCACAGACGTTTCCTGCCAACTAATCATTCAATGAGAAAAAAGTAAAAAATTTGATAGGAAACCAGAGAGAAGAAACCCGCCTTGGCATTTCAGTAATGATGACATTTTAGAACAACTGAGACAGTTGCCGCATATATTGCCAGCTAAATATCCAAGTTATGGAGGGATTAAGAGGAAACTTTACAAAAACGAACTAAACTAGAGAAAGAAAAGTATATTTTATGAGCTAGATTATTGGTCGTCATTATCTTTGAGACCTAATCTTGATGTTATGTATATTGAGAAAAACGTATGTGATAGTGTTCTTGGCATAATGTTGGGAATTGAAGGCAAATCAAAAGACACAATTAATGCACGACGTGATTTAACTGATATGAAAATAAGACGAGAGTTGTATCTGGGTGAATCAGGAAACAAGTTGATTAAACCTCACGTACAATACACACTCACTGCCGATGAACTACATAAATTCTGTCAATTTATTAAGTCAGTTAAGTTTCCCGATAACTTTGCAAGTAACCTGCGGAGGAATGTAACTGATAATGACTCAAAAATAATTGGCCTGAAGTCGCATGATTATCATGTTATTATTCAGCATTTGTTGGCTCCTGGCATAAGAGCTTTTACAAATAAGGAAATATCGTCGACAATTATTGAACTCTGTAACTTTTTCCAACAAATATATGTTAGGAGTTTGAGTAAGAAGCACTTGGAGAATTCTAAAGATGTCATAGTTCTTATTCTTTGCAAGCTTGAACGGATATTTTTTCCTATATTTTTTGATATCATGGTTCACTTAGTGATGCATTTGCTCGAAGAAGCGTTACTTGAAGGACCTGTTTACTTCAGATGAATGTATCCGTATAAGAGATAATATAAAAAATTGAAGGACTATGTTAGAAATCGAGCAAGTCCTAAGGGATCTACTACTGAAGGTTATATTATTGATAAAATATTAATGTTTTGTTTAATGTATTTCCAAGGGATTGAGACGAAATTTAATCGTCCTGATAAGAATGAAAATGGTATTGACAGTGGTCTGAAAAAATACTTAAGTGTGTTCCAATCCCAATGTCGTCCTATTGAATTTATGTGTCACTTGATATACAACTTCGGTAGAAAGCTGAGTGGTATATATTAAACAATTGCCCAGAGGTCTAAAAAGTATTTGGAGTAAGCTCCAGTAACTAATAAAATATTAAATCATTATGATTATATGGCATCATATTAAACTTTCATATTTTTCCTATAATATAGTGAATATATGAGGGAGCTCTAAAAAAAAGGTGGGCAAAACCTAGATGAACTACAAAGACAACAATTTCTAACTTGGTTTTATATAAAAGTATATAACTTATAATTCCAACCTTCGCATATAACAGTTATTTTCATTATTGTCTACTTTACATTTTAATTAAATTAACAGATGTATTAATTACGTCAACATAGATCCCTGAAGTAACTGATGAGTTGTACTCATTGGCATTTAGGCCACATTTTTATGTCTCATCTTATTCTACATGTATTATCAATAGAACTCGATTCATAACTCATACAAGAAATTATAAACGATTGACTCAAAACAGTGGTATACCTGTCTGGGACTAATGAGATTATATTTTACGGTTGTTTAGAAGAAATTCAAGAGTTCAATTATATAGACACATATTCTGTTGTCTTATTCAAGTACAAATAGTTTGATATCAATCCTAGAAAGAAGAAAATAAAAGTAGAAAAAGATATAAGAAGTATAGCTATCAATTCTGAGTAGTATAAAGATGAACCATACATACTTGCTTCTCAAACTAAGTAAGTTTTTTATATTGATGATTTGTTGAATGGTCCGAATTCTTGAATTGTAGGAGACTTAAGTCATTGAGGTGGATGTGATATACAAGATAATGATATTGAGCCAGTTCTTTTGCAAGATCATAACTTTTCAAAATTTGTCCTAACGATTGAACTTGGCGAGCTGGAGTCTATTAGTTATATTTGTGGGAGTCAAAGTGAACATGTTCAAATTCTGATAATATTATTCATGATGTGGAAGAAGATGATTTTATTGATGATAATGAACTTGACCATGATAATGGATGATTATATAGAAGACGAAGAAGAATTGTAGGTCGACGATAATGATGAAACTGATCAAGATGAACATGAAGATTATATTGATAGCGATGATGATTAATATAAAAATATTTTTAATTATGTATTTTATGATAATATTTGTTACATTGTTAATAAAATATATTTTTTATGAACATCATTTCTATATGCATCATATCATATTTATACTATTTATCAATATTATTTAGTTATGGCTACTGTTGGGCCCATATATCATGGAGGAGATGCAAGTGGAGACTCCCCACCAGACCCGTTTAGGATTCCTGCCCTGTGTCAATCAGATATAATGAATATTTTTACTTTGTCTAAGTAATAAATAAAAATATATACATTTCTCGTTCATTTTATTTGATTGATTATTAATATTTTTTCAATCCTTTGTAGTACCGATCGATCAGAGGAAACGTTCAAAGAATATATCTTTGAACTTGCAGGAGAAGCTTGATTCCTTGGAGCCAAGTCAATGACTCTCGATCTCGTTTGACAAGACGGGAGCTGCATGGAGAGCTGTTAAAGAGAACCAGAAGTATTTTTCTCATCTTAATGGGGTGCTCGTCAGCAAGAATACAGAACTTTTTCACAAAAGTAAGGCAAAGGTTCCTGCTAAACAAAAGGCGAAAATAGAGTCTGGTGTCAAGGTAAGAATTTTTTATTTATTATTATATCTTTGTGATTTATTGAAATTATTTTTGTTAAATACTTTATTTCTTGGTTGCAGAAGTACTTCCAGTATAAAGATGTTAGCAATAACGAGCTGCCTTGGGTATCCTAAGGCATTGACCACACCGCTCAAGACATCTATAAAAACTGAAAGAATGAGCTCAGTGAACACTTCAAGCTCAATGGCAGGGACAAGAACAATCTTGATCTTCTCCGTGCTCGTCGTTCTGTTTCTCCCGATATGACTCAGGAGATTTGAAATAAGTGCATGGATTATTTCAGCTCTGAGGAGTTCAGGGTTAGTATTTCGTTTAATTATTCTTTTACTACGTTAATTTTATAACTATTACATTATTAACTAATGACTTTAAAATGGCAAGCTATGTCTAAGAGAAATGCTGGTAATAGGGGACAGATGAAGTATGTCAGTAGGCAGGGGCGTAAGTCTACTATCGCCAGTATATATGATATGGTAATCTTCTTATAACTTGTTTCTTACTTTTATATTTTTTTTATTGCTTTTGTATATGTACTTATCTAATTCAATGCACAGGGGAATCCTGAGACGGGAGATTTGCAATCGATCGTAGAGAACTACCGACAGAGTTATATGGATCCTGTGACTGGCATGTGGCCTTCTGAGGAGGTTGAGCAGAATTATATGAGTAACTTATAAATTATTTGTATTCATTGATTGTCTACTAATTTTATTTTTTTACTAACTTTTTCCCAACTATTTTTAGCATAAGATGGTTGAGATTCACATGAATCAGTTGCAGTCTCAGGTATCTTCATTTGCCTCTGGTTTTGAAGCTCAAGGGAGCTACTAGCACTTCTTCTACAACAGCTTCTCCACCACAGGATCCTCATGTGCCCGACTCTGAGTTGCTAGAATTTTTCAGCCAGACACAGAGTTATTTGGCTGCTGTCCACCAGTATGAAGCAGTTCTCCTACCACAGCGTGATGCAGAGAGCTAGTACTTCAGTGAACAACTGCGTCACATATCTAGTGTATTGGCGAGATTGGTTCTGGGATTCCATATGTCTATTCAACTGCCTGTTGTTCCTGATATTCTTCCGATGCCCCTAGCACCTACATTGTCTTTGAAATTTTGATCTGAACCTCCTCCCCCAACTTCCGACATTTAAGACAACGCAGATCAGGATGAGACCGACTTGGATAGCTAGCTAGCTAGCTAGATAGTTCAATTTTTTTTTTTTGTTGAATACTTTTATTAAATTTTTATTTTATGTGTATTTTTGTTTTAGATTTATTTTAAAATTTATTTTAATTTAAAATTTAAAATTATATTTTATGTTTCAAATATTTTCAATTTGTTTCTATTTTTTATTTTTGTAATTTTATTTCTAATTTTAATAATTTAACTATTTTAAAAAAATTAAAACATCTATAACGACGACTATAAGTTTTTTAATTTAATTACGAAAAAAATAAAATATCTATAGTGACGACATTATTGTTGCTATAAATTTTTGAATTTGATTAGCGTCATCGCTATAACTATATTTAAAAACATATATGTATATATTTTAAAAATATATCGTCATCGTCGCTATAGTGGTAACGACGGCTGCCATCGTCATTTTTTAGCCATCGTTCGACGACATATGTCGTTGCTATAGTAGACTATTTCGACGATAAAATTTGTCATCGTTATAAAGGAGATATACTAACGGATCTATACCGATGACTAATTTACGACGACATTGTCGTCGCTAGAGAGCTATAGCAGTGACTTTCTGCTCTCGTTACTATAGATCCTTTTTCCTGTAGTGCATGCCATTAGAAAGCAATTCTCTTAATGCCATTCAAACTCTTGCTTGACAAAATGCTTTTGCTTAAGAGTCCCCTACTAAATGACATTAGTTGTTTGTTGGTTGACGTCTCGTGTTCTGTTTGCATTGTCTTTAATTTTTCCTATATACTGATTAGAGAAGAATTATAAGTGTATCTCTTACATTTTTGTTAGTGATTTACTAGTTTCTATTTAAATAAAGTACCAGTCTTTATTTAAAAAAAAAATAAGGAAACATTTTTTTTTTAAAAGATAAAAGATATGCTTGCTGAAAAATTGGTATCCTCGTGGGTAAGTTGATTTAAACAGTCAACTAAGCCCTTCAGACTCAAGGCTTCTAATATATCTATATATATATGACACCATTCTAGTAGGTATTTTTTTTTACTTATATATAGATATTGTTTTGTCCAATAAAAATTAGTCACACATGTCTTTTTATAGTAAAAGATGGAAAAGAGAAATATTAAATAATGAATATTTTTTATTTTTTTTTTCAATCACTCAAATTATGGTATCCGTTAGATCATGATCTAACGGCTAAAAAAAATATCTATAAAAAAATACTTACTAGATTGAGAACCATATCCATGAGTTTGGTTTAAATGGTTACAACAATATTTACCCATTGATGGTTATAATGGTTTAAGCCGTTAGATTTATATCTTATGGTGGTGATTAATTTGGTGGTTGGCCAAAAAAATTTAATGCTATTTATTAGCATCAAAAAAATTTAATGCTATTATTATTTTTTTTAGTATCTATTCATGGTCACAAAAAAATTGAAACCATTGAGAAGTCATCCCCATATATATATATATATATATATGTGTGTGTGCATACATAGTTTAGTTTGCTTTATTGAAAATAAATAATAAACTCGAGTTATATTTTGCTTCGTAAATACCTACTTTTACTTACTTTTGCAAATATAAGAATAAATTTACTACTTTGGCTTTTTTTCCCGAGTCCCGCGTACAGAAGTGGATTTTTGGGACAATTGGCAAAAGAACTTTTTTTAAAATACATATTTGCAAAATAGCTTATATTTTTAATTTATTTGCAAAGTAATCTTTCTTGACAATACTCGATTATATTCAACTACATAATTGACTACGCTCAACACCATACCCGACAATATAAAAAGACTATTTTGCAAAAAAATTTAAAACTTAAATTTTTTTTTCAAAATTCACTTTCAAAGGATTCATTCTTCCAAAATTTTCAAATTAATTTTAAAATTGAGACCTTTTAAGGTCTTATATAACTCACGTTTTTCATTTATCACCCAGAGCCTCATTTTCAATTGAGCCACCAGCCTAGTGTTCTTTCACTTTGGCCTAAAAAAGTGATGTCCCCTAATTTTGTTAGGGAAGACTTGTGACAATGTTTAATTAGGAAAATCGTCGCTAAATCTAATATAGTATTGTCTGTCATGAGCTCGTAAGTAGTTCAATCACGTATTATCATGGAATTTTTGGCATATATTTAATATCGATGTCATTTTAAGCAAGCACTTTTTCATGAAAAATGTACTGGTTGTTATATATTTAACATCGATGCCAGAATGGGGCCTGCAGGTTTTTTTTTTTTTTCCCCCAGCAAAAGAGAGACTTCTTAACTGAGCTTTCACAAATATTGGAATTTTTCATGGTTATATATATGTATGACATAATCGACTTTGACTAATATGAGAAGGCTGTTGATCTGTAATAATACAAGATGTTTTTGTCCCCTCTTAGAAGATTTGGTAATGCACATGCATGCCATGAACACAGTTAATTTTGACAAAGACACTTTAGTACATCATCACCAGTTGTGTAGGATATACATGTAAAATAGTAATATATAGCTAATTTCAAATAATATAACTGCCCAATAGTCAACAAACACGAATTAAGCATTGACATTCTTAATTAGCACCTTTCAGCTGCTTGAATTTTGTAATTAATTAACATTAATTAGCGTATATCCATCAGTGTCATTGTCAGTCATGCATATGTGATCGGCGTCACAATCACTGGACATCCACTTTTTAGTCTTGAAAACATTGCCCACTTCTCAATCCTTGAGTCTGGGTCGATCACCTTCCACCTGAATACATTCAAAAACGCCACTCCATATAGGTGTCGTTTACCATCATTCTTTAATTTGGACCACTATTTTTGACTTTTAAAAGTTCTATATATCATATATGTGTTTATATGTGAGATTTCCTGATGCATCACAAAATCTTTTAGTGCTTTAAATTAATAAGTCAATCTTTGTTTTGAAATCTCACATTTCTTTTCTCAAATTTTCAAAGGACATTTTAACAAATGTGATGACAATAATGAGTAACCATCTCTACGAACTAATGTTCGTGATGATACTATGTGATATTAATGTTCAATTATTTGGTCGCTAGCTAGCTCCATATATCTGATTCTTATCTTTATAATGAGAGATATTATTTATTATTTTCTTTTGCTTTGAAGAGAAAACCAGAGATAAGACCAATTAATTATACTCAAAAGGCCGATAGCCTAAGTAGTTAGCTAGTCAAGTTTTGCCCATGGTTCCTTAAATAAGTCAAGAAATTTCAGTGACACATAAAAAATAAGCCCAAAAAGAAAATATATATATATATATATACACATATATGACCTGTAGGTGGTAATTAGGCGGTGGAGAAAAACAAGCATCATGGTTTTCGCCATGTTTATTCCGAGGCACGTCCTCCCTCCCATACCAAAAGCTAAGAAGCTATACGGTTTCGACTCATCCTGATTAATTATGAAAAATGCTCCTTAACAAATTAAAATTTGCTTTAAGAAAATAACTTATATTTTATATTTTTTAGGGAAGAAATTAACCTCAAATCTTGAAGGATTGAACTTGTTTGGATCCTTGTATAATGTAGCATCAAGATGCACCTCTCTAGCGTCAATATTGACGTTCCATCCTTTTTTTATTTTAAATCCTGCGTACAATAAAAAACAGAAATGATACTCTGAGAAAGGGAACAAGTACAACTATAAAATATGGTTTATAAATTGAATATATGTTTAAAAAGAGGAAATATAATATTGAATATATTTCGTAACTAGACATAGTATTTGTATATAAAATATTTGGGAAAGTAAACAAAACCTTCAATCTCACAGTTGTGGAGAGCTAGTCTTGGAAACCAGGGTACTACTGACGCCATTCTTAAGGATTCTTTTACAACCTGTTTCATGTCATCCCTTTTTTAAATTTTAAAATTCAAGAAAAAATGAAAATGATAACAAAAAGAAAAAAAAAATTGGTTTTTCGACGTGTTGAGTCCTTGGGGCTGAAAATATGAAATTACCTTAGAAGAATATGGCATATCATTAAGATCTTCCAATGTGAGAAATGACTCTGATGATGTTTTCCTTATTAGTTGAAATTGTTCATTCTGTTTGTATCA
This sequence comes from Trema orientale, assembly GCA_002914845.1. Taxonomy (NCBI): domain Eukaryota; kingdom Viridiplantae; phylum Streptophyta; class Magnoliopsida; order Rosales; family Cannabaceae; genus Trema; species Trema orientale. Next base: position 141,085 of record JXTC01000058.1, on the reverse strand, counting down.
AATTAATGAATTTGTAGCCACATTAATTTGATTAAGCAAATTTCAAACGCCAGATTTATCAAACCCCACCCCACACCCTCCTGCCAATTTTGTACAAGTACGTACTGAAAAAAAATTAGTAATAAGAAGTGCTATTTTCATGTACCCTTAATATGTGAAAGACCTCTGGGTTCTCATCCAAGTATTTGACCATCCATGTGATTGCACTAGCCGTTGTATCTTGACCTACATACATACACCAAGGTAAATTATTACTATACACGAACAAAATTTGGTGTCTCTATTATTATTATTAATTCAATTCACTTTCAAGAGGACGTCGACAATTAAGTTTCTGTATACCAACCTGCAATGATCATGGTTAAGATGTTGTCTTGGATCTCTGCATCTGATAGTGTTGACCTATTGGTTGCATCATAACATCCTTTATCATCCTCTAACAACAAGCGTTCTAGAAAATCTTCATGATAACCACCCAAATCTCTTCTCCTTTCACTAATTTCCTTCTCAATTATGCTCATAATTCTTTTTCTCGCCTTAACCATAAAATTGACCAGATTAATGAAAAAAATATAAAATATGAAGGACTTATGTGGTAAGAACACGTCAGTGCCCAATTATCACGTAAGCTAGCATATACAAATATAACGGAATATAATCCAAAATAATTTTAATGCTCGCAAAATTTGAGCCCAATTTAAGTAAATATCCATTTGTCAAATGTTATAGCAAAATGTCCGGCATATATTTTTATATACTAATGTAAAATTTTATACACCAAGTACAAAAAATTATATACTCAGTATATTTCAGTACAGTAGCTGAAATTAGTAAATATGTTTATCTATCAAGTGTAAAAATATATATACCTGGATATTTAGCTATAAAATTTACAAAGTGGGCATCTACTTAATCAAATTTGAATTATTAGTCATCCACCTAAATTTCTCTTTATTCATTTAAGATGATTATGATCAGTTTTATACATCCCAACAGGTATTTATATCCAATTCTAAATTTAATGGGGCTATTGGACATGAGTGAATTTACCTGAAGACCTTTATAGAATCTGGTCCCTGGAATTCTGAGAGGGAATGCAAGCATTCCTTCGCACACAAGAGTCACTTCCTTCCTCAACAACTCTAACTTATGTCCACTGTCTATGCTCATTAACATTTTGCACATCGCTTCACTGGCTATCTGCACCAATTGAATTGAATTACGATATCATAATGCAAAAGGACTCCATATGCCTGGCCCGGTCCAAAGTACACTATATTTTAAGGGCTTATTACAAAAATCCAGGCCCAAAATACCAAAATTTGAAAAATCCCGGATGGACTGATTTCTTTGAAAAATTCCGGTTTGATTTAGCAAAATATCATTTTTTAAAAGTATTATTAGAAAAATAATACTTTTAAAAAATATTTAGAAAAATATCATTTTTTTTTCAAAATTAATATTTTTCAATGATATTCGAGATAACCAGTTAGGTTACTTAGAGTAACCAATTCAGTTACTTGAAGTAACTAATCAAGTTACCTCAGGTAACTCGACTAGCTACCTTAAGTATCTCATCAATTAATAAAAAGTAGTATTTTTCTAAATATTTTCAAAAATAATATTTTTATAATTAAATCCGGGATTTTTCAGAACAATTTTAAATTCCGGGATTTTTCAATTTTTTGAAAAAATTATCACAAAAAATCAAATTTCCTCTTATTTTAATAAAGTTCTGGGCCACAACCCCAAGGTCTAGTAAGGCCCGCCCTTTTTGCAAGCAATTAAAAAAAAGAAAAAGGAGAAAGTTATACCTAGTACCCATTTTTTTAACTTATTTTCTTAAGTACCTGTTTTAGTTTTTCTTTCAATAATACCTGTTTCTATGGTACACATTTCATGTGCAAAATATGAGTGATATACATTTATAATGTAAATTTTTACTTAAGCGGTACACATTTTATACATAAAATATGAATAGTATACATTTTTAATATAAATGTTTACCATGGTTTACATTTTTTATTATAAATTTGACTTATAGTATATATTTTGAAATGTGTGCTAATTTTTAGTATAATTTTTATTCATGAAATGTTTATCATAGTATACACTTGATGCATGAAATGTATAATACGATATACATTTCATATGTAAAACACTGGTGGTCTATATTTCTAACAAAATGCTATAAAAACGGGTATTCATGAAATAAAAATACAAAATAGGTATTTATGAAAATATAGTCTTAAAAAGGGTATTTATGAACCTTTCTCCCAAAAATTGGTATTTATGTACTCCCCCTCTTTTTTTTTTTAATTAAAGAATATTAGTATTTTTTTAATTAAAAGTATATATTATCTTACGAAATACATCGTTAAAAATACATATTAGACATACACATTATATTACAAATAAATATGTTTACTTGTTGTTCTTATTATTTTTATAAAAAATTAAAAGAAGAAAAAAAGGTTTTTAATAAAAGAAATTTGGGAAATGGACCTGACTGGTAATATCCATTCAATTGGTGGTTGTTATTAGATTTATTTTTAAAAGTTATAATTTACTAATTAAGAAGTGACGACTTACAATACAGTCAATACTGCATATATGTTGTATTAATTTGATATAATTATTGGGATCCTAGCGTCATCATTTTAAACAAATTATGCTGGAAATCAAGTATTGAGATTCTTACAAACAATACTTGGCCTTTTCAGAAATACCCGTGTTAAGAGTATGTACCTTAAGTGCTTCGTCGAGAACAACTACGGTGGTTTTATGTTCCCAGCTTCTGAGATTTTCAACAACTAGCTCATCAAACTGTTTGACGAACAAAGACAGAGAATTGGAGGAGAACAAATTGCTTAGACGACTGCGTATCAGTTTGTGGTGCTGCTGAGAAGCACATAGAAGGCTTTGATGTCCAACCAGCTCGGCTATGGACTTTATGTATCTCTTAGTGAACATGCCCGAGTCATTGTTCAGAATCGCTTTAGCTGACTCAGTTCTCGAGACAAACACATGCGTCTCCCCAAATATGTTGGTCCTAAAACAATTCCCATACCTGTCACAGTTAACCATTCAAGACTGAGTAACTATATAGTTGAGCTTGATTTGAGTCACATATTAGAAGCCAGAATTAGATATTTTATAGCTTGATTTTAGTGACGTAGTAGAAGCAAAGAGAAAAATTTACCGGAGGCGGCGAATTCGAACAAAATCATAGAATCCTTTGGAACTATTGATGGCTGCCATGAACTGTAGAGTTTCTCCTATAAATGGTAGTCCTCTAGAGCCGGGGGGAATATCAGATCTAGATTCTTGGTTTTGGTACTTTAGCATCTTCACCAGTTGGTACATTAGAAATAACAAGGCACCTAAAACTAGCAACGCATAGCAACTGAGGCCAAATTCTAAGTTAGGCAATAGAAGGGTAGCCATTTTCACTCTGTTTTGCTCAGCAGAACAAATACATATGTAATATGGATTTGCGTTGAATTCATTCTTTATATGGAGATAGTGTACGGTGTAGAAGCTAAATGTCGATTGATGGTGTTTTAATGGCCGACAGGGGCATAATTTTGGATATGAATTTGGTCCTTCCCCATGTTGAATTAAACTTGAGTGGAGTTTAGATATTTAGTTTAAACTATATATCTATATATTAATGTTAAATTAAGCGGTATATATTTCAGTTGCCCACCAGTCACTACCATCACCATGGCTTGTATCCACAGAAAGTCCAGGAGGTGATGATTGAGTATATTATGCCTTTTCACGTAATGTGTGACAACACCCATGACAATAAGTTGGGCACTCGAGCTTATAATAAAATTTTCATGGTGGACACATAGGTGAGAAGTATAGTCTTTTCTCATTTCGATTTTTTGTTGACTACATTCGCTTACCACTATTTATTTATTTTGTATACATCTGTTAGTGATTAGTGCTTAGTAATGGAAACAGGTGAGGGTGGAAATTGAACCAACACCTCGTGCTTCTTTAAGAGAATATTGGGTCAGACGAGCTAACAACTTATGGGTACATTCTTTATCACTAACTAATTAACCGCTTGGTTAATGCTAAAACCGCTTGGTTAATGCTAAAAGTAAAACAAACACTACCATAGAAAGTTGGAAGAGTACTTCGAGGCTATTTGTCAATTTCATTTATCTAATAAAATTATTTTTACAAAAAAGTAAAGAAAAAAAAAAAGAAAAAAACCTTGAGAAGGAAGATTCCGACTGCTGAGCAATTACGAGGTTCATTTTCTTTTTAGGGTCAAACGTTTGAATTGGGACCGGCGAATCATGTGACTTTTAGGTTTCCACACTCTTTGGTACATTTTTCTTTCAATTGACTCAGATGCAGTTATCACTCTTTTCTTTTGTAATTTTGTTTTCGTTTTGTGGGCTCTTCTCGGTTGAAAGTTTTCTGGTATTGTTGAGTGTATAATTTATTGTCGTTTTCGAATTTGTTGTTGGTGTATTCAAGATCTAGGGTTTGAATTTTTTTTTTTTTGGTCGTTTGTCTTATTACCGTCGTATTCCAGTTTTTTATGTCGTTTAATATTTGCCGTCTTATTATAGTTTTGATGTCGTTTACATAATTATTGACGTATTCTATTTTGAGGTCCTTTGTAAGTCTTAGTGTCGTTTTTTTTTTCTTGTCTTCTATTAATCGAGTCTTTATCGTTGTTAATTTTATAGTGTCTTTTCCGTAATCCATTCTTATTATCGTCATATTGCTTTTATTGGCGTTTGAATAATTTACAGTTTTTTTGTTTTCTCAAAGAAAGGGACGAAGACATGAGAGTGGGAAAGCTAAGTGGAAGAAAACACATGCGAAGATCATAAATAAAGATAATACTAGGTATCCTAAAATTTGTACCAAATTTTTAATATCAATATATTGTGACACACGAGTTTTTACTATTTTATTGATGTATTAGATCTTACTACAAATAAATTAATTATATTCACTAATTAAATAGTGCCGACTCACATACTATATATATGTTGGTATTAAAAATTTGATATAATTTCGGTACATCTAACTTTATTTTTATAAATAATGAAATATTTTGCACTTCGTATAATTACAAACAAAAATTATACACATTGATTTGACATATTTTTTGTCCGTCTTTCTTGTTTCTTCTTTTAAATAAGATCACATCATATACATATTGATAAAAAATACATACTACATCATTCTGTATCTATCATTACTCTTCACACTACAGGCTAGTACAAATTGAAAGTTACATAGTATTAATAGATATTGTATGAAACTGTAAACCCAGTTAATCTTTTTTCTATTTGTACGTATAGTTGTCGTGTAACAAATATGCTAAATCAGCCCCTTTTTCCAGGGAAACGACCAAATTAATGAGATTGGGAAAAGTATGGTATACCAAATGATGGGCCACAATGCGTCGGTATCTCCAAAACAAGTCGTTCGATTATGCCACGAAGTGTAGTTCCCAAATGGGTTTATAGCAATGACTCAGTCATCTTATGATTTTGGCTACTCGCTGGCCTCTGGCCATAGAGAAAGCACCCCAACTGTGGTGTAGTACTAGTGATTATCCTTAGCAGCAGTATTGCTGTTCCAATCCACGGGAAAGCTTCCAGGCCTTCCCAAATGAATGAAGCATGAACCTTGTTTTTCTATCTCCAACTTCAACTCTTCCGAACACGGCGCGTAAAATGGTAAGTTGCCACTAAATGGGCTATACATCCATGGATAACATCATTAGAAAACAGATAAAAGTCATCACATAAACACAGATTTGCAAGTGTATGGGCTACCCTGTTAAGCTCAAGCCTAACGAAGCAACAGGAACCAACCTTGCATTTATCCATAAAATACTGGATATCACCAATTAAAAGGTCTTCGGTTGCTAAACCTACTGTTGAATTTACGTTTGCTATAGCAGTAGAACAATCACTCTCTAGTACTTGGACCATTCGCCCTTTCTCATTACACCAGGATAGAGCTTCCTTCATGGCCATAAGCTTAGCTACATAAGGCTCCTGCTGAGTGTGAATTTTTTTGGAGAGGAAGTCTACCACAATCTAGTACTCATCACAGACCACAGCTCCAATGCCGATACAACCCAAATCACAATCGAAAGAGGCATCAACATTCAATTTCAGCATTCCGGCACTCGGACGAATCCACTTTCCTTGATCGGTAGGAGTTGTTAGTGGAGGCGAGTGGCTTTCCTTTCTTTTTTTTTTTTTGATAACTAAAAGGGGAGGAGGGGGCGACCAGCGTGGCTACCCTTTTTGGGCGTGACCATAGGAGCTCTAACCCTGTTCAAGAATGTTCCCCAAGACCCTACGAATAGGTCGCCATTGAGTCATGATCTATAACGAGATATATATATCACATGTGTGATAGAGAAAGAATTGTAATATATAATAGGAAAAGAGCATTCTTATGGTTTTGAAGAGTTCTCGATTATGTCTGTCTGTAGTAACCTAATGCAAAGGAATTTGATTGGGTAGCAAAAGTGATTCATCCTCTATGTTTAACTAAAGAAGTATTTTTTATTTTTGAATGGATAAAAAAGAATTTTTGTAAATGACACATTTTATTAAAAAGTGAAAACTTGTCATCCCCAAGGGAAAGGACAAAGAACCAACGTGTTACCCACAATGAAAAAATCAAAAGAAAACAAAAGAAATGTATGAGACTCGCCAAGAAAAACAAATAGATTCAGGAATTTTCCACCAAGTGACGGGTGAGGAAGTGCAACGCTGGAGAAGAATAATAGCAGCGGTGAATACATAGACTATGTTTTTAGGGTTCAACTAATTAATGATTATTTGTTAATTGAGTAACATTACATCAATGTGGGGTACTAAAAGTGATTATGAATTAAAATTAAAGAGTGATGAGACCTATTTTGGGAATGATAAGAGGTGCTTATAATAAAAATAAGATTTTTTAATCTTTGAATGTGGTAAATTTAGATTAGGGGTACCTTTATAGGAGTTGAAGGTGTAAATATAATCCTCCAAACTTTTTTTCTTTCTCCTTCTTTCTCTAATTTGAAGAAGAAAAATTTTGTGAGCTCCACATTATTTTTTCTCCTTTTCATTTCTCCTCTATCTTCTCTTCCTCTCCCTGTTCCTTCCTACCAAACAATCTGAAATCACATTTTTTTTCTCCATTTTTCTTTCCCACTTTTTCTTATCTCCCACTTTCCTCCTACCAAACATAGAGATGAATATGATTAGAGTAGGTACTAGTAGGGGTGGCAATTTGTGTTGCCGTGTCGTAATCGTGTCGTGTCAAGACACATATATAATGAGAATATGCTAAACACGAACATAATACGTTTAATAATCGTATCACCATTTACAAACCTATACATGACCTGCTAAATTAGCAAGTTACCTATGACACGACACATTTAAGACGATATTTACACGGGTCATATTCAGGTCGTGTATAACATATATCAACCTGTTTATTATCTAATCTATTAAATGAATCAAATAATCTGTTAAAACTAATTAGGTCCTATATAGGTTAACCTGTCATAGTTATGAACCTATTAAGCTTAACAGGTTGACTTATTTTCACATTTCTTTCTAATATAACCTAATACAACCTAATTAACTCACTTCAGATTTTCAGTAAAACTAAATTAACATAATTTCTATTTTCAATACAATAGAACCAACAAGACCACAAGATATATAAGCAATCAAATAAAAAATGTAGTCTAAATTCTCAAACACACATTACATAATATAGTATCAACAATCTAAACAAGTATAAAAATAAAGTTTTAACATGCATATGAGCTATAACATAACATAGTCTCAAATATCCAAATCAAAGTAGGAAGCACACACATAAGTTCATAACATAAATAAACATAAGTCTCAACACACTGGCACACATGACATATGACAAACATAAATCTCATTACATAAGATGAAATAAGCTACAACTTCGAACTCCAACAGAATTTGAGCAAGTTTTTGAGGATGACTCATATTTATTTATGCTCATCTCGAAGACATCTTGAGTAACATTATCTAAGACATCTTCAAATTCATCCACATCAAATAGTCAAACAAAATAATGAAATTAGCATAGGCAAATTAATAAAAATATTGAATTTTGGAAAGGAAAAAAAACAGAGATAATAATTTAACCATTGTCTCCATTTATCCAATCTCTTAAGCAAATAATTACCTCTACTGTGTCAGATTTAAGTAAAGTGCAATATTGGTCAAGCATACAGCCTCCCACACTAAATGAAGCTTCAGAAGTAACAGTAGAAACATGAAAGCTCAAGATGTCGCGAGCCATAGCAGCAAGTTCTGGATAATAAAATTGATTAGATTTTCAAAAAATTAGGACATCTAACTTTATATTCCAAGCCATCCTTGGCTCATCTAAGTAGAGCTCCAATTGAGATTTTTGCGTGGAGTTGCTCAATTCGTCACTTGACATATCATCAAATTCTTATATCAAAAAATATTGAACATACATTAAAAACTAAGAAAGAATAAATTGATAAAATACACTTAAAACAATGCTAAGGAAACATTACCTTAAATGCTCCCATTGTAATATCAATATCATCCATTGAAGGCGTAGTATTGGCATTTTTCCTTTGTAGAGGAATAAATATTGAAAGCTGAGTAGATTTTGACTTGTATTCCTCAAACAAAAATTCTAGTTTCTTCTTAACACGAAAATACTTAAGAGAATCCTTTCCATAAGTCTTTTTGTAACAAAAATGAATACAATTCAGCTTATATCAAGGATCTAGAATAACCGCTATAGCCAAAGTTGTACTAAATTCATACCAATATATATTAAATTTTGTCCACATTTTGTTTGCTACAGCTTTTAGGTATTCATCTTCCCCTTCTTTATTTTCCTTTAATGCCACATAATACATATAGATTGCAGGGAAATACAAGTTGGCAGTGGGGTACTTTGTGCCAGAAATCATAAAAGTAGCATCATAAAATACTTTCAAAAATGAACTAATTTTCTCTACTTTCTCCCACTCTTCCCTTGAAGGGCAATTCTTATAATTTGAATCACTTAATTCCATATGTTGAAAGGCCCTACGATAGAATAGAGCACTTTGAAGCATAAGATAAGTAGAATTCCATCTAGTAGACACATCTTGGCATAACCCTTTTCTGCAACCATCTGATACTAAGCTCACACATTCTAAAAATTTCTGCTTTCTAACTTGAGATTCCTTGACATATTTAACACTCTCTCTAATTTTAACAATGGATGGATCAATTTGTTTCAACCCCTTGTGGACAATTAAGTTAAGTATATGAGCACAATAACACATATGAAAATATTCACCATTGCACACAAGTAGCCCTTTAAGATTCAATTGGTGTGGCAACATCTCAACAGAAATATCAGTGGACGTGGCATTGTCTAAAATAATACTAAATACTTTGCTTTCAAGTTCTTATTCACATAATAAGCCATGTAGTTTTTCAGACAATCCTAAACCACTATATGGAGGAGACATAAAGGTAAAACTCAACACTTTTTTTTTACAAACACTAATTCTTATCTATATAATGGCACATCAAATATAAATATCCATCACTTGTCAATGAGGTCCATAAATCTAATTTAAAAGATACTCTACCAGGAGCTACCTCTAACATAAATTTCACAAATGCCTTTTCTTGTTTATACAGCTTAACTGTATCGGCTTTTGTAGTGTATCGGGATACTAGTTATATGGCAGAATGCAAATAACTAAATACTGATCTTATGCCCTCATATTCAACAAAATTAAAAGGCAAATCATGCATAATTACAACATGTATGACTATATTGCAAAATTTTTCAGAATCAGACTTAGATCCATCAAAACTAATTACACCATTATCATGAGATATCAATAATTGACCAACATCACGATAATTTCTCCTAACACATGAATCAATATGCCTTTTCAAATTACCTATTCTATATTTACTATCAGTAAATACTCCACTCCACATAGCTTGCATCTTGCCCTTTGCTTTTTATCAGGACCCAAAGGAAGCATGTCAAAACTTTTCTGTACTTTGGAAGTTAACCTTCTCTTGCGCTTCAATTGTTGGTCAATACCACCACTTCCATCATTCCTATCGTCAATATCAATTGGTACGTCAACACTGTTGGATTCTAAATCATCAAGATTGATTTCAAGTCTTTGCTTATCCATCTATATATCAAAATATAAAAAAATCAGCAACACATTAAAAGCGATAAAAAAGGGATTCAAATTTCAAGTTATCGAAAAAGTTGTAATCTTGAACTATCAAGGAAAATAAATGATAAGGTTATTGTTTGTTATAAGTTATAAAAGTAAGGAAGAAAAAGGCAAGCATTTAAAAGCATCTAGTTAAAATTCAGATATCAATTATCAACCAAATGAAAGGAAAGCGAAGACTCAAATCAAGGTTTTTGAGAATTGAACATTAAAAATGCCACTTGAAATACCAAACTCAATTGTAAAATAAAAAGTAAACTAGATCAAATATTTACAAGTCAAAAGTGTAGTATAAATTACATAAATTACTCTATTTTGTCTATTTTTTGCTTTACATATACATATGTAACCATTAAAAAAATTATAATTCTTTTATCTCTTTTCATTTATTTTATTTATTTAATCATAAAAATTAGCTCTTTGAAAATGTCTAATATATAAAAAAAAGTAAAAAATATTTATTAACTATTTAAAAAGTAAATTGATTATTTGACTATTATCCATTAATAATTTTCTAATGGTATTAAAGGGGATGGGATAAAAGAATAATAACTCTACCATTTTAGAGGGTATTTGAATACTAAGTCAAAAGTGAGAAGGCAAAAGAAAAATAATTTTGCTATTATATGGGGCACTTGAATATTAAGTCAAAAGTGATGAGGCAAATGAAGAATAAATTTATCATCTAATTGTACTTGAATACAAAGTCAAAAGTTGAAGGGCAAATTTATACAGATGGTAAATATAGGGGACAAAATGACTAATTTTCCCAAATTTTAACGACATACATGCCATAGTACTTCATTTAAATCAACTTTATCAACCGCATACATTCCATAGTACTTCATTTAAATCAAATTTATCAACCAACACTCATAAAAAACTTTTCAACCAACACTTTAACCGAAAAAAGTAATTAAAAACAAAACAAAATAAACAAAATAAAACAAAAACATGCCACACTGCAGGTCCATAGGTACGTGACTAATTAATAGAGAAAGGAGGGATCACCACTCCAAAAAAAAAAAGAGGAAAAAAGAAAAAAAGACTATTCCCTTCTTATAAGGGAAATGACCAAATTGATGTAGCCGGTTGAAGTTTTTGATAAGTAATCCGCGACGAGGTCTTGGTATATCCGAAACAAATCGTCCAAAATATGTGTTCCAAAATGGGTCTCCAGCATTGACTCAACCACAGCTCTTATGGTTTTGGCCACTCGCTGCCCTCTAACCCTAGACAGCTCCACCACTGTGGTGTATTGCCGATAATCGGCCTCAACGGCTCCACCGTCCCAAGCTACTGGGAAAGCTTCAAGACGTTCCAGAATGAAAGAACCTTCTTCTTCTATCTCCACCTTCAACTCTTCAGGACATGGAGCGTAATATGGTGCGTTGAAGCTGTCAACCTTTTCCTCTTCTATTAGACCCTGTAATTAATTATTACCATATATAAATTTAAGCACAATACGGCAAATCGTGGGTACAGTTAGCTAAGTGGCCTGTTGACTATGATTAATAAAAACTAAGTCCTATGTGAAACCAATCAGAAGTGTAATTATAATCGTAACAACAAAACAGATACATACCGATATATTACCATATCACTACAAGAAAACTGACTTTTTGCTACTGGACTTTTAGCTCCCAAAAATACTTAGTAGCAAAAAATCTCATTTTGCTACTATCTTTTAGTAGCCAAAAATATTGGTAGAGTATAATATTTAAATGAGACCAAAATTTTTTGATACTAAATATTTGGTAGAATAAAGTATTTTTTTACTACCAAATGTAAATTTAGTAGCAAAAGATAGTAGCGCTAAAATTAAAATTTGGCGGGTTTATATGATATTTGCTACTAAAATTATTTGGTAGCAAAAAAAAATCTATTGCTACCAAATATTTGGTAGTAGATAGACATAAAACATTTTGCAACCAAAATATTAGTAGCAAAAGATATAAATTGCATTTGCTACTAGATTATTTGGCATTAAAATAAATACAAGGCTTACGGCTACTACAAATTTTGTAACAGAAGTTTTTATATGCATTTACATATTTTTTCTCCACCAACAAATCATGTTGCGAAAAGTACTTATACTTTCTAGCATCAAAAGTTTTTAGAAGAAAATACTGTTAAATTTAGTAAGTAAAAATTTTATTGAGGTAATGCAGCAAGTAAATTAATTATATCCATTATGGAAATAAATTTTTTTTTTTTGAAAAGATGGAAATAACTTTTTTTAAAATAGATAAATAAACTTTTTGAAAACACTTTAAATATGTTACTTTAAATCTATCACATTTACTTTAAATCTCAAATGTGAAAACACTTTTTATAGTTTTACACGTAAACTATTTATCTTTTTTTTTTCAAAAAAATAAAAGAAAAATTACAGTGTTTAGCTTTTTTTTAAAAAAAAAAAAATTAGTTGTTAATCTATTTTAAAATTCAAAGTAAGTTCAAGGCATTAATCGTCTTTTTTTTCAAATTCAAACTCAATGTTTTTTTTTTGGCTGTAAAAGAACTAAATGTATCTAATGTTCTATAATTAAGGGAGTAAACGTGTGGAGGAAAGCAAAAACTGAAATTTCACATTTAAAGTTAAATTTAGATTTAGATAAGTCCTAAAATTGCTCCAGCCTCAATTCTATATCCCTAACTTCCACAATTTTATCCAAAAAAATCAAAATTTAAAATTTATAAAATTTACTCCATGATCTAATGAATTCTTAACTGCCACTCTCCACTATCTTTTCCTTAGAAATGTATAGCTCTCTCACTTTTATTCACTCTTCAAATTTTTCCTCATTCTACTTTTCCTCTCTACACGTTTAGTGTTCTTCTTTCTCTCCTTTATCTATTTTGTTCTTTTCAAAGGAAAATAAATTCAATTGATAGTTGTTCTTCCACCTTAAATATTCGCACCACTCTTGGGGTTGAATGTAATTTTCGTTCATGTTCTTATCACTGTAGAAAATGAGCAAAGACAACTCCAGGATACATTCGGAAGAAATAAAGAAGGAAGTAGAGTTAATTGAAGCTGAATAATGAAGACATAATCAAGAAGAGAGATGCACAAACTATATCAAAGAGGCAGAAGAACTGGAACATAAAGTCGACTAGCGCAAAACTTGTTAATGGACCAAACTCTCTCAAAGATTTGTAGGATATTCATGTAGATTTCGAGACTTCAAATATCTTTTCTAAGAGTGGATCTTTTTTTTTAGTTATTTTATTTTATTTTTTGTGTGGGCCTTGAAGCATTGTGATACTTTGATGCCTTGTTATGCAATTTTTGGAATATGTAATTTCAATAATTTCTTGTTCATGTATTTTTTATTTAATTATAATTTATAGAGAATTCAACCAAAAAATTAACGTGGAATTTCTAAATATTTCTTTATTACATAATTTGATTTAAATTGAATATTACTTTAATGAAATTAATTAATAACATAATAAAAATAAAAATAACAAGTTAGCTACCAAATATGACAATAATAGTGCCATTTTAGTTGTATTGGAAATTAAAATATTAGACTTTTTGCTACTAATTCAAAGAAATTTTGCTACTAAAATTTGGTAGCAAAAATTGGTTTTGATCACGTTGGACACCAAACATGTATACTTCTTGCTACTAAATTTTAGACCTTATGCTACTAAATATTAGTAGCCGAATGTCAAGAGTTTTTACTATAAATTATTTTTTGGTAGCGAAATTCTTTTTACTACGGGGCTATAGCTACCAACAGGCTACCAATTTTTTTGGTAGCAAAATAATTATCTGCTACAAAAAACATACATTTATCTACCAAATTTTTTGTAGCAAAAAAGTTTTTTCTTGTAGTGGTACCCCACGACATTATTTCAGCAAAATTGTTGACATGTAAATATACAAGAGCCAAAATATATAAACTCGTAAATATATACTGGACCACCGCTAACACTTATCTTTTTTCATCAATCCAAATCTCATGTTCAATTTTCTGCTAATGAATATGAGTAACATAATACAAATTAAAAAAAAAAAAAAAAAACAATTAATAGTATGTTTTTAACTTTAATCGACATAAAACTTAAAAATTGTAAGTGGCAATCTTAATATACCTGTGAAACCATGCTCATCAATGCAGTGGCTAAGAGCTCCCAGTGATAGCAGCTCTCCTCGGTGGTGGGGTCAGATGATGTGCGGCCCATGAATGACAATACCATACGGCCTCCGCCTACTATTTCTTCGGAGCGTGACCTTAGAAACAGAGAGAAGTCCTCTTTGAATTGATACGAATATGCATCTAAAACGCACTGTGGGCTACTCTTTGATATGTAGATCTTTCCCTTGTTTAAAAATGTTCTAACATTGCTCTCCATACCAGGAGGAACCTACAATATATGATTATTTCATATTATACACTGACTGAGATAGGAGATTATCAATTAAATTATTGCCCAAGGAAATTTCAAAAATATCAGAAGAATCCAAAATAAAATGACTGAGAGGAATATTAGAGGTATTGTTTTCATTAGCAATTATTATCTTTTACCAAATTTCAAGGAAAATATCACTGCAAAAAAAAAAAAAGCATTTTGGCCGAGCCTTTCAGACGGAACATCGGTAAACGTGCTTTTTGCTCACTCGTTTACAATACTCTCGTGGACATAGGTTGATCAAGAATTTCCAAGTCAAGGGGTTCTCCCAATGCATGAAGCATCTGGAGACGTGTTCTATACCGACGTGTTGTTGACTTCATGTCGACATAGATTTCCTATCAAAAGATGCAAGCTTTTTCGCAACGCTACGTTGAAAAAAATTGCCTTATTACGCAACTTTTTGCGCATCGGCATATGATTTCATTTCTTTTTCAATTCTAGAAAAGCAAAAACCTTAATCTATATAAAAAGTGCCCTTTTTGGGTGGGTATTTTAGAATCTTTTGGATCCTATGCTGACTCGTCCATATGTTTGGTTAAAAAAAATTACGCATGCAGCTTTTTGGTGGAAATATTTTTGTACTACTCTTTTTTATATATATATATATATGATTAAACTTTTCTTAAAAAAAAAAAGAATAGAAAAAATAAAAACTTTAATCTATATAAACCAGTATCGTTTTTGGGCATTCCAGAATCTTAGGGTTCTTATGCCAAGGCGACGGAAGTATTACCCCAGGAACAGTCACGGCCCAGGATTTTAGGTCGTGACAACCCAAAATCCTAGGCCGTGACTGGAACGGTCTTCATCATCTCTCTGAAAACGCTTTCATAGATCGTGTTGGCAAATAGCATGAACTTTTGCGAATCGGCCAATAACATCGGCAACACTCAAATTTGAAATTTGAATTATGAACGTTTTGCCTGAACATCGGCACATTGGCGTCCCAATCAACTTGTCACTAATAGAGGTTTTTGTCAACTTACCTTTGCCGACCAATTGCCGGTGCCAGTAGCCGACGCGTTTTGGCTGCTTTTGTGTATTGACCTCCCAATTCATTGTGGCTCCACTCCACCAATTTTCACATGAAGCTAGTTTTTATTTTTCTTTTTTTTTAATTTTTAATTTTTAATTTTCACATAAAGCTAGTTTTTTTTTTTAAGTTTTTTTTGAAAATTCGTATATAGCTAGCTGATCCCGCAAAAGCAAAAAGAGAAAAAAGAAAACAATTAAGTGATGAGACAAACTAGAAAAGGAGTGGTCCCCCCAGTTTTCATAAAACGAATAAATGATTGGACCACTTATTGACAACTGGCAACTGCAGAACAATTTGAAATAATTCAATTATGAACATCTCCGAAAATAAATTTTTCTAATCTTGCACGATGCATAGCTTTAGTAAACTGTCTGAACTTGGAAAGTCTTTCCTTAATTGGTTATGTTAGTCGGGTCTGAATTTCCATATGTAAATATATACATATATGCTACAGTTTTGAAAGTAGGGAAAACATAAGTATTTTTTTATTGTGCAAGATATTTTCCATTAATCTAGGAGCCTAGGACGTTGATTTAAAACCTTAGAGCATGTTTGATTTGAAAGAACGTACTTTAGAGTGAAAAACTCATTTCACTATAAAAGGTACATTTTAATATTTACTTCATCTTTTTAGCAAAGAAATGGGAATAATAATTCTATTAAATAATAAAATTATTATTTTACTTCTTTACTTATGGAATAAAAGTTCCAACTTATTTTAAATTTTGATAAAACTAATTTTCCTTTTTATCTTATTAAAATATCTAAAAATAAGAATAATTTTGTCAATACATAATTTATTTCATTTTATTCCACTATTAATTCTAATTTCAACCAAACAATCTATTATCATTCATATTGTTTTTCTAATTCTATTTTATTATCATTATTATTCTCATTACCATTCTAATTATATTCGATAAACTAAACATCACCTCAGGTATCCGTACGTGAGCAAAAAAAAAAACCTCAAGGTATATGACCATGCTTGCATCCTACGCACGAGAATTTAAAAGCTCTCTATTTGGCCCATCTGGAAAAAGAAATTTTTTTTTTTCAAAAAAAAAAAAAAAAACGAAAAGTGGTAGTTAAAGGGCGACAACTCTGCTGGGGAATATTTGCTGAGGGTCTCCAACTACCAGTTAGAACCTTATTTATCTTACTTATAAGTGTTATAATTCTAGTCTAGAATAATGCAATTCTTATATTTCATTTGAATCTAATATAATACAAATACATAATACATAATTGTGTATACGTATATGTATAATAAATGATCATGGTACTAATTTTCTTAAAATTATAAATTAACAAGGACTTCCACTAATAATTCATATGGCCAATGATGTTTATTAATTATCTGGCAACTAAGTTAAAATTTTTATGTATATGTATATTTAGTATGTAATATTATTGCTTGGAGTTGATCTTTAATATACTAATCAAGACTTTAAGAGCTTATTTTCGATGTTTACTATGAAATTTTATTTCTTTGTAGAGTCGTACTCAACTTGTCAAATATACCATAAGGTTATGTGGTGTTTGGTAATTATAGCTGAACACTAAACGACACTACTACTACAACCACCTCTGTATATAGCATTCTATTCCATTATAACTTGATTAGAGAAATAAATATATATATGGTACTTGAAAATAGTTACCTGAGAAAGCCAGTGGAGACTGGAAGAAGAGTGAACGAGATGCAGGGTCTTTCTTGGGAACAATCTCCCGTAGAAAGAACCCGGCACGCCGGAGACAAAGCAGGGCCCGAATCCTTCACCTTTCTCTTCCCTGATTCGGTTGTAGAATGCTGGCAACGAAGCAAAAATGTCATTAAAGTCATTGTTAAAAAGGTCGTTTAAGAACAATCTCAACTCCGGAGGCGATCGGCCTAGGCTGCAGCACTTGGCTTGTATGGCGTCTATGATCTCCGAAATCACAAGCAACGTGTTTGGTCCTGACGAGCAACCCAAGTCTGCTATTCCCATGCTTTCAGGAATACTCGACTTTAAACTTTTTACTATGGCTTCTTCCATCAATGGCTTTGCTATTAAGATTATTTTGCTCTACAAAAATATTCAATACATGTTATAAAGTGTATGCATATATATAGGTATATTTATATATATAAATCATAAAAATATACCAGTATTTATGCAAATTAACAAATTAAATGGTGCGCACACTTCTATAATTAATATACAAGATAAATATTGACCCCGAAGCCAATTATAATTTATATTATATTTCGCAATATATTTACGTATATATATGTGTGTGTATATATATATATATATATGTATGTTCTGATCAGGACTTAGCAGATACAGATTAAATATTCAGTTCTCTTCTCTCTGTCTAGTCATATATAATATAAAATATAAGTGTGTGTTTTTCAACTTAACAATATATTATACTTTACGACGTAGAAATAAAAGGGATGAGATTACAACCTGAACTGTGGAATTTTTAGCATAACTAGCTTCACCGGCTCCCTTGTTCATGTGAAGAACCTGCGCAACCTCCATCTATCCGAAGCTCTAGCTAGCTTGGTTTATAAATTGTTGAACTTTAGATTATATTGATCTACGTACTAAGTTTAATTTCTATTAGGAACGTCTAGAGACCAAATATCCCACATACTTATATATACAAGACCAGATAGAGAGTACTGCCTAGCTTGCTGTATAAATAGACACCACATAAAGGTCAACAGTACCACATAAAGATCAACAGTACCCGATATTAACCTTCAAAACCCCACACTAATTAGTACGTACTATAATTGGAACCTGTGGTGGAGCAGTGTTTACCGTACATTTATTTTACAACGTTGTTATAGCCACTCAATATATATGATATATATGGCTATTTTTTTTACTTATACATAGATATTAATCTGGCCAATGAAAATTTTTTTTACATATTTTTTTTATATTAAAAAATAAAGCGCGTCTACAGTAGCTCTGTCTATACACCGTTTGATGGGAATCTGTGTATAAACAGATTCCCCACTGATTCCCGTTATTCCCCACAGATTCCCATCAAACGGTGTATAAAGGGTGGCCCTACATAGGGACGCCCCTACTGTAGCTCTCCCTAAAAAATAAGAGAGAAAAATAGCATTAAAGATATTTGTCTTTTTATGTACATCATTATAGCAATCGAATCATCATTAAATGATGATTTAACGGCTAAAAAATATACCTACATATATGGGAAAAAAAATACCTACTAGATTGACAACTATATATATATATATATATATTCTTAATCTCGTGGTTCTGCTCTAGCTAGTTAGCACTCTACTTTTATTTTAGCCCCACCGTACCATAACCATGCATGGCTATCGGCCACGATTAATAAGAGCGCCTTAACTGTACGTACGTTCCATTTAGCCCAAAATGCATGTGTGGTTGTTACTAGTTTTCTATTTCGATGCCGTTCCGTCTTACGTACGTGCAATTATTAATGATGTTGATATATCCAGCTTCTTTTAATTTTCATCCCGTGCAGTTAGACGTGATAAAGACCTTCGTTATAGCAAATTCCTTCTTTAAAAAAATGAAAATTTATTAATTAAACTAAATTAAATAATTGGACTGGCGGTATACCAATCCAAAACAAACTATTGTAAATCGTGATTTGAATGGAGTATACAACGGGATGATGGGTTGCAAACAACTTAGGCTTGTTGTGATTTTTCTTTTTCTTCTTTTCCTTTTTTTTTTTTTTTTTTTTGGAATTATACTAACTAATCAAGACGATGAGCAAGGATTGATGACAAAGGACATCACAACTAATTCAATCTTAAATACCAAAACACCCCTAACGAGGTTGTTGTGATATATTGTTTGTTCAGTAGTTCATTTGCGTTTTCCTATCAAATAAGCCTGTACCCATAAATCTAAGAAATATTGACACGTATCATAAATCTAAGAAATATTGACACGTATTTTCTTCACATTTTCCATGCATTAATCATTTATATTGTGTCACGTTTTAAACACTTTTTCTATGGATATTTTGTAATCACTTGGATTGTAATAAGCTCACGCGACACACGATTCATTTATTCTCAAGTCAGTTGCGTCATATATATGATTGCAAAACTTGTGAATATTTGATATTTGACCAATTTCTGCCAACTCAAACTTGGGCATCCTTATAAACCAATGGTTTCTCAATTTGGACTCTAGTTCGCACAACAAACAATCCCCTCTTGAACAAAGAGAAAAAGACACCTAGCATGATTTTTCAGGAAATAATACTAAAATTACGATTTTTCGAGAATGAAGCACATTTTATATAGTTTTCTTAAAAAAATTCCAAAAAGTACGATCTCCAATATGCGGTGGCGTTTTCGTAAATAAACTCTCTCCTTTTAAATAGATTATATAATAAATATTGTGACGTTACAAGAGGATAAAAAAATTGGTCTGATAACTAGCACATCTTTTAAGGTTATAATAGTCAAACTGAGGGTTTAAACCCTAACCTCTCAATTTTTCTTGCAGAAACTAATTGATTTCTTGTGGTAACCAAACAAGAAACTAATTTGGTTTGAGGAGAAACCAAATTAATTTATTGTAGTAAGTCAAATACAATTTTGTTATATTTATTTTCAAGTGGAAACTAATCTGGTTTCTCTTAGTAACCAGAATACCAAATTAGTTTTTCAAGTAAAAATCATGTTAGTTTTGAATAATAAACGAAAACTAATTTGAACTATTTTAATTTCCTAAAAAAATTTAGTCATTGTTATTCTTTAAACCAAATTGGTTTCGAGTAGAAACCATGTTGGTTTCGAATAGTAATCAAAAAACAATTTAAACTATTTTGTTTTCCTAAAAAAAATTAGTTATTGTTATTCTTGAAACAAAAAAATAAATTGATATTTATTAGTTTCAAGTGGAAACCAAACTAGTTTCCAGTAGAAACTATGTTGGTTTCGATTAGTAACAAAAAAAAAAAGATTTGAACTATTTTAGTTTCATTAAAAAATTTGGTTATTATTATTTTTAAAACCAAAACCCAAATTAGTATTGAGTAGTTTTGAGTTGAAACTATATTGGTTTTAAATACTAACTAAAAATAAAATTAGTTTCCACTAGTAACCATAACTAATTTGGTTTCCAGAGAAACTAATATAATTTTTAGAGAAACTAGTATTCAATTTGGTTACTATTAACCCAAATAGTTAGAACAAAATTATGGAAGGAACAATAAAACCAAAAAAAAGGCTAAAACGAAAATGAAAGAATTAAATAAAAATAGAGCAAGTAAAAAAGGAAAAAGAATTGAAATAATGAAAACATAGGAAAAAAAGAATAAAAGAAAAAGAGAAAAATAAAAAGGACTTAAGGAGGAAAAAAATTAAAATGTAGAGTTTTAAAACCAAAATCTAAATTGGTATTGAGTAGTTTCGAGTGGAAACCAAACTGGTTTCTGGTAGAAACCATATTGGTTTCAAATAGTAACTATAACTAATTTGGTTTCCAGAAAAACTAATATAATTTTAAGAGAAACTAGTAATAAATTTAGTTGCTATAATAAAAAAGGAAAAAGAAATGAAATAATGAAAAAATGAAAAAAAAAATAATAAAAGAAAAAGGGGGAAATGAAAGGGAGCTTAAGGAGAAAAATGGAAACCACAATGGTTTCCTGTGATTTACTTAACTACAGAGCATTCTGCTAAAGGAAACCACAATGATTTTCAGGAAACCTTCGTAGTTTCCTGTGATTTACTTAGCTACATGATATTTTGCTAAAAGAAAATCACGATGATTTCTAAGAAACCTTCGTGGTTTCCTGTGATTTATTTAGCTACAGGATATTCTGTAAAAAGAAAATCACAATGTTTTCTAGAAAATGTTCATGGTTTCCTATAATTTACTTACGTACAAGATATACTGCTAAATGAAACTAAATTAGTTTCTAGGAAACTTTTATGATTTCTTATGATTTACTTACGACATGATATTCTGTTAATAGGAAATCAAATTGGTTTCTAAGAAAACATTGTGGTTTCTTGTTTTAAAAAAAAAAAAAAAAGATGACTTATTTACTAAAATGCCATCATGTATTCTGGCTCACAAAGTATTTAGAAATATACCATAAAAAAGTCGTATAAAATTTTTATTATTTTTGAAATGTCGTATATTTGATAATATTTTTAAAAAAATAGGTATAAGTGTCCAAAACCCTTGAATAAATTATTATGGCCCAGTCCAAGGCCCAAATGCCTACCCTCAAATAATAACATGTTTCATCTCCATCACATCAAGTACTCAAACTTGGGATTTTTGGGTTATACCTTTAAAAATAAAAGTAATTACACAAATATGATACATGAAAATATTATTGATAGGCTACGTGATTTATTGGATTTATTGGTATCTGATTGGCATTTACGAAAAAAGTTAGAGAGGGAAAAGTGCGGTGGTAGAATTGTAAATAAAGCCATTTAAAAAAAATCGTTGAAAAGTAAAATATAAAATAATCTCCAAAGCTTTTATTAGTGTAGCAGTTGGCTCCTCACTCGATGACCCAATCCAACGCCGGGATTATTTTTTACCATTTCCTCTATTCTTCTTTCTTTTTTATATTTTTATCTCTTTTTTTATTTATTTTTTCATTTTATTCCCTTCTTTCTCTTCTTCCTCCTCTTTTTTGTGTATTTCCCTTTTTTCTTTTCTATTATATTCTTCAAAATAAATATTTTTCTTTTTTTTTAGATTCCTTTTCTCCTTTTTTTGATTTTTTTATGTCAAAAAGTTTGCTAACTCTTATTACCAACATATTAATAATTTATTGCTAATTATTCTGGTTATCATTTACAATATTAGTTACTGATTGAAAAAAAAGACTAGAGTAACCAAATTGATTAGTGGTAATCAATAATCAATTAAGTTAATGGTTACTTTGTTTACTAATTACTAATTTCATTGTTGATTTAAGAGTGGTAGCCAATTTCAGAATTAGCTACTGGTTATTTGTAATCGGTTACCGATTACTAGTAACCAGTAATCAATTTACCTTCTAGTTACAAATCTATTACTAGCTTTAGGATTAGTGAACAAATTCCAAACCAGTTATTAATAATAACTAGAGGTTAATTTCTAAATTAATTACTAGTCTTTGGTTAGTAATTACCAATTATTGGTTACTAGTTACCGATTATAATATTCATTATCAGTTACAACATTAGTTACTAGTTAACGATTATAGTATTCATTACAATTACAACATTGGTTAGCAATTTTATAATTGATTACGACTAGTGCCCAATTTTCAAGGTGGTTATCGATTATTAGTTACTAGTTACCAAGTATAGTACTAATTACCAATTTGGTAATTAGTAACCAATCTAGCTTTCGAATACTAATTTGTTTATTGGGTGACAAATAACAAATTTAGTTTTCAGTCATCAATATGGTTATTGATTTCAGGACTGGTGGTCAATCTTTAAACTGGTTATCACTTATCAATCTAGTTAGTGATTTTAGGATTAGTGATCAATTTTCAAATTACTTACCAATAGTAGTTATCAATTTAGTAACTATTAACTATTTTAGCTTCTAGTTACCAGTTTAGTTATTAATTTTAAGACTGACATCTAATTTCCAAATTAATTACTCAGTTTCCAATCTTTATATATTAAACTTGTTAAACTATGATTAATATACAATTATGATATATGATCAAGCTAAGAAAGTACACATAATTGGGTGATCACTACATGTTTGATGAAATAGCCCAATGGAGGGAGAAAAAAAAAAAGAGATGAGATATTGATTAAGGTTTAATTAGATTGATAATTGGTAACTTGTAACTAGTAACTAGTAATCAGTAGCTAACTTTATAATTGATAAATAATAACTATTTTTGTAATTAATAATTAAATTGGTTACTAGTTACAAGTAACCAAATTAGTTGTTAGTAACTGATAAGCAGTAACCAAGTATTCGACAGTAACCAGTAAGTAATTTCTTGGTAACCATAATTTTTTGTAGTTAATAGTAACTATTCTCTAGTCACTAGTATTTTTTTTTATTACTGATTTATTATAGTTAATACTTTTTGATTTACTATTAACTAATTTGGTTACTGGTTGTAAATTATTAATTTGATTACGAGTCACCAATTATAAGAATAGTTATTAGTTACTAATTACAAAATTGGTTACTAATTACTAGTTATCAGTAACTAGTCAACTTGAAAATTAGTAACTAGTTCTTCAAATTAGTATTACTGGTAAAAAAGAAAAATAGTTAGAGAAGACAAAAAATGAAAAAAGGAAAAAAAAAAGGAAAAAATAATTTAAAAAAAAAAGAAGAAAAATGAAAAGGGAAAAAAATGTAGCTCATTATCCTTAAGAGAGGAAAAGAAAAAAAGAAAAACAATAAAAGAAGGAAAAAAGGGAAAAGAACATAAAAGAAAAAGAAAATTAAAGAAGGAAAAAAAGATGGAAATAGGCTGATGAGATTCGAACTCATGAAGTGAAATAGAGTATACAACGCACAAACCATTAGACCAACTAACTTTTAAGTCTCTTTCCAACTTTATACAAAATATAACTCAATTCTAAAATGATATTTTAATTACAAGCCTACCATCGTGCTTTTTGATTTACCTTTTCAAATATACTAAATATATGTGGTACGAAAACTTGATATTTCTTTTAACCGTATATTTGTAATTTTTTTTATACTTTTATCGGTTATAGCCTAATTATCCCTTTAAACTCTACAACATTTTTACTTATACCTTATCAAATGGAGGCCACATCTTTACTTATGCCATGTTTTCTTTACCAAATATTGTCAATATGGGTACACTTGGGGCCTAGCCCTGATACCACTTGTTGGGCTTGGGTTCCAACTTAAAAAGTCAATCTGTTAGGATAAATAGCC
This sequence comes from Trema orientale, assembly GCA_002914845.1. NCBI lineage: Eukaryota > Viridiplantae > Streptophyta > Magnoliopsida > Rosales > Cannabaceae > Trema > Trema orientale. The sequence continues at coordinate 116,421 of JXTC01000058.1, read as the reverse complement.
TAAACCTTTATAAACCTAATAACTTCTCCATGTTTAACTTATGTGGAACTTTAGTTCGCACATCCAACAAGCCTCTCCTTGAGATGAAAGGAAAAAAAGCTATTTTTTATAGGAAAAAAATGCTAGTGTTATTAACAAAGTAGAAATTTTCAAAATAATAGATAAATCACCTTACAGTTCTTCTTCTAATTTTCAACCAAATTTAGTTAAATCATATACAACCTCGTGACTTCATCATGAACTTATTATTGGAAAAAATAGAAATATTACACCATTTTCTTAAGTTATTTTGAGGCAAACTTATGAGTGGGACCCACTACATATTAGTGTGAGGTCATTATTGATATGTGTTCCCTCCACGAGTACATCAAAATCGAATATTTACTTGCTTAAAATGGTAATGGATTGAATGACAAATTATCACCTAAAGTGAGCTAAATCAGAAGGAAAAATGAAAGAGACTTTCTAAAGTCCCATAAGGAAAAAAGAGCATAAAACAAGAGTGATTTACATAGAGTTGCCTTATTCTTAGTTGATAACTTGATAAGTATATATAGATGCTCTCTCTTACATGCGCACAAGGGGAATGCAAATCACGGACTGACCAAGTATGCGCTTGTGTGTGCCCGCACGTCTTGTAGGCACGAATGCCAGACTGAAAAGCCCACTTCGTCTTGGGCCTCCCTTTGCTCTTTGAATATATTTTTTCCTATCTCAAACTCCAAAAGAAAATTCTAGAACCAGTGTCACTCTAGAAACATTTGGGCTTTAATTGCCTAGTAAAAAAAGTATAACAATCAATTAAAGAGGCTATTAGTATTCTAAAATAGCCAAAAATATTTGACTTTTATTTAGACAACTGCCAAAATATTTTTGGGCATTATGGTCAGGATTTATGGCAGGTTTCCCCATGAAACCTATAAAAAGAGAGGTCTCCTTCTCATTTCGACATACTAAAAACAATCTGATCTCATATTTCTTTGTAGTTTTCTCTATAGCAGTTACCTTGGGTTAGTTGGTAGTTGTGAGTCTTTTGAGCATTCCAATTTTTCTTTTTCTGTGTGGTCGAGCTTTCTTGTGGTTGTTTGTATAGTGTTGATGATAGAACTTGGGTACGGCTCAGTTTGTTAGGAATAGTAAGTTGGTGCAACGTTACTATTCATGAACAGTTTTATCATGAGAGACAGACACCGTTAGCAATCCTCAAAACACCTCCTAGAAAAGGTGTAACTGTTTTAAGGACATTGTGTGAAACACAAAACTCCGTTTGATATTTCTTAAAACTTACTCTATTATTTCCATTATCTTATATTTTGTGAAATAATTATGTCTAATTTATTCTTGTCACATAATTTGCTAGATAAGTTCCAATAATTTTATTGAAATTTTGTATTGCTTTGTCACATTTAATTTTTTTAGATCTATTATTATTTGCAATAAATTTTTTAGACACTTATAGTATCGGGACATCAGAAATTAAAAAAGAAAAAAGAAAAATAAGTTATTTACATCCAACAACACTTGACCAATACGTTAAACGAAAGATTAGGTCATTAATGAAAGCTTAATCACTGTTATTATATTTGACTTGAGAGATTGGAGATATTAGGTAAATATAGCTTTTTGATTCTTTCAATCATCCGAGTTTAGCTTTTTTGAATGATACTATGATGACAAATCTTCCACTTAAAATCAATATTTGTCGACTTAAATTCTTCTAGATTTAGAACTTTAATCTCGGTTCGAGTAATAGAAAGGAGAAAAGAGAAAGGGAAAGTTAAAAAAAAAAAAGAAAGAAGAGATCGGCCTTTTTTTTTTTTTAGGCTATAGCTTCTTTAAAAATAGAAAAAAAAAATTCACAAAATACCAGTTATTATATCAAAACCGTTCAGATTGCTTTATTTAGTTTATTTGAAATAGTGGTGCACCTTTTTTACACAAATATCCTTATGCTTCAATATTCACCTTTTTTTTTTGAGATTTGTTTTTTTATGATAATTTTTTAAAAAAATTAAAAAATCCCAAATTTTAAAATTGTTTGAAAAATTTCAGATTTTAATTAGAAAATATCACTTTTAAAAGTATTTTAAAAAATACCACTTTTATTAATTAATGAGATACTTGAAGTAACTAATCAAGTTACCTGAGGTTACTTGACCGGTGACTTCAAGTAACTAAATTGGTTATCTCAAGTAATCCAATTGGTTACCTCGAGTACCATTGAAAAATACCAATTTTGGAGAAAATGTGTTATTTTTCTAAACATAAAAGTATTATTTTCTAAAAAACTTTTTGAAAAGTTATATTTTCCTAAATCAATATAGGATTTTTCAAAAAATTTGGCTCACCTGGGATTTTTTAATTTTTGATACTTTGGACTTAGAATTTTGAAAGTTCATAAAATTTGAACTTTGCTTTTATGAAAAAATAAAATATATGAAGCTTAAATAGACAACTTAAATAAACTCAACTTCTTTTTATTGTGTTAGCTAACTTGGCTTGGTTCTAGTAATTATATATATAAACATATATTTCTTGGTCAGACTGTTCAATAGATTATATATTCCCAGTCAATACATGCACAATTTCTTTTTTCTTTGATGAAACAATAAAAACATCTCAAAACCTAAATGCTCCAACTAGACAAAATGTCAAAGTGAAAATTATTCAAAGTTCAAGTTGATTAAATTTTTAAGTACTGATGCTACGTTCCTAATATTTAGTCCACTGAATAATTTATAGCAAGGACATTTGAGAAAATAAGAGAATAATTAAAGAATTTTTCAAAAGTTCAGTGGGAATCGAATTTTTATTGTTATTATTATTATTCTTTTGTTTTCCTTTTATTTTTTTTTTATTTTTTTGAATTAGAGTAGCGACCGAGACTTCTTTTTCCATAGGGGTGGGAGATAAATTAATATATTTATATGTACATTTTTTTGATAGCACACAAATTAATATATATTTTTTAAATAAAATAATAATACAAAAAATGGAAAAGGCTAAGGGACCCTTTGATAGTTGACACACATTAATAAAGATGTATAATGTGATATCACAGATGTATAATGTGATATCACATAAAATGTGCGGGTGGGTCTTCTAGCACTAAGTAGTCAGTACCACAAGTGCTCCAATAGACTCCACAAAAAATAGAGTGATAACATCAGAGTACAACACTTAAGTCAAAACACAACTCTAACAATCAATATGATTTTAATTTTAAAAAATACAGAAACAAAAAGGCAACTTGAAAATTTTAAGATAAAATTTGTAGTTATTTTGTTTCCATTTTTCTTATTATCATGGAGACTTAGTGGTGGTGAACAAATAGTCTTTATCAAAATTTTATCCCTCAAATTTTGGTGGAAACCTAAAATTGATTTTTAATTGGGTCTTGTGTTGGGATAGAAGTCCCAACAGCCACGGTTGGTCCTTAGAAAAAATAATAGTAATAATAATGATAAGGACACCAAAATTTTTCACTAAATATTAATACCACATGATGTGATATTCATTTCAAGTACTCTTTATTTTAAAGTATGACCACACCGCTCAAAATTATGTGACTAAAAGGATGTTACATCACAGTGTATATTTTTTGTGTAAAATTTTGGTGTCCCAATCTTTACTAAAAAAAAAATCTTACAATTGGCAAAGAGTTAAAGAGAGAAAATTTCAAACATTGGCAAAGTAACGGACAAAAAAAATCACATTTTACATATAAATTATAATCCGTAAGAGGTATGAGTGGAAAAAAAATTGAGGAGAATAAAGATTTCAGTGTAAAAAAAAAAAATTCTCATTTTAATTAGCATGTGAACACTTGAAATGAAAATATTTTTCCTTTCTAGATTAATAATATACTAATAATATAAAGTAAAGAAGAAAGAAGTTGGTGTGGGACATGGCCATAGCTATATTACTTTTTTTTTTTTCCCCCTTGAACCATAGCTATATTACGTTCCTCGTGTTAAAAATGTGTTATTCTATTTCCAAAAAAAAAAAAAAAGTGTTATTCTACTTTCTAGTGGCACCATTAGCCTGTATTTATTTAATCTCAAAGATCCGCATGTACAGTTTGACTGATTAACGTTATTCCTAGTAATTTTTGTTAATGGTCCATTTGACTGTGGCAGGAATCAAATTCGTTGCAACGTAATTTCGTTATCTTAATTTCTCTTGAGACATATCTGAGTGATGAACAAAATCAAAAAGTCAAAATTCTCACCTTTCTCTCTTCCACTTAATTCTTTTAAATAGGATATCAACAAAAGTTTATTCACGTAATCGATTCTGTTATATCTCTTTCTTTCGCCTTTTTTTCTTCTTTTTTCCTGATCAGAATAATGTGATTGAAACAAGTGAAGGCCTCCATGCATGGCCCTCTTAAGATTTGACTTTGTGAAACCTGAAGCCCTACTAGGGCCTGGAATAGGCAAACCAACATGGGGAAATTAGGCCCAGGTCGATCACAAGACAGAGAGTCTTGGGCAAGGTCCTTTTGACATCGCTAAATTGTTCATATTATGTTAGGATAATTATTTAATTATACTATATAATTTAGGAAACTAAAATCTTCCCTAATATTAGGGAATCAAAACAACATTTTTAATTGGTCTATGTAAATCTGGGCCAACAAAAAACCTTCAATTTTGTTAACACCATACTGCAGCAGATTTTTTGGCATTAGTGAACCATACAATTTTTTTTCTTTTTTGGAAAAAATATATGTTCTGTCCACCAAAAAAAGAGAAAAAATTGAGGAGAATAAAATGTCCACTGACTAGTGCCTAGCCTACCAACGGTTGCACAATGGTATCTAGTATCTGGTATCTAGTATCTCCTCACCACCAGAGAAGAAGTTCCAGAGACTCGAAAATTTTCGTATTATAAGCGTTTAAATGCAGCTTTTTGAATTTTTTATGTGACTATCTACAAAAACACGTCCTTTTCCATAATCCACAACTTAAATACAATTAGAAGTGGCAAAATGGGCGGACCGGCCCAAAGCGAGCTTTGGAGAGAAAATGGATTGGGCCGGGCAGAATCGTGCCGACTTGAAATTTTAAAAATAAAGCCTGACTTGGCCCATAGGTCCGCCCGAGCTCCTAGCGGGCTGGGCCAAGAATGGGCCAAAATGGGCTAGTCTGTACCAATCCGTTCTTGGCCCAAATTTTTTAAAAAAAAATTAAAAATAAGATTATTATTTGTATATTTAGTTAAAAATATTAGAAATTTAAAAATAAAATTTATAAAAAAATAAATAATATATTATGTTTTTTTCTATTGATAAAAATTTATAAATAATCAAATAAGTTAAAAATATATAAGTTGAATAGTTGATTAAAAAAAAAGTTCAAAACAAAAATCTTAAGAAAATTATTTAGAATTAGATTGAAATATGAAAATGTGAAAAAAAAAAAGTGAAGGAATGTGATTTATAAGTATTGGAAAAAGTTTTATATTTAAATTTATTTAAAAACTTTTAAAAAAATAAAAAAATTTATTTTTGACGGGCCGGTCCGTGTAGGCTAGATTGTTGGGCCGGGCCAGCCCAGTAGGCCTAAATATTTAGGCCCTGTCCAGCCCTACCCCTAGGCCGGGCCGGCCCGGCCCGTTTTTCCGTCTCTAAATACAATCAAAGGTAATTAAGGAAAATAGAAAAACAAATCCAAGATGGGCTTTATTTTAGGACATCAAAATTAAAGTACTCTATTTGTTTACCAATCTCATAAATTTCTTAAAATAAAATTGGCAGTTAAATTGTTTCTCTGGTTTCAATCACTTGACTCATCAATAATTTTTCTTCTTTTTTTCTATTATTTTCCTCTCTAAATCGCATACAATATAATTGAGAACACTCTATAGAGAGAAGAGAGGAGAGAAAATGAAGTTTATATTTCAGAAAAAGATTTTGTGTAAAAACATAAGAGGAGGAAGAAGAACAGGCGTATAAAGAAAAATTTTTCATGAACTGTATTTTTTTTATTAAAGAGAAATTCAAGTTTTATTAGTCTACAATTTAGACAACTCTACACCACTTTCTTCTATATCGTTAATTAAATCTAATGACTTTCGATTATCTATTTTGTTACAGAACGTTAATTAAATCTAATGACTTTTGATTATCTATTTTGTTCCCTAGCGTTAGGGAAGATTTTTATTTCCCTGTTGTAGAATTCCTCAAAAGATATAAATAATGACTAACTAACTGAAAAGAAAAAAAAAAATCAGTAAACTAGGAAGATAAATAGGCGAAGAAGATATTTGGAGAAAAAAATGCACATATACCCTAATTCAGTCGCAACCAAACACCCGTAAAAGAGTGTCATAATAGTTTCTTTTTTTTTTTTTTTGCTAAAAGTTATAATAGTTATATCAATTATAATCTGTACAATTTTGGTTTTGACAGAATGTGGTTATAAATCTGTTTCAATTTTTAAATTGTAAGGACAATGTTTATAGATAGTAAGATATAATTTGAACAAAAAGTTAAATATGGTACAATCATCCTTTTATGTTTTTAATTCCATTATATCTGTAGTAGTTAACCATGTGAAAAGCATCAAAGTTTAGGGTGGTTGTATGAGAAACTCTAATATTATTATTTACTTCTTTACAGCTAACTGCTATCACTATTCAACGCGATTTCACCTTGTCGGAAGTGAAAAGCAACTCGAAAAATGTTATAGCACCGATTCGCCAGAATCAAATCGCTTTTTTTTGGGGGGTTGTAGAGTTCTATAAATTCTGACATTTTAGTCAATTTTGAATTTAATTAAGTTGGGTAATGTTAAAGCACAATCTTTCAGGGTCTTGAATTTCTCCCAAATAAAAAAAGAATATATAAGCCCAGTTCGCCCACTTCTTTTTCAAAATCCTCCTTCTTTCTTTCTTTCTTTTTTTTTTCTTATGTACTTATAAATTCATCGAGTACATGAGTAGAAACACAGGATACAACTAGAAAATTCAAAGCGAAAATATCCAGATTAGCTCGACATTGTTCCGAGAACGAGGAACAAAGTTGCTTGAGAAATTTTTATTTTGACGGACTACCAACAAGTGGGTTATTGGACAATCTAGGTTGTAACGATTTGGTCCCTTTACTTTTAATTTTGGCAATTAAAACCCTCAATTTACTAATTGTTGGCAACTATGGTCCTTACCGTTAAATGCTTGACGGAAAAAGTTAAAAACAAAAAGGAAAAAAAAAAGAAAGAAGAAAAATTTAAGGAAAAAACCAAATATATTCTGTAATCTGTACCCAAAAAAGAAAGAGGAAAAAGAAACCTCAGTACCGAAAGCCAAGTCCTAGATCTCAATCAATTAAGCTCAAAGACCATGTATCCAAGAGGAGTAGCCATTGCGCTTCATCGGAAAAATCTATGTCTATATAGGCTTTCTTTTTAAAGTCGGTTAACCCATATAGCTTTCTTTGTTGGTAGAAAATGGCAAATATTCAAATGGAGTGAAAATAGTAGTGAATTATCCTACGTTTGGATAGTAACTTAAATTCGGGTTTTTAGCGAGAATCAAAGCAAAAATGATGGAGAAGCTTAGCCCGAGGATGAATACACAAACACCATGACTTTCTTATATTTGTCTTTATCGTTTTCTTATGTTCTAATTTGGCCTTTTTGATTTTTGGCTTCAATAATAATTAACCAGTTAAGAGGAGTATAATGGCTGTCCTCAAGATTTAAATTGTTCAAGTCATACCCACACGTGCTTTTTCTGTCGGGCTGTTGCACTTTTGACGGTGGGGACCATAATTGCTAACAATTGGTAAGTTAAGGGATTTAATTACCAAAATTGAAAGTATAAGGACCAAATCGTTACAATCTCCATAGTCAAGGGACCAAATGTGCCAATAACCCACCAACAAGTATATGCTTTGATTGAAAACAAATAATAATAAAAAGGGCTTCTTTCAAAAATCAAAGCCCAAAGTACCAAAACTTGAAAAATGAGTTTTTGACACTTATACTTATTTTTCAAAAAATAATACTAAATTTATGACTTTTCAAAAATAATAAAAATTCGTACGACTTTTTTATGGCATTTTTCTAAATACTTTGAAAGTTAGAAAACGTGGTGGTATTTTAGTAAATAAGTCATCTTTTTTTTTTTTTTTTACAGGAAACCACAAAAGTTTCCTGGAAACCAATTTGGTTTAATTTGATTTCCTATTAGCGGAATGTTCTGTAAGTAAGTAAATCACAGGAAACCACAAAAGTTTCCTAGAAACCAGTTTAGTTTTCTTTAGCCGAAAGCCATGTATGTAAGTAAATCACATGAAACCATGAATATTTCTGGGAAATCATTGTGGTTTCTTTTTTGCAGAATGTCTTGTAGCTAAATAAATGACAGGAAACTATCGTGGTTTCCGAATATTCTGTACGTAAGTAAATCACATGAAACCATGAACATTTCCGAGAAACTATTGTGGTTTTCTTTTTGCAGAATGTCCTGTAGCTAAATAAATCACAGAAAACCATCGTGGTTTTCTTTTAGCAGATTGTCCTGTAGCTAAGTAAATAATAGGAAACCACAAAAATTTCTTAGAAACCATTGTGGTTTCTTTTTCAAATCACAGGAAACAATGAAAATTTCCTGAAAACTATTGTGATTTTCTTTTTGAAGAATGCCTTGTAGTAAGAATTGGGTAAGGCCTTGAACAAGGACGCTGAAGAATATGATCAAGTTCTCAAATTAAGTAACTATATTTTTGAAGTAAAAGCAACAGAAATATATATTAGTTTTTGGATTCTGGTAACTAGTTTCCAATAACCAAATTGGTTTCAAGTAAACAATAATTGAATTAACCAAATAGTTCTAATGCTTATGATAGAAACTAATTTAGTTTTCAGTTTTTATTAACTAAATAGTTATGATATTTATGGTGAAAACTAATATAGTTGTTAGTTTTTAGTAACCAATTTGGTTTCTAGTTTCTAAAAATCAATTAGTTTATGATTTCTAATAATAAATTGGTTATTAGTTTAAGAGTGATCAGCTACAAGTAAACTAGTAGCAAAAAGAAACAAGAAAAAATGAAAATTCTAAGACGTTATTTAGTCTTTCTTAGCAAGAATTTGTTATTTTTTCTAAAAAAATATAGTACAAAAATAAGTAAAAGTTTGGACATAGTATTCTTGGTATCATTTATCAAAAGGTAGTACTAGGTGTCTTTTTTCCTTGAAAAATCCTAGATGGGCGAATTTTTTTTGGAAAAAAAAACCTTGATTGATTTAGAAAAATATCACTTTATAAAATGTTTTTTAGAAAAATAATACTTTTAATAAATATTTAGAAAAATACAACTTTTTTCGAAATTGGTATTTTTCAATGGTATTCGAGGTAACCTAATAGGTATAGGTTACTGGGGGTACTGTTCTAGTTACTTGAGGTAACTGGTCAAAAGCGGTAATTTTTCTAAATACTTTTAAAAGTGATATTTTTGTAATTCGAATTTGAGATTTTTTAATTAAAAAAAAAAAACCTACTATAAAAAATCAAATTTCCTCTAATAAAAATCTCCATATTGTTGGCCTTGTCCCACATCAATGTTATTGGGCCTCTCTACCGAGTGCAAGTTGGGAAAGGTCGAAATAGAATAGGACACGGATAGAACTAACTTGGACCAGATGACTTTTTTGTGCATTTTTTCAGAAATGATATTTTTAGGAGTGTCAATGATGTCTTGACCAATGGTCAAGAACTTTTTGACTATGAAAAAGTCCTAAACAATGGTTTTTTTTTTTCATAGTCAAGAAGCTCTTGAGATCATTGACACTCTTAAAAGTGTTATTTAAAAAAAAATGCATAGAAAAGTCATTTTGACCCAAGTTAGTCCTATCGATGTCATTTTTCCAACATGGATAATGGCTCAAAATCTATCTTTCATTGCATTTTTTAATCTAGTGGAATAGAACATAAATATAAAATGATAATTTATTATTTTTTGAATCAATGAAATGAAATAGAACAAACATTGACAATGTTCTGGTAATGGAAAAAGAAAAAATAAGGTTTAAAGAAGTTGTGCAGATAGGTTGGTTGTCTTGGGCCATAGAAATTGTAATTCATTATGGTGGAGCTTAGCTCCTGATTTTCTCTTTCTTTGGATGGATAGGGACTGCTTAGGGCTCCATTTCTATATATTCACGTAAGCTGTTACTTTCGTATTAATTTTTTTTCTCCTTTCTTTTTAATAATATTCCCTCCTTTATTTGAAAAAGTTAGCTAAATGGTGGAATCATTGTTCATTACCAATTTGGAATGAATAATAGTTTCATTGATTGATAGAATAATGATTTCAGATGAATCACTTTTCCTCAGTCCAAAATCCAAAACAAGTAACGAGGAGAAATGCTAAATGTATCATCTTTTGTACTCTCTAATCTTATTGTTTGATATGTAAATTTTATTTATTACATTATTCAAATGTGAAATTTGATATTTGAATAAAAATTAATTAATTGGTCCATTCGAATCAATTTTGTGGTAAGCAAATTATCTAAGTGTGTGAATTTTGAGTCGTATTTCAAATTGTCATCCCCTAAAGGGTGTCTTATTCAATAATTTAATAGGTTTAAGAAATAATAAAAAAAGAACAAAAAAAGGTAAAGAAAGACAAATTTCAGAAGGATTCTAGCTTGTAGAGAATGATTTGGGAGTTATCTTGAGAAAAAAAATGTTAAATATAGTATTAGTACTTGAATTATACTCATTTTATTACTTTCCCCCAAATTTTCAATTTACATATTAATGGCCAATGATGCAATTGTTATAGTAATTATCTATTTATCACAAACTATTAGTTATAATCATGAGTAAAGTATATAATTGAGTCAATATCTCATTTTGAGCTATAATTACTAATATATGTGCTTTGCACAAGACTCATTTCTGTTAAAAATTTAACATTTTGTGAAAAAATTATTTTATTACTGCAATAATTGCACAAGTCTTGTTAGTCTAATGTTTAAGTTAAAAATTCAGAATCTCATTATTGACCACGATTACCAAAGCGTGTACTCTGTAATGACTTGAATCTGTTAAATATTTAATAATATGAGACAAAAGAATCATTGTTGCAACAATTATATAATTGAGGGACTGTTACTGTGTAAGTTAAAAATTCAGGGACAAAGTGGTACAACAAGCATAATTCAGGAGCTATTTATATCATTTGCCCTTGAAAAATTATGTTTTTCTATAAAAAAAAAATATAGAAATTTATGGTACTTAGGGAATTTAAAAAAAGCTGAGTCAAAATTGGTGTTTGACTATAATTGGGTGTAAGACTCCACCATTGCTTTAGTATAGGATATTACTGAAAGTTGAAAAGGTAGTGGAAAAAATTGTCACCTTAGGTACTCGTCTTTGAAATAATTTGAAAGATAAAATAACGATATTGATAATAGTAAAAATACAATATATATAAAAAATATTCTTAGAAAGAATATAAAGTAGGAAAATTATCACTAAAATATTATCTGTTTTAAAAAAGTGTGAAAAGACCCTTATATTATTAAAAATTCAAAATAAATACCTTCTATTTGAATTATCATAGCATTTGTTACATTTGATTGGTCAAAAGCTTAAAAACAAATCGGTAAAATTAATATTTTATCCTTTATTATATTATTTTAAAATACACACCACACTTAAAAATGAAGGGAGAGAGAACACGTATCGTCTAAAACTTCTTTAAAAAAAAAAAGCTTTTCCCTCCATAGTTGCAGCACAAATTCAGATAAAGAAAAAAATTTAAAATTTTCAGAAATTTTGAAAGTAATAGAAGGAAAAAAAAAACTTTTCCCTCCGTAGTTACAGCACAAATCTAGAAAAGAAAGAAAATCTAAAATTTTCAAAAATTTTGAAAGTGATAAAAATGTCTTTTCTGTCAAAAGTAGGAACTATGGAGAGAAAAGTCTTTTTTTTTTTTCATAAACAATTTTAAAGATTCTCTCTCCCTTTATTTTTAAGGTAGTGTATGCCTTAAAATAATATAATAAAGGTAAAATATTAATTTAACTAATTTTTTTTTTGAAGTCTTTGACCAATCAAAGTAGCAAATGAGATAATAATTCAAATAGAAGTATTTATTTTGAAATTTTAATAATACAAAAAAAAATTTTAGCACTTTTTAAAATAGAGGTTATTTTAGTGATAATTTTTCTTAAATAGAAGGTACTTAAAGATTTTTTTTTTCCACATTTGTTTAAAATAGGGAGTATTTTAATGATAAATTTGCTATAAAGTATAAAATAGATATTACCCCAAAATATTTTATTTATTTATTTATTTTTTGCTAAGTATTTTATTTATTTATTTGTTAATTCATTTTATGTGCGCTTTGTATATCTACCGTTACTACGGTACCAAAAATAAAAATAAAAAAAAAAAAAAAAAAAAAAAAAACGAAAAGAGGGTCCATTTCATTTCCAATATTTTTCTTCACCATCGAAAATTTCGATGTTCCTCTCGGCATTTGACGACATTCCACAGAGTTCGATGGTCTCTGGTTTTCGACGGTCCTCGACAACGTTCGATGGAGACAGTCTCTAGTGTACTTGGACGGAATTTCGATGGATGTCCCCACTGCTCTCTCAAACACAGGAGAGATAGCGAGAGAGACAAGACAGAGCATCAGCATATGGGCCAAATTAGGGGATATATTTTTAGCTTTTTTTTTTTTTTTGCTGGAGTTTCTTTTTTTTTTTTTTGAGCATATATTGGTTGACTAGTTTCTCAATCTTAGAAATTCCGACCGTTATATTCTATTTGTGTGTTTTTTTTTTTTTTTTTTTTTCCCTTTTCTTGAGTGGGTATAAAAGGATCGCGTAACATAGACGCTAGAACAGTGGATCAGGCATCAGGCATCAGGCATCAGCACACGAATAGAGTAGAGTATTTGTACAAGTTGTTTCCTCAGTCTCAGTCTCAGTCTCACTATCACTGTCAGTGCCCAATAGCAGTCGTCTTCTTCGCCAAACCCTCTTCTCACTTTTACAGTCCAAAGAGAGAGATTCTACTGTCGCTCTCGCTATTTCACATTCTTATTCTCTCCCTCTTTTCTCTGTAAAGCACCGATTCAATCAGGACCAAGTTCTTTCGTAATCCCAGATCTTATTCTCAGGTTCAGGTTCTTCTCAACTTTTTTTTTTTTTTTTTTTTAATCCCCCCAAATTTATGTTCTGCTAGTTATTAAGTTTTTTTTTTTTTTTTTAAGAAAATAAAATTAATTAATTAAAGAAAGAAATGCAATCTGGTTTGAATTTGAAATTGCGAGGTGAATCTCAGGGACCACGAAGATTCGTTCCATGGAGGTGGTTTTGGACCAAAACGACGCCGCTGAATGGACTTACAGAGGCGAAGGCGCCGTTAATCTCGTTCTTGCTTATTCTGGATCTTCTCCTGCTTTTGTAAGTACATCAAATTTTCAAATTTCTGACGACGGAGGAGTTGAAACCATGCCTGAAGCTTAATGGAGTAGAATATTTGATATGTAGATTGGGAAAGTTCTGCGAATACAGAAGGCTGCAAGGAATGAATCCGAGGGTACGAAGAGCCGTGCGGCTTTAACGGAGCATGAACGCCTCTTGTGGAAAGAGACGGAGGAGCTTGTGTCCTCCCCTACTAGAGAAATTGCTGGCCACATGTTCGTGCAGCATGTAATAGGCCCCTTATTGGGTTCCGACTATGTGGATGCTGGGGTATGTTGCTACTTACAAACTCTGCCAATAATTCTGCTGTGGTTTATGATGAATATGTTTATTACGTTTAAACGCATGACTGATGTTTGCAAAATTTAATCTATGCCCTCGTGCGGAGAATTGACAGCAAAGACATTGTTGCAATTTGAGCTTTTGTTATTACTGCCGGGACTTAACATTGTTGGTTATAACTTATACTTACTTGTTACTACTCTGGGATAGCTGATGCACGTCTAGTCCAAATGGTGGATTGGTGATGATCCCTAGTCTCGCTTATTTGGGGTCTAGTTTTCGAATATTTTCTTGCTCAGTCGGATGATTCAAATAGAGAAAAAGGATGAAGGAATTAGCTTAGAATGTTGTCGTGTTGATGTTTTGATTTTCGGAAAATGAAAGTTTCTCCTTCTGGTTTGCCATTTGCCTTGGAGTTTGAGACAAAAGTTAGTTGTAATATAGAGGTTTTTTCTGCAATATCACGCTTGGGTAATATTTTGAAATCATAAGATTGTTTAGATCTCTGACCTTTTTCCTTTCCTGTTGAACTTGAAAATGTGGAAGACGCGCATCACTGTTTCAAGTGAATTCTTGGAGTCTGTTGAGAAAAATGTTTTGTGTCAGCGACCTGCTTGGCGAGTTGATGCTGCAAAAGTTGATACGCATTCTGATTCTGTGCTTCTACTTACTGATCATTCTACTTTTCCTCGTGGTAAATAAAATCTGTTAGAACACAGAAACGTAATCATTATGCTTCTACTTTATGATCATTCTCTTTTTCTATGCTTGAAGATTTTTTAGCATTCATACTTGTCGCTACTTATATTATGCTAACTACAACATGTAGAACCAAGAAATTTTTGATCTCATGGTGTGCTTTAACAACGAAAATGAAATTCTGTTCTCTTAGTATAGCTTAAAATATGTCTACTTTTCAGTTGCTCCAGTATTAGTTTTCGTTACACCTTTTAACTCGAGGTAAAATTAACAGTTGAAAATTACTGCACGCTAAAATGTAGGAAAATAGTTCAGGAAGTTGGGAAATAAACTTAGCCACAGCAGCTACTGGCTAGCTCAAGCTTTGCAGTAAAAAGAAATTGTATTTACCCTTAGGTTGTTGGTTCACCTCTCTTTTCCATTTCAGGTATCCATGAAGGTGAACCCTGCTTATGCGTAGAGATAAAGGTGACTATTTATAGTGGTTTCTTCCCTTTTAGAGAGGGGGGGGGGGGGGGGGGGGTGTTTTTTCTGCGTTTGACATTTGGTGATGTTTATTATTGTTATTATTTTTCAGACATCATTGTAATGAAACTCTTTCTCTTTTGTCCTTTGTTTTCTTTAATTTTGTTCCAACCATAGCCCAAATGTGGATTTCTCCCGATCTCAGAATTTATAGATGAAGGGAATTCCGTTAAACAAAGTGTATCTCGTTATCGAATGCACCAAGCTCTCAAGTTGCATGACGGAGAGGTACTCCTTTTGCTGGGTTTTTGTTTCGAATTTTTTCAATATATTTGGTTATAGCCTTATCTATTTGTAAGTTCAGGCCAGTGAGCTACATAACTTGGGAATATCCTTTGGTCTGGTGTTTAAGCCTTGTGAGAATGATTTAGCAAGTTTGGGCTTTTCAATCATATGCTAACAATATTCTCTATATTTCAACTTCCATTGCAGGTTTCATCATATAGTGAATATGATCCTCTTGATCTATTCTCTGGATTAAAGGACAGGATACATAAATCTATCAAAGATCTCTTCTCCACTCCTCAGAACAATTTTCGTGTATTTTTAGATGGTTCTTTAATATTTGGGGCCTTGGGTGCTGCTGCGGGCAGTACAAATTTTGTCATTCAGGAAGCATTTGAAGATGCACTCAAAGATGTCATTCAAGGAGATCATGGTCTGCGTTCAGAGAGTTTTCTACAGCTTATTGCCGAGACAATTTATATATCTGGAGTAATGGATAGGCTTATAGAGGTTCAAAAGCTTGATAATCTTGACATAGAGGGGGCAATTCATGCGTATTATAACATTGTTTCTGAGCCTTGCACAGTATGCAGGGAACTGGGGGAAGAGAAAGTGTCACACAGCTATGCATCCTTGCATTCCATTTCTTTGGATGAAAGCTTGAAGATAGTAAAGAATTTTTTGATAGCTACAACAGCGAAGGACTGCAGTTTGATGATGAGTTTTAGACTGAGGAAAGAAGGCATTTCCGGATCTTCGTATAACAGTGTGTACCTGAAATCAACCAATCAAACTTTTGATTACAAGGTAGAATCTCCTTTTATCCACTTGATTTGAATTTCAGTCTGTGGGTTGATTATAGTTTCTAAAGTCATGTATGATATGAATGAAACAGTTAGATATTGCAATCACGCTATTCTGACAAAAAGATTGTTCATATATATATATATATATATATATATATATATATATATATATATATATTAGGTTGCCAATCCAATAGATATATATTTTTTTAATTTATCTATGGGTAATTTTTTTTAGCCGTTGAATCATAATAATCCAATGGTTACCATAATTTGAGTAGTTAAAAAAAAAAATTAAATACACATTATTTAATATTTTTCTCTCTCCACTTTTTACCGTGAAAAGACGTTCATGATCAATTTTAATTGGGTAAAACAATACCTATACATAAGTAAAAAAAAAAAATTACCTACTGGATTGATGCCTATATATATATGATTCCCAATCCAATAGTTATTTTTTTTACCTATCTATAGGTATTTTTTTTTAACTGTTAGATCAAATGATCTAACGATTACCATAATTTGAGTAGTTGAATTTATAAAATAAAAACAAATACACGTTATTTAATATTTTTCTCTCTCCATATTTTATTATGAAAAGACGTGCGTGACCAATTTTAATTGGGCAAACCAATACCTATTAAAAAAAAAAAATACCTACTGGATTGGTGCCCTATATATATGTATATATTTGTAACATTAATACTGGTAGGAAGTTTCTGTCATAACCAAAATATATGATTATGTGACTTCATTAAGGTTAGAATGCATTCTTGCTTTAAGATGAATTCAACTACAATGGTCATGAGATCCTTTGAAAAAGTAGTGATGATTCTTATTTTAGTTACATGTTCTTGTTTCTCAATAAAGTAAATTGAGTTGGCCTGAATTCTGATTGCTATGATTATAATAAGCATGATCCTTTATCAGCTAGATCCCATAAATTATGTTGCTGAACGTGTATTACCAAGTTGGAAGTTGAAATTTGTGGAAATCACTTCTCCTGAAATTGATAACTTATTTGAGCTCCAAATCTTTTAGGTATGTTTCATTGACCTGGATTTGAAACCTTTGAAAAAGATGCAAGAATATTATGAAAAAGACAAGAACATTGTAAGCTGCTACACAAAGAAGGTGGAAGCAGAGCAAGAGGCAGATAAAACTACAGGTTTGAAGGCATATGGAAATGTGTTCTGAGCTTTAATACAATGCCATGAGCATATTTAGTTATTCACTGAAGATCTAAATGGTAAGTGCCAGTTGCTTGATAAGGCAGTGTTTCCCCAACATTGTTGTTGTAATTTTGATGAGAGTTGGAAGGAACTGCATTTCCCTAAGGATCCATTTTGTTCTCTTTTTCTTTTTAGGGGTAGATGGGTAGATAAAAGTCCTTTGTTTTTCTAGATGTTTTAACTTTTGTCTTGTTACTTTACCGGAGTTGTGAGCATTGTTCTCCAGTCCTACCGTTAAAAAATCAAAATAGAACCACCCACCCCTTGTCTAGCCACTTGAATATTCATGGGGGTGCAGGAGTGAGTGAGTTGCAAGGGTAATTTGTTACATGACTATGATCTGTTTTTTAATGTATCATTGACTTCCTTTAAACATGATTTTATTGCACACGAAGACATTGATAGAACGTATTTTAGTATACCTTTCATCTCTGAATTGCAATTCTATTTAGCCTTAGAACCGTGTAAGATATTTAATTTTTAAGGAGGAGGCACATGCATTATAAAATTATTTTGAGAACACATATTTGTCATATATGTGCCTAGATGCATAACTATATCGACACAGAATACAGCCTGCTGTTTCATGCGTTGTGTCAAATGGTTTCCTGTGGAGACTTAAGTTGGTAATGGGAATTCAGAGAAAGAAGAAGAGAAAGTGAAAGAACACGACTTTTGGGTCTCTTCAGGATAATGATGTATCAACTACTATACTGTGATTCCATCACAAGCCCACATGGACATATTTATTTCTACAGCTGGAATTAAAATTAACCATGATACTTTCTGAATGCGTGGATAAAAGGATATCCATGGTGTTTGACAACCCTGTGTGTCGATAATAAAATTTTCTGTAGGAGACACTTTCTTTTTCTTTTTGTTTTATTGAACATAAGATAGCTGTTACTTGAACAACGAATAACAGTAGCAAGGAATGTCATTGTGTTGTTATATTATTATTATAATCATCATTCATTTTAGTGGGAGCCTGATTGTTGAGAGGAAAAAACAGGAAGTAAAGGAGAAGCGAACCATACCATACATAAAAGTGAATTCAATGCATCAAATGGTCTTTGAATCTTTTGACTGGAGGATTTCTTAGTTGATCTAACTTGATAGTTAAGGTTATTGATGATACAACCTCTGGGTGTAAATGCTCCACTTTGCTTACGGGGCCCATTTGTGGTGCCTAATGAGCCCGACACACTGATGGCTGGTATTTGACAATTATGCTCTTAGGATTTCTGATGAAGATCGGGGTATGGTTTCTCTTCTGGCACACAACAAAACTGCCTGGGAAAATTCTTTGTTGTTGAAGGGCAATGCTTTGGGCTGTTTGTTCTATCATCTATGTAACTTACTATTCAAAGAATTGTGGTCTTGCTTATGTCCTGAAGGTAAACATTCAAATGAGCTCTTGAAGTAATATGCTACTTTTGCTCATGCACTAATCTGTCCATGGCTGGTTACCTATGTGTATGTTTTCCATGATTAATTCGTAGTTTTAAGATTTACTTTGAACTTTTGAACTAAACTGATTAAGTTTTGTGCAGTGCACGAAGAATTTTGCACTTAAGTTTGGCATCTGGAGTTTTCGTTTGTTACTCATGGAGTCCCCACTAGCCCCTTTTCCAATTTGGAAGGGTTTGCACCACTATAGCTATAGCAGTATTCTGATCGGCCTTTACTAGAGCAAGCGTTCTATATAATAAAATCAGATGACACTCGGTAATTTGCTCAACATGGAGGGAGCTCTTGAATTGTTGAAAAGTCTCTCTCATCTGTGTTTAATACTTATCAAAGTTTTGATAGTTTGAGTACGACAAAAAGGGATTAAATAGATTTCAGAGGTGGGTCAAGCACGCCCGTTCGCTGACCCCTCTGTAACGTTAGGTCATTTTCATTGTTTGCAGTCATCCAGACTAAAGCCCACATCAGTCTATCTTCACAAAATCATACTTTTTAGACAGGAAGAATTTCACTAGTGAGTAAAATGATGCTGAAGTTAAACTTACAGCTGTTCAATATGTCAAATTTTTATACCACTATAGAAGACTTTTCCCTTTTGTTCATTGACTAAGGTATTTAAAGAGTGCCAAATTGTAGAAAATTCTTAATTCTTATTCCAGTCGAGGTTATTTTTATACATATATATATATATTGCATACAGATAGGTAGGATAAGGTGGTTATTAAGTGGAGTTATGTTTTAGCCTTCTAGGGGTGCATTAATTGCATCCTGGGGGGCATAGGTGATCCAATCAAGAGCCTTCTGACTGGCATTTACTTCTAGCCACCTACTAACTTGTCACTCGTTTTGTGGCCTTCAACCAGACTTGTAGCTTAGAACATAGGAAAGAGGAACAAAAATGTTTTAAAAGTCTAATCAAACGAGCCGAAATTTCTATTTCGCTTGTGGTTTGATCCTGTTTGCTTTGTTGAGTTATATTTTGTATCAAGCTTGTATCAAGATGATATCTAAGGTTCGATCTTTCGTACTCCTTTAATATGCTTTTACAGTGTTTTCAGTGGAGCTTTTATTTACTAGTGAATTAAATTCTGACCTCTCTCAGCCCATTCTAACCTTTTACTGACACACCTCAGTACTACTTTCTCAGAGAGAATGTGTCCATCTATTATGAGCTTAGGAGTACTGAAAACCACTCTGACTCTTTTTGTTGCAGAAAACTGTGGTGTCAGTGGAACTACTCTGCTCAAAGTGCAGGCAGAAGGTGATGAACTTAATTGCAAAGATTGAAGGCATAACTTCTATAGTCCTCGACCCCTCAAAAAATACAGTGACAGTGATTGGTGAAGCTGATCCAGTGTGCATCATTAGGAGGGTGAGGAAGTTCAGGAAAACTGCCACAATTGTGAGTATAGGTCCTCCGAAGGAAGAGAAAAAAGATGACAAGAAGGACATCGTTTCTTACCCTTCAAGCACATGTAAGAAATGCGATGTTTGGTATGTCGTTGCTGAAGATGCTTACAGCCATTACTGTTCCATTATGTAAATAAAGATTTAAGTTGTGTCATGAAAATGCTTGTATCGATCATTATGGACTTTCGGTTCGTGTATGTTAAGTCAAATTAGTTTCTTCTTTGATCAAATAAGTAGCTCAGACCACTTTTTGGCTCTTTGGCTCGTCATGAATGAATATATGTCGTTCAAGGTATGTGTTTAAACTTAAAGCAACCACCATACTGAATTATGAGGTACTGCTTGTAAATTTTTTTAGGCTAGCAGGTGAATGTCGAGTGCATTCTCACAATTTTTATCCTTAATTAGCTCGGGAACCAGAAAAATTGAAGTGGGTTATGCCTTTGGTTTTACTTTTTGATCAACTTTTCTTTTCCCGGATCTGAACGTCTGCATTCAAAGTTTATTGGTTGCTTCTTTATGATGATGAATATTCTCATTGTTTTTATTTTTTTGGAAAATGGTCATTACTAATTTATCAGAATATCACCAACATTATTAAATTGTGATAGCGAAAGTATCAGGTATTAAACATAATTGCATAGACAACGTAGCGTCATAGTCTATAATTACGGAGGGGGCCATTCTCCCCTAATTGAAACTAAAGACGAAAGCCTTTCTTTGTGTGGTTAGTGCAACATAACACAAGGGCGTGTGGGTTTCCGACAATTGAACACTTGGTCAAATGTTTTCGATAGTTGATGCGTCAATAAAGCATAAAATAAGCAAAGGTGAGCATCCTCGTGTCCACAAAATCAATTCTTATTGAAATGAACGAAAGCTCATCCAACTTTTCCTTTTTCTAGGAAAAAGACCGTGTAATAGATGGTTACGTATTGGATACTTAGTTCACTTTCAGACAGCTGCGCATACGTTACTTCTTTGCAGACCCTCATGAAAATAAAAAATTTAAATGTGTTTGCAAAGAATTAGGTCATTTTTATTTTCTATTTTAGATCTTTTCTAAGGGAAAATATTCATTTATTTTGCCGATTGATTATGCGCAAAATCCTTGCTCAATGTTTTGCTACATTTCAATGTATAAACCAACTTAAATACATCAATATTAAAGCCAAAAAGAAAAAAAAAATCTCGCAAGTAGTTACACGGATAAAAAATTATAATTTATAAAGTGGCTTTAGCAAAATTTCCAGGTAAAATGGGCCAATGTTGGAATGAAGCAAAATGGGCCAATGTAGGAATGATACAAAATTTAAGAACTTGTATACACACCAATTTACATAAAAAGAGCAAGCAAAAAAAAAAAAAAGAGGTTGGAATGAAGTATAAAATGGGAGATAATAATTTGGGCCATGTAGGAACTTGCACAACACCTCCAATAAAAAGGATCTCCGCCTGCCTACAGTGTTAAATTTTCTCTATTAGGAGGCTGGGAGCTCCTAATGGGGGAATTCAGCTCAAATAACGAAATATTTAGCCCATTACCACCTATTAGACCCAACTAATTATTTACCAGTCTTTTTTCTTTTTGGGGAAATTAGACATTATACGGTAATTTTTAAAAAAATTTGAAAAATACGGTGGTTTAAGTTTTTTCAAGGTGCGGTATGGTTTTTATTAGATAAATACCATTTTTTAAAAACTATTTAGAAAAATAACATTTTTAAAAATAGTAACTAGTTTCTGATAATCAGTTTTCAGAAACTAGTAACTAGTAACCAAAGGTATTTATAACTGGTATATAACTGGTAACTAGTAACCAGTAATAAGTTTCCAAAAACTGGTAACCAGTAACTATTTTAAAAAATTATTATTTTTAAATATTTTTAAAAAATGATATTTTTCTAATAAAATCCGTACGAAAATTTGAAAAAAGTATGAGTTTCGTATTTTTGTCATTCTTTTAGTTTTTTATACGTAAAAGTGATAGAAACCCTTTCTTTTTTGCCTAATCTATACCACTCTTTTCTTATCTTCATAAAATATGTTTATTTGATAGTTGTCCAATCCGAAGCAAATACAAACGAGAAGTTCAGCCGCTGAAAGTGGTAGCTGACAAAACATTAAAAAAAAAAAATTACTTTTAAATTTGCTCTATGTATCTTAAAAAGTGGTATTGGGCTATTTAACCCCTCAGAAACTAAGTTGATTATCGTCTGGGCCCAATTTTCAGAATAATTAAGCCCAATTTAGCAGTGGGACTGGACCATTTGTAACTGCGTTTCTTGTCAAGCCCATGAAGTTTTGAGGAAGGAAAAATCCCCAAACGAAGCCCACGGTTGACGGTGCTGTTATATTAATGTAAAGCAAGGTATTTATCTAGTTCATTCTCGTACACAATCGTACCTGGAAATTTCGCATGCTTTGAAGCTACTTTTAATAGTTCTTCTTCACCAAGAAACCTCAATCGCCGCAACCCAAAATTTGAAAAAAATAAATATAAAAAAAAAATGTGGGATTCGAAGGAGATGGCACCATCTGCCAGAACAATCTTATCGGTGGCCGCCTCACTCACTGCCTCCGCGGTTCTCTTCCGAACCATAGCCAACGACCTTGTCCCAGACGCAGTGCAAGAACTCCTCTCCACACGCCTCCGCAAGCTCTACACCCGGTTATCGCCCCATGTCACCGTCGTCATCGATGAGTTCGACGGGCTAACCCCGAACCAAATGTTCGAGGCGGCCACCGTTTACTTGGGCGCCAAGCTATCCTCCTCAAGTGACAGAATTAAGGTCAATAAATTGGAGAAGGAGAAGCAGTTGACGGTGACCATAGACAAGAGTCAAGAACTGGTTGATTCGTTTAACGGCGCGAAATTCACCTGGGTTTTGGTCTGCTCGAGGAACGACGCGTCGTTTTCGAATGGTAAACGGGACCAAAGTGGCTTTGCCCGGCAGGAGATGCGACACTACGAGTTGAGCGCTCACAAGAAACACAGGGAAGTGGCCCTGAACTCCTACCTGCCCCACGTTTTGGAGAAGGCCAAAGGAATTAAAGAGGAAAGAAAGTCGGTGAAGCTTCATACCGTGGACTATAGTGGGACTGATTATTGGAGTTGCATAAACCTGAATCATCCAGCTACGTTCGAAACAATGGCAATGAACCCCGAGACGAAGAAGACATTGATCGAGGACCTCCACAGATTCATATCAAGAAAAGAATATTATAGGAGAGTAGGCAAGGCTTGGAAACGTGGGTATTTGCTGTATGGACCGCCTGGTACTGGAAAGTCGAGCTTGGTTGCCGCCATGGCTAACTATCTCAAGTTTGACATTTATGACTTGGATTTGAAAGAGGTCCAATGCAATTCCGATTTGCGAAGGTTGTTGATCGGCACTGGGAATCGATCCATATTAGTGATCGAGGACATCGACTGTTCGATTGAGTTGCAGAATCGAAATTCGGAGAATGAATTCAAACCTGTTGAAGATGATGATAAGGTAATGTTCTCTGTTTCAGTTGTGCAAAATAGAGAAACAGAGGGTTTTGACTAACTTGAAGGTGTTTTCATTACAGATTACTCTGTCCGCTCTGCTGAACTTCATCGATGGCTTGTGGTCAAGTTGCGGAGACGCGCGAATCGTTGTTTTCACTACAAATCATAAGGATAGACTCGATCCGGCACTCCTGAGACCCGGTCGGATGGATCTGCATCTCCATTTGTCCTACTGTGAGTTCAGTGGATTCAAGATACTAGCAAAGAACTACTTACAGATCGAGGAGCACCCTCTGTTCGGAGAGATTGAGAAGTTGCTGGACAAGGCTCAGGCAACGCCAGCTGAAATCAGTGGAGAGTTGATGAAGAATGATGATGCTGAAGCTTCACTTCAAGGTCTCATCAACTTCCTAGAAAACAAGGACGGACAGAGTCTCGGACAAAAGAAATTAGAGCCAATGGATGAACTAAGAACTTAAAAGAGTGACAGCAATAATTATCGTTTTTTTGTCTTGTTTTTTTCCTTTTTGGGATAAAATCAATTTGCATTCGCACGTCAGATTGAGCCTCATTTATTGTTGCTATTTTGAGTTAATATGAAATTGGAAGGATCTCACATAGAATCTTATTAAGGTTACAATCCATAGAAACTTTCGATGTTACCCAAGACAGGTACAAGTGAGGATCTCAACCAATGAGTTCAAAATCAACATCAACGAATTCATTTGTCCTTTTACTTTGGATGGATCTTCAAAATCTACATAGCAGAGGCAAGAGAATATAGGTTAGACAACAAAACGGCACAGAATCCCGCTTCATATTCTGTTTTCTCTGTTACTCACAGGGAAAGGTTTGAGTCTTTGAAGTTGTCCTGCAGATGCCCGACATGAGTTCTCATCACTTGAGCCTCTCCAATTACATTGATGAGACTACCCGGGACGAGCCCTATACAGAAAAGTAGTACAAAAGAAATCTTTACCAATCTCTGCAAACAAAATTATAGAAGATGATGTTAGGAAGAAATGACCGGATTGCATACCACAAACATAAGAAATCTTGCATGTCAATAAAGCATAAGATGCAAATGTTCAATGGTCATAAAAATGTCACCAGAGGGCTGAAACGTTTGACAGGATAGCTCTGGCTACGCGAAACTGTCTATTAGATTAGTATATTGGGTCGCTAATTACATAATTGAATTATAACTAAGACAAACATTTCTTTCAACCTCTGCAAGTATAAGATATGATGGTACTGAAAGGGAGATCTTATCATATGGGTTTTTCTTGATTTCGTCAATAGTCTTTGTCAACTAATCAAATCTTAGGCCGGTGAAATCAGCAAGCATATATATATATATATATGATCAAATGAAGGATCAGTGCTCTTTAAAAGTGTGAATAACCAGTAAGATTGTGTAACCACTGATCAGCCTAAAGAGTTCTTGAATAACTCCATCCTCAAGAACACCCGTGATTCGTAAAAAAGTAAATAAATACCACAGAAACATATGAGGATAGTTATAAAGAGACGTAATAACAAGGAGAATTGTTCAGTCCACATAAATGGACTTGAAGCACGATAGGAGATATCACCTTAGTAGTAAGAAAAGGAAAAGGTTTGCGCAGATTGAATTGCATCTGCTGAGTAAAAGAGCGACAATACAAAAATGGCCATATCTTGTCCAAAATGACAGTCTTGACAATATTAACACTTAAGGTGGATCTATAGGGATATATACATCCTTTCACGCAACCACCCTGAAATTCTAAAGTGCCGGTTCTCTATCTACAATGAGTCAACTCAACAACGAGTATCGGAAATAAACAAACTCATCACCGTTAGATAGAAGGGATTATATTTTTCTAGGGTAAGGCCCAGGGGAGGAGTGATTGATGAGAAAAAAAAGAACTCATCTCACAGCGAATTTCAAGTGAAGGACAATCATCACGAAAAACATTATTTTGACAAAGTCAGGTATAGCTTATAATATGAAAATTTGGAGAATCAGACGAGGTTTTGTGCCCTGTGGAACATATTTAATAACAGTTAGAAAGAAATCAACTTATAAGGAAAGTCGTCTGGATAATTTCTTTAATAATTTTTATAACATACTGTTGGATGATCTGAATCTTAATTCAAAAAGTTCTAATGTATCACAATATCAAGATGAAGTAATAAAAATTGTTGAATGATAATAAAAAGGAAGAATTTTCAGAAAAAGAATTATACGATTTACCAACATCGATTGAAAATCTTACATGTATATATGATAAACAAAAACTAATCTATCATTTAGCTCCTGACTTAATCAGGATATTGATTAAGGAAAATGAACCATCAGCAAAGGATTTTCTTAAGAGTAGTAGATGTATATCTTCCGAAGATTTAAATTATCTAAATTACTTTGATCAATATACTTTGGAGGCAATCATTCTTTATGCACTTGGTTCAGTTTTCAATTGTATAAATAATGAAATGCCTGCTGTTCGCGTATCCACTCTGGTAGAACAACTTGATAGTTTAACTAAATTCAATGCTAGATTGATGAAAGACAGAAATATTTCTTTAAAACCTAATATAACTAAATCGGATAATGCAAATACTGATAAGAAGGAGCAGGCTACAGATAAGAAATCGAAAGTATATGCACTCGGTGCTTTATTGGTTGAATTTTTAGTGGAAAGAAAGATGATTTCTCTTTCAAATGATTTAAGCTTTACTGAAAAATATGTTTCTAAGAAGAAGAATGGAAAGTATTATATACCAAAAACTTTATTTGCAATATGTAATTTTGATATTAGTCTCCTTCCGATCAAACTTAATCTACCAATGGTATATAAGCCAAAGGATTGGTGTTCCAAAACTAAAAATAGTCCTAAATCTCTATCCGATATTACTGGAGGCTACCTAAGCCAGCCAATAGGTGATTTTTATAATTATCATCGCTATAGCCTACTAACTTCTCGTGACTTGAACCATTTCCATATTGTGTTAGAAAAGAATTACAAAACATTGTTCAATGTCATGAACATCTTACAGGCGCAGGCATTTGAGATAAACAAGGATGTTTTAAACTTTATTAAGAAGAATTATGATGTATTAGTGAAATCAGGTCAGTTCTATTCTACCACGCAACCAGGTCTCAATAGAGTTCCATTCTCTGTCTCGTCATCTTTCTCAGAGTCCCTCGAGCTGATTTCTTGAACCAATCTCAGACAAGAATGCTCATCGTGTCTCCCATATATCATCTTTGGTAGGAAGCTAAAACTCTCCACTTTCAAACTTAGGCCTATTTGTACAGGAACTTGTGGAGCTTATCACACGAACATAAGTAGCAAATCTAAATCGAATATTGTTCTCCACCAAATGTTGGGACGAGTACCATGGTTTAAACGAGGTGAAATCAATAGGGGGAATGAAGGTATCACAATCAATACTTGTCTCAATTTCAGTAATGTGGATAGCATCACATTCCGGAGCATTCAAAGCTTCCCTATATGATAGACCCATATAAGTATCTATCTTTGACAAAAATTTAAAAGGACCCAGAAACAAAAAACATAAAAAAGAGTTACCTTAGTACCTGGCCACCGCCAATGACGAACACTTTCTCTATGGACTGAGAATAAGGAGGCTGAGCCAACGATTCCAAAGCTGATACCAAGCTTTCAAACACAACAGCTTTGCCTGCAATTGAGTTTTCAACGCCTCCAGAGCGAGTCAAAACGACATTAACTCGACCCGGTAGAGGTCGAAACTCAAAGGGGATACTTTCCCATGTCTTCCTACCCATTAGAACCGCATTCTTCTTATTGGGGTCTAACGTCGTCGTTGTAAGCTCCTTGAAAAATTTGAGGTCCGAAGGCAACTTCCAGGGCAGCTTTCCGTCTTTCCCAATACCCATTTCGCGAGTGGCAGCCACCACAACTTGGTATGTCCTCCGCCGGTCGCCGTCGCCGGAGATAGCAGAGAAGCTTGAACATGGTCGGAGTTTCAGAGCCCCGTTGAACACACCAAACAATCGTGGAGATGCGCACACCGAATCGAAATTGCGGAAGCGATTTTGGGAAAATTTTGGTAGAATTTGAAGTTGCGGCCTCAATAGTCGAAGGAAGCTAAACCTGAACCTAGGCAGTAGTGACATTAGGAACGATTAGAACAAACGACAAGGCATTCGGGAGAAAATAGAACCCCATAAATCTTGCACCAAAATCTGGAATGAAATTTTGATGACAGTAAGAAAGAAAGAATAGGTTTTCTCTTGGGAAAAGCAAGTCGTTTTCGTTAATTTCTGTCGTTCATGCAATGAAACGACAATATCCTACAATGTATTTGGAATTAACAATGTCGTTCCATAAAGAATAGGTTGTTTCTCATGGGAAAAGCAAGTCGTTTTCATTAATTTCTGTCGTTCAAGTAATGAAACGACAATATCCTACAATGTATTTGCAATTAACAATGTCGTTCCCTCCCTCCATTTGCACTAAAGGGACATAAGTAACCCACCAGAAAACAAAACGAAAAGACATGTCGCTAGTTATAAAACCAAAAAGGCCAAAACTATATTCAACCATAGTAAATTAATTCGTTTGGTTTGACACGTCATTTTGCTTCTCTTTTTTGCTGAGAAATGAGAACCTATCTCTTGTTCTGAGAAAAAAAAAAAGTCGTTCTTTGGCAGCAGGACCACAAAAACGACACATCCAATGATGTTCAGAATCAGGAATAAACAACAAGCCGTTTTGAACTGACATTACTGACAGATGACAATCCGTTTGAATCAGCAGAGACGGCATGTCATTTGATGTGGAAAAAGGGCAAGCCGTGGAGCCAAAATGACGTTCCGCTTCACAAACATTTTGGTGCCAAGAACTAGACTTCTTTGAAAACATGAGCGTAGATACGAAAGCAGTAGATATTGTCGTACATATACAATTATACATTTATATGTCCGCCGATATCTCTGTTTTTCTATTTTTCAGGGGGAATGATTACACAAACTTCATGGATAATCAGAACAACAAAAAATATATATACGCTTCCGTTATTAACGTAGTTCTATTAAAACGTAAAGTATAAGGGGCCTTATTTAGGAAACGGACAGCACCACTGAGGCTGTGCTTACACTTTGTACGCATCTCAAATATACAAGCATATATACGAAATACCATCAGTACACCCGCCAAAAAGACTACCATACAGCAATACTTTTACCAGCACCATTTCTTTCTCTGCTTGAAAACAAAACACACACGACCATTAGTCTCCCATATAAAATTAGTAGGAAAGAAACTATTTAATGAATCTATTTTTATATAATGCATAATATACATGTTCAAAAGCTAAGCACACAATCTTCAACTTACCCGAAGTTTAGCCTGTTCTTGTCTATCTATATACTCAAGTAGTTCTTCCTGCCTCATTAGAGCTTCATGTAAGGCCTAAATAGCACGAAGCAAATAATCAACACATAAGTTTGAAGAACAACTAATGCAGCGAGGAAATCACAGATAAATCATGCATACCGAAAAGCATATTGCTAGAACACTTACTAAGTTACACAAGTACATAAAAGGCATGTTATCCTTGTCGATATCATAGACCATATGGAAAAATAACAATGATGACTATAGTAATAATAATCAGTAGTAAATCACCAGAGAGAGTATTAAATGCAATAGCATAACCTTTTTTGTAGCAATTAACTCCGCTTCCAATGCATCCACACGATAAACAGCAGCATTGAGCAGCTCTTCTTTCTCGCAAGGCATTACAAACGGCTTTGCTTGTAGCATATCCACCTTTTTTTCAAGCTCATCAAGCTTTTTCAAAGCAGATGAAAGGAGTTCTGCCTTTGTAAAACCTGAAGCCAGTGATGGGCGATTGAACTCCTCCGGAAGTGATTCAGTGGTTATGTCAGAAACGTTGTTGCCAGAATCAGAAAGAGAAGAGTGAAATTTATGAGTCACCCGAAATGCAACAGATTGAATGAAAGTAACGAGGGTAACAAAGATGGCCAAAAGCACAGCCCAATAACGAGTAAAGATTCCTTCTGCAGCTTTTTCTACACTTGACACCGAAGGTGGCCCTGCCATGGATCCCAAAAGTCAGATTGGTCCTTGGATTGACAACTAATGTACAATAAATGAAAAATAAATTCCTCCCCATGATCATAAGCCATATACCCTAAGATAGCATAAGCTCATTTATGGTCCTATGGTGGCCAATATGGTTAGAGAAAACTATAAAATAAAATAAATAAAGGGGTTTTCGACACCTTTTCCTGGTGCCTTGCTATTAAAAAAAAAACTTATTATCCGTTCTTCTCGGAAACACTTCTGAAATTAATATACATACATATAATAACTAAAAAAATAAAAAGAAAAACCAAGTTCTGAAAGACCATTTGATTCTCTGATAAAACAAGTATTCATTAAATTTCATGTGTTTATAATTAGTTGATAACTGCAAGTAAAACCACGTGACAGTTCAAAGTGGACTTAAACAATCTCACCTCCAGAAACAGATGGATTTTGATGAGACGCTTGTTTTTCCGAACCCATGTCAACAGCCTTATCAACCATGGGAACATATTCATCATACTCGGATAAGCCACCAATGCTGATGGCCTTACCAGTTACTCTAGCCTAAACAAACATAAACAACACTGACTATGAGTTAATGGTATGAAAATCAAACAAACTGGTCTGTATAATTAATCCCATATTCTGATCATCATAATCATGAACACTTACTTCTTCACAGACAGGAGTCAACCTAGGCTGTAAATAGCTTTTATTTACTTTAGGAGAAGACATTTCTTCCACCTCAGATCCTGACTCTGCAGTAGATGTATCACTACTTCGTATCTGAATCCAAAATACAGAAGCCAGGATTAATCTAAGGTGTGATCCAAGTAACTAGATTACATGTGCAAAGCATAAACATCAGAGTAGACAGTAAGATGATCTTGCAGACAATACCATTGGAACTTGAGGCTTATCACAAGAAATCACTCTCCCCTCACTGTTTGAAACTGCTATTTGTCTGAAACACTGTGCTTCACCACTAAGTACCACCTGCTTGTAAGGATGAAAATATCGGTATCCATGGAAATATTGGTAAAATATCCATATCGACAGAAATTTCTGAAAAATTCACAGAAATCATGAATATTTGCCTAAAAATATGAAGTTTATTAATTAGACTTTAACAAATACTAAATTACTCTAATGCATGAAATAAATTAGCCTTTTCACAAAAAATAATATTCTATTAGAAAAATATATAGGATGTTTTGCGTCAGTTTTTTATATTTGTTCTAAATACTTAGTATTTAACCTAATAGGAACTAATTATATATATTAATTGTCTAAAAAGCTAATACCTTTACGGTTTATTTATTTTAAGTGAAATATACCTATACGGCTAATAAAGTTCTTTCGGAAAATAAAAGAGAGTAAGGGAACAAAATTCAAAGTCTAATTTAAATAAAAAACTGACATCCCCAAACTTAAAGAAATTTACACGCATTTAATACTAATTAACTACTCCTAAAATCTCTCCTTTCAACAATTAATTATAGTTCAAAATTCTGACTTGCCGAGACAAATTCACCTAGTTATAATTCAAAATTATGATTTACCGATACAAATTATAATCTAAATTACAAAAACTAAGGGAATATTTATATGTATTTAATCCTAATAACTACCCCTAAAATCTCTGCCTTCAACACTTAAAAAAATGCTAATTATAAAATTATCATTTACCAAACCTCAAAAAAAAAAAAATTATTTACCAATACAAATTCTAATTAAAATTATAAATAAATACATACACGTATTTAGTCCTAAAAATTACCCCTAAAATTTCTCTTTAAAATTTACCGATATTTGGCTAAAATATCCACATTTTCGGCGATCTTCCGTAAAATTATGAAGAAAAAAATTCCGATACCCGATTTTATTTTTTCCTCCCGGTCCCTATATCCGACCCTTTGCTCTCAGCGAAATTTCGCCGAAAAAATCGATTTTTCAATCCTTTAACTAAGGTTTCATTCGAGCCAGTTAATAATACAGTTCCAAAAGGTGAGAGATTACCCAAAAAAAAATTAAAAAAAGAAAGAGAACTACCTTTAATATGTTTGGATCATTCCATGGTCCCTTATCAGATCTCATGCAACCCCCCTGATCAGCACAGGTACAGCTTCCACCCAGAAAGTCTGGCAACTCACTGGAAAGAGTGCAAAGATTTTATTTAAAA
Source organism: Trema orientale (assembly GCA_002914845.1). Classification (NCBI taxonomy): domain Eukaryota; kingdom Viridiplantae; phylum Streptophyta; class Magnoliopsida; order Rosales; family Cannabaceae; genus Trema; species Trema orientale. The sequence continues at coordinate 84,548 of JXTC01000058.1, read as the reverse complement.
AAAAAAAAAAACCCCTCAATAGAGAGCACAAACAAATAAGAATTAAGCAGCATATACGAAAAGGCCAGTTACCTTGCATCTATTATTTCAAGCAATTTGCTCTGATACTTATTACCAAGAACCTAGGAAAATTTGTACCAAACCGTCAATTAACGATGAGTCTACAATACTAAATTATATGTGGACATCAAAAAGTACTGAAACATACATGAATCTTGGTGGTTGTTCGTGGGTCAAGAAATGTTTTAACTGTGTTCCATAGCAGCTTAAAACCAGGACCAGCATTAATTATAAACATTCGGCAAAGTGTCTGCAGAAATGTCATCAAAACATTAGAATGCAAGCAAACACTTTAAACCTTAAACATTAACAACAATTTGCAAAATTGCCAATATTATATATGATCATTAAATATGAAAACCAAATACCTCAGGGTAGTTGTCATTATCAATTTTCTGCAAGCGTGTGATGAGCTCTCGTGCAGTCTTAGTTAGGTTTTTAAAACCCTAAAAATTAAATAAGTGGAGGTTAGAACGAGAAACATACGTTATTGTCCAATGCCAGCCAAAAAAATAAAGTGAAAAGAACATGAAATAAATCAAAATCAACAGATAACAGACCACTCCTTGAACATCTAAAATTGTTGTGCTTGAGTCTATGTGTCTCTTTGCAGCAACAGAGCATGCTGGAAACTTAACAGCAAAACTCCTTTCAAACTCCTGCACATGGTATCTCACATACCGTTCCATAGTAGTCACATACATAAGCTTGTTGGCGTCAACTTTTCCCAATCTTTCAATGTAAACAGGTCTTCCTTCCTTGTCCACACCATGATAACCCTGAGGGTAGTACTTCAAAACTTCGTCTCTCTCACTGAACTCAAAATCCTGGAAAAGACAAGAAACAATTAACAGCTTTCTTCATTTTCCCTTCATAGTTGGTTTTAAATTTTTTCTATAGATAGCATTCTAACATGAATTGACAGCACATTCAGGGTAGTTAAATTACATCCAGAAAGTAAAAAAAGTTCAGATGAATACCCAACTAGAAAATAAACCGCATCACTAACTAATGAAACAAACATGAAAAATCAGAAATAATACCTCAAAACAAAAATGAACCATCAGATGAACTTACCTCCAAAATTGTGTCGGTACCAAAGTCCTTCCTCCATTGGATCATGTTGGCCCACATGTTTTTCGCTTTATCAATATCAAACTTCCTTGCTTTCAAGAATCTGCAATGAAACAACTCTGAGTGAAACCATAGATAACAGCACGAATTTTGAACTATTTATTCATCCTCAGTATGGAAATACAACCACCTCAGCAACATATGATAGTCATCGTGTCTTGGAGGCAGCAACTCCTCCAAGATGAGCGACTGGCGAAAGCCGTCTACAGCCTGCAACTCTTCAAAATCCCGAACATCCTCAATTGAGAGAGAACTACTCCTAATGCCACTTTTCCTCCTCTTTTTCTTAAGAGAATGTCTGAATTTACTCGACGCATTTATCGCTTTCTTTTTCAGGCTCCCAATTCTCGTCCGCTTGTCATCCTCCGAGATTTCAAAATCAGACTTCCTTTCCTTCCTTTCGTCGTGTCCAGAAAACCCCTCAAAGCCTAAAGAAACATAATACGTAATTTACTCTCAGTTATGTAAACAACATGGGAAATCGGGAAGAAGAAGAAGCAATAGATAGAGTTAATAACAGGTCCACTTATCACTACACAAGAGCTAATTTTGCAAAGAAGCCAACGATATACATCCAATTCTAGTTTCAAATTTTAATCAATGCAACAAATTTCGGACCCAAAAAATAATTCAAGACCTTAGATTATACTAAGGTTTTCAGCATTATCTAAGTAACAGCCGTTAAATTCTGATAAGTTGAGCATAAAAAGTGTCGGCAGCAACTGTTCCCCAAATGAGAAAACTGATAATTCGTGAAAGCACAAAGCGCATTCAATCTCAGATTGAATTACGGAAAATTCATAAGAATTCAGAGCAAACCAATAGCCAATTCAATATACCAAATACTCAAAACCAATTCGAAACCCTAAAACTCTGATTTAAAAAAATATATATATATATATATATAAAAGCAAAAGAACCACAAAAATTAGGGTTCGTCGAGTATCAGAGAAGAAGAAACTCACAAGGCCTAGCAAATCTATCAAGCGGGCCAGACATAGTATCGTATCAACTATCCGGGAGACGAAGATCGGCGTCGACTGAAAATGGAAGCATCAATTTCAGAAACCAATTTTGTTTTTGAATAAAGGTCAAAATTGAACTAAGGTTTAAAGAAGAAGAAGAAGAAGAAGAAGAAGAGAGTATGATTATTTTGACCTTATACGCCGTCGTTTGCGTCTTTAGGTTGGAGAAGTTACAGGCAATGGAAGGGAGAGTTAGGATATTGGGTGTCTGACTATGAGGATATAAAAGGTCAGAGGAGGAATCCCATACAGTCAGTACTCTGCAGATTTAAATTCAAATTAATTGTTTTTAAAACTGCTTGATTTACAATGTCTCTAAAAGACAAGAGAAGGAACTTTACGAAAGTGACACTCAAGGCGAAAGCCAATTACAATTAGCCAAAGAAACGGTGAGGCATATTCCCACCGCACTTGAGATAAGCTCCCACGTGAAGATGAGGCGCGTCTTGGCGGGAATTTACCGTCGTTTCTTGATGCCTCAATTCATGGCTCATGCGGCCATTTGCCTCGACTTCTTCTCCTTTTTTTTTTTTTTTTTTGGTATTATTATTGGATTAATGACACTATTACACCTTAATTATTGGAAGTTTTTAAATTGGTCCCTAAATTTTACATTTTGCCTTTTGTTTTAATAATCTATAAATTATTAAAAAAGACATTTCGTGTTAATTCATACACTAGTCTACTAACTATCCGCTAAATATAAAGATAAGACAGAAGTTCCATATAAAATTCAGCTTTAATACTAGTTACTAACTTGAAAAAAAAAAAAAAATCATTTTCATCCCATTTTGCAAAATATATAACAAAAATTAGAAGGGACTATAAGAAAATGATACATAGTACTAAAATGAAAATTTTCAAATTGTAAGGACCAAAATGAAACTCTATTATAGTGTGTCATCGTATTTATTTGTTCGTTTCTTTTCCATTTTCTGAATTAATGTTTATTTTGAAAAAATAAAATTGATGTACTTATTTCTCGGCATTCTATTGAATCTTCATTATGACAATTATTTTAACTTAAGAAGTGTTATGACTTCAATTGTAAGCTTCTCAGATGCTGCATTGAGGAGGGGGGAAAAAAAGTTTTAAGTACTTGATGGATGCTTGCTTCCAACTTTTCTAAAACTGAAACGACTTGATACTGTGTCAATGTGTCATAACTGGAATCATTGCGTACAAAACACAGAATTGGAAAATTTACCTGAGTTTATCTCCTAATTAATTTATGAACGAGAACACGCAATCAACCACTGGAATTTTGTCCAGCCAAGCAAAAGCCCAACCTAAAACAAATCCATGTAAACAAATTCGACAATAGCCGGAAATTTCTCTCACAGAAGATGCGACCAAATCATGCTACCTATTCTAATAGTGCCAAAAAAAAATTATGGGCTCGATAAGGTAATAGAACAAGAAAATATATAGTAGTTCTACGTCTGACGCCTCGTGTACGTTAAAATAAACTATATGTATACATAGATATATAAATAAATAAATAAATAAATAAGAGGCTCCCAATCCATTGGAGAGAGATATTTAACATGTGTTTCCTTTTTCCTTGTATTAAAAAGAAAGGAAGGGGAAAAAAAAAAAAAAGAATCACGTCAAACTGTAGGGGGGAAAAAAAAGAATTCCACTCTTTTTGTTGGCATCTCCCCCGAGAAGGAAACAAAGAAAACAAAGGAGAGTAATGATTGGAATAAACATCATCAGCTCAAATTGCAACTCAAGGCAGTTTCTACCAAAATGTAGGTGAAGTCAATAATCCTTAGCTTGGCGTTAGTACACACTGAAAGATAGCACAAATCCAGGTGTTCGTGGCAACCGTCAAGAAACCACGAATTAATGCATACATTGTACAACAAGCATTCAGATAGCCGACAGACAATCAACAACGATAGTCACTTGCTTTTAAACTTTAAAGAGTGGCAGTAAAGTTCGTCTATACATATAACATATAATACTATATATAAATATTCACAAGTTTCTAAATACATATATATATAGCAGAGGGTAAAGGCACGATTGATCCCTGACATGGCTTAGCCAACTCTGAACAATTTTGTCTATGTACAATATAATCTTCGAGCACGGCTGAAACAAAAGTAAAAATCAATTGGTTAACTTCGGTTAACTAAAGACGAAATAAAGTGAAAGGAGATTGACTAAGGGAACAAAAATGGAGCTTTACCTGTCATGCCAAGTTCCTTCTAGCACGAAGTTGACTTAGTTTATCCCTCCACTGAGCTGTAGGACAACAAAAGGTTCATGACAATTCCATAAATATAACATCAAGACAAGTTTTATTGATTAGGAAATATAGAGCGTCTCTGCAATAAATAAACGAGCAACAGATCGTCAAAGTTCTGGGGGAGGGAGGAGGAGGAAGNCTACAACAATTTTTTTAATCTAAAACGCTAGTCCATCATGAAGTGGTAACACCAAATCAAATGTCAAAAATCAATGTGATGGAATCTGAAGTTCCACCCTATTCCATTGATTGCAAGACAACAGTGTGTCAAATAAAATGTCAAGGGACAGATAGAAACCTATCTGAGTAGCCTTGCTAGTAACACACTAATAGAAACGAAATCTTACCAGCATCTCTGTAGCGTTCCTCGACAGCTGCTATCAGCATATTGCGTACAAGATTAAATTCCTTAGTTTCAACACATGGCTGACCACTTGGCCTGCAACCATATAAATTCTGATTAAAATACCTTTCCTTCACAACAGTATGCAAATTACGTAGTGATCATATGTGTAAATTCAAATGACGTTCGTTCCATTGTCAACCTCTTCAGTTATTGAATCAAGAGTTGAAACTATGAACAAGAGGACTACACTGAATAACTGGTATTATCTGTTCATTTACAAGTCTTACATTCTTTGGTGGTATATCGGTATTAGAGGTTAAAATAATTGGTGGTATAGCGGTTTGAGAGGTTACACTAACTTCCAGGTCATCTGAAAAAAACATTTCTATGCACTGACATAGAACTTTTAGCATCCAACCGACAATGGAGAGCAAACTAAAACTTGTACGCACATCCAATGCATAATTTAAGAAAAGAGACTAAAAAATAAGAGCAAATTTATTTTAAAATTACCGATCTAATTCAGTAAATAACAAGCCATCAGAAGCAGGGCCCTGGGCTAAGAGCTTCCCAGATTCGATCACTCTCATTCCATCACTGTATGCCAGGTACTTGTTGACTTGTATTGGAACCTGCATATAATATCAGTGAAAGCGATATAGTTCAGTCAACCAGGAACTGTCATTAAGCATTTACATCCTTTTAGTTTCAGTTCTAGTATATTAGAATCAACATCAACCTTCGGATGCTAAGGTCTACGACTGTATTAATATTCTTCCAAAAGAAAGAATTGTAACTAGTTTCATTTTTCTATTCCTAACCAAGGTTTATCAGGACTCTGTATACAGCAAGGACTAAGTAGCACGTCACTCAGCTCTATCACTATTGAAAAGACATATGGTTCAGTAGAAAAACCTGATCAACAAAATGCCAACAGCACTTAAAAGAAAAGAAAAGGAAAAAAAAAAGAAAAGGCAGGTGCAATTGATATCTTGGAATAAAACAGAAGTATGAATATGGTACAGGAAAACATGACATAATCTCAGTACCTTACATCTCACTGCAATGTTGATTGCATCTGAAGGTCGAAGGTCAAGGCTGATGCAGTCAGAGTCGTCACCCACCTGTGACCACATCCATCAATGTCAGCCAAAAAAATCAATGACTATAAAAGGAGAATCAACCCCACCTTTGGGTGGGGGCAGCAGTGGGGGCGGCAAAAAAAAAAAAAAAAAAAAGGATCAACTGAAGCATGAGCGCTATTACCTACCTTTGTGAGATATAACTGAGCAAAATATGCTTCATGCACTCTCTTAGTGACTCTAACAAGTTTAACCTGACGAGTGACGAGGAAGAAGAAAAAATATCACAACCAACATTCTCAAAAAAATTTGTTCAGTAAAATGCAACATTGTACTATTTAAACAGAAACATGGGCAAAACCCTACTTCATAGCCCATCTTCTCAATCATTTCCTTCACCACTTGATAAAGCGTAGGTCTAGCCTGGAAACGAGACAACAATTGATACATTCAACATCGATTTCGAAACAAAGGAAAAATGTAACTGCAAACTAACTACGACTATCGGTCTTTGAAAAAAAAAAAAAAATCACCAGTCACTTGACGAAGGAAGATATGTTAGAATCAAAACATACAATTTGAACATTACGCACTGCAGCCATGAGCAACACACTAGGCATCTCCACTGCAATCAAAGCAAAACCATATGTTAACATTTACACAAAGATTCATAATAGACAAGGAATTTCACATATTTTATTCCTCTAAAACTGCAAAGTATAGAAACAGAACAAACATACAAACGATTATTGGGAGAAGAAGACCGGTTCCATCCTCCATCTTCAACACAATTGCAGGATGTGGAGCATAATCCGGCAGATGACCACCCTGTGGATTGTTATGGACACACCTCAAGTGCCTGCCATCCCTCATTTTGATCATGAAACCATCTACTCCACTCTTCACCTCAACTACATGAAACAATGGTCAACGGCACATATAAAAATTAGTCTACAACAAATATTACGGAAAAAAACTGATGACCCGAATAACTAACATTCTAATCCAGAAAAGCAATAACATCTTCCTAACAGACTGCCCATTTAACGCAACCAAAGAAAAATAAAAATAATTCCTATATTTGAAATTCACCTTTTAAATTTATGTAATTCTAACATACCAGCTTCGAGTACGCTGGAGTTGACATAATCTTCATCGTTTTCATTGAAATTCTCTGCCATGCTTCCATTTCCATTTGAAGATGAACTGAAAGTACAATTAACTGTCTTGCACTTCCGCACACTTACCTGGCGAGAAAGAAAACCCGCCTTGGTGATGCTACTACCATTGATCCCTTTGAATCCCCACAACTCACTTTTAAGAATCCTACCCTTTACCGGAAAACCGACCGGGGCCAGAGTGTAAAATCCCGCTTGCTTGGCACGAATACTGGGACAAATGACTGGTCCATGGAGAGACCCCATCTCCAACTCGTACAAAAGTCTACCAAAAATCAAACAAACAAAACTGATCAGTGAGTGTCTGATGCTAACAAAATACAAAATTGGGAAAAACTTTAAGTTTACGTTGATATAAATTTTGGTTACCAAATTTAATTGTTAATATCACTATCCACGAAAAACAAAATCACCCGTCAATGAATTGATTTTTTTTTAATGCAGCTTTAATCGTTTATCACTATAATTTGGTCCCAATTTTTTTTTTTTTTTCAGATCATTGATTATGAGCCCTAAATCGAAGCTCAAGACCTTCTGAAAGTCTCTACCTTAAACCAGAGATCAGGAATCAAAAGCTTTTAATCACCGATCAAAGCCCCAAAGGGGGGGAAAATCCTTCGCTTTCTCTTAAGATTCGCCCTAGAATCGAAATTCAGGAATCCAAATGCGAGCAAGAAAATCCGAAGAAAGAGGCGTGCGATCGAAGTATCGAAAATTATGAAAAAACCCTGAAGATCTGAATCGAAAAAGCTCTTGAAATCGGGAAAATATAGTGGAAAATGGCTATAGAGAGAGAGCTTGTAGTGGAAGAAACCCTAATCTGGTTTCGGATTCTTGAGAAGTGACCGAAATAGAGGATCACATAAAAAGGAGCTAAGAGAACAGAGATGGACGAGCCGAGAAGATAAGAGATTCTTCTCCCCTGGGAAAAATAAAATATGTTGAAATAATCCTCCCTGCTACTGAGAAACAACCCTTTATTCAATTATTTTCTTATAAAATTACCATCATGGCCCTGTCCTTTTTTTATGAAAGAAAAAATCGTTTTTTTTTTTTTTTTTTTGGGAACTAGAGTAATTTTCTGGTTGAAAAAAAAAAATTGAAAAGGTAAAAGAGTGTATAGAGGAAAGGAGTTTGTCAAAATAACAAGATTAAAAAAGTAAAATTAGCAAACTAACTTTTCTATTTTTAGACAAACCGACCAAGTGAGTAGCTAAGTCATTTTGCAAATAAATTCTTTTTTTTTTCCCTCTCATTTTGAGTGTTTCACCTTTTTTTTTTTTTTTTCTCTGCGAGTGTTTCACATACTTAATTACTTGAGGGACGTGCTTTGCGTAATGGTGGTTTATTTGGTAATATAGTTAAACGTGGGAAGGGTAGTTATGACTTTGAGGCAAAGTGGATAAATAGGAGTGTTATTAAGAGATGACATCATCCCTGAGAAAATTGCCGGCGGCCGACGAAAACAAGATTCCTAGATGAGCTCCACGTGTACATTGGCGCCAGGTTGATCCGGATAAGGCTTTGGCTTTCCTTTCAAAAATATCCATTTTCTGTTTTGTTCCTCAAAATATCAAAAGCCTGATGCATCATTCATTAAAAAGTCTCTATAGATAACAGATTAGACGAAATTCAGCGGTTCACATGAGACGCTGAAAAAATAACTATCTAATCGGCTGTCCATAAATTATGAAAAAGGAAAATTGCATGAATGTGGCATATAACGCCGTACGGGCACAAAAACTAAATTATTCTATCGAGAGAAAAGTACCACGATCAAATACGCTAACTCAAGTGTTATGATGATAAGTTATATGGTTGAAAGATACGCTTCATTTCTCTTTTTTCTAATAAATTTTTACATTTTCATAAATGCCAGATAAACTGTTATTTATACTTTTTAATTTCACTACTTGACTAATAATGCCAATTATTTAGTTTCGCATTTTAATATAACAAATCACAATATAACTAAAAAGGCGGTTATAGTAGGGACGCCCCTACTGTAAACGCGTCTTATAACTAATATGTTAAACATGTGATTAGATATTATAAAAAGAGTGCATTTAGTATTTTTTTATACATTTTCACATCTCCAATTAACGAGCTTCCATTAATTTTTTCATGATAATTGGAATTTTTTTGTAAGTTAATATGTCCTTTAAACTCTGTTTCAATCAAGTCAATATAGTTAGGCTAAATGATTTATCAAAAAAATTAACTCGAGCAGCTTTGCGGTTTGTTTGTCAAACCAAGTATTAAAAACTATGTTAAAAGGCATTAAAAATTTGTACGTATCAATCACCCAAATTTTCTCACTTACGCCTCATGTATAAGGTAAAATATTACTGTTAAATTGACCAAAGGTTATTAAAGAAATGTGCAAGGTAAATTTGGAAAGGATATAAATAATCAATCAAAAATGTACATGTTGTAACCCAAATATTGCTGATAACCATAAGTTTAAGTAGTATATTTATTTTGTGGCAAATTTATAGTTATATAATAAATATTTGGTCGCATAATCTAGTGATAATCACATTTTTTTCACCGAAGTTTGGATTCTGCAAAATAATACCCTGAGATTACGAATTTCTGAAAATTAATACCCTGGACAGATTTTTTGACCAATTTTAGGAACGAAAAAACAATAATATCCTCCATTAAAACTAGATTAATCTATATTATTCGTCTTAATTTTGGGGATATTATTGTATTTTATCAGTTAAAAATCAACACAGGGTATTAATTTTTAAAAATTTGTAATCTCAGGGTATTATTTTGCAGAATCCAAACTTCAGGGTTTAAATTATAGAATATCCAAACATGAGAGTATTTTTTTACAGTTATCCCTTATAACTAATGTTTTTCTTCGTCACATTCTTGCCATGATGTGTAAAAAACACAGAATCCAACTTATTAATCACTATGGGTGAAAATTAAGAGCAGCCATTTAAAGAAATGCATCAACAATTAAGCAAACAAAAATGACAAATAACAAAATAACGTTAACTACAAAACGTAATTTCGCCCAAAAAAAAAGTATATTGTTGTTTTATTTTTTGTATTGTGATTGTAAAATTATTAGACACAACTACACAACATTCATTGTTGTATTATTTTATTTAAATTCCAAAATACATTTTTTTCTATAAAAGGTATTCCATCTTTTACCACAAGGCTTTTTGCCTTATTCTAGGAGACCTTATTCAATAAGGTCTTATCTTACAAGGCTTTGATACCTTAGCTGCCACGGCTTTGCTTTTCTAATACTATATATATAGTATAGCTTGAGTAGAAATTTTAAGAGAGAGCTAGAGAGAGATAGAACCGATAGAGAGAGAAAGAGTAAGAGCTGAATGCTCTTTTGGCTTTAGTTGTTTAAGAAAAAAAGTAAGAAATAATACAAGAGAGGGTTTTCTTTGTCTGTATAGTTTTATATATTACTAGATATATTTTTCTGTGGTATCGTTGTCTACTCTTCGTCTTTGGGAGTGCGCCCTCAGTTGAAGATTGGTCGTTGTATCTTGGAGAGAAGACCGACATAAAACCTATTTCGCACCCTGACACTGTCTGAGAAGGGCGAAATCTTTCCTTACGGACAGTGTTTATCACGCCTCGACCATAAATTTATACTTATTTGTTACTTGTTGTTAATTATATATACTGTAGATTTTGTCAGTTGTTTCTATTGCAGCTTCCATACTTGTAATTGTTTTTCAACAAATTTCCCAACATTCATATGGTTCACATACTCTTTATGTGATTGGCAATAATTAATAATAAAGTGCCAACTAAGACTCTTAGTGCTCTTAAACATTTTTGTTATCTTATTATGTGTACGTAATTGGACTTTACAATATAAATTCATTTAGGCAGCCACACCAATAGCAAAATATTCTGCTCGTGATAAAAATGTGTCTAAAGAAAAAGAAAGTATAAATTAGCAAATATTCTCACCTTCAAAAAAATATTAGCAAAGTCCACTTTTACATTTATTTTTGTACATTTACGCGTTATAATATACTAATATAGGTTTCCTTAACGTGTAAGAACTAAGGAGTATTATTTTAAATGTCAATCAATTTTTAAGGAATTAAAATGAGACTTACTATTTAATTATTATTGGACACATTGTTTTATCAAAAGAAGTATGCCACCACGTCATTAATATAAGAAGTTACGTTTAATTTATCTTAAAGAAATGCGAAGCTTGTATAACTAGGCCATATCATTTACAAGACACATCTTGATTATTGGGTCTATTCATTCAAACCAAAGCCCAATTCTCTCTTCTTCTTTTTTCCCTTTTTTTTTTCTTTTTTTTTTTCCCTTCTCTTCGGGCGGGCTCAGAAATTATCATTTACAGCCTTACAGGTACAGCTAGTAGTGGTACTTGATCATTGATAAGGTCCAGGAATATTTTAATCATGAGTAAAATTAAAGAAACATGTGGGGATTTCGAAATTGAAAAAGACAGCGATACCCCCAACAAGTTGGCCAATGCGATGAAGAAGTCTAATACGTAAGGAGCAAATTAACATGCAATCACAAAAAATAAAATGTTAATCATTGATCAAATGTAAATCAATAAACAAATAGGATGGCAATTCGTGCTTTTTAAAAGTCCAATCTCGATTCCTATCTCCACCTACCACTTTTCTATCTCGTGGCTTTTTTTTTTCTTCCTTTTTATTAACCAAAAAAAAAAACTCTAAAAACCAACAATAGGAAGATGGGAGGAATGGTCCTGGAGAAGTACTATATAATATTGACAATAAAAGGGTCCCAATTGTTCTTCTTGTTCAAAAAGAAAAATTAAAAAATAAAAGGGACCCAAATACGAAAGGTTGGGACTGGGGAAGTGAGGGGGTAGTTGAACTTGAAATCGGATACCCAATGGCAATGTTGCTTTCAAAGAAGACTCATTTTATGGCTCCTTACTGGAACATGGACTCGGATATTTTTGAAACAAACACACATCAGTACATCACCGGAGCTGTCATCCGCCACCCCAAAATAATTTTATTTATTTATTTAATTTTCTTTTCAAAAGGCAATTGTTGAATTTTGGTTACCACTTTTTTGGTAGTATGCATGGTTTTGTCAAGTGGGTCTAGGTGTCCCTGCACTTTCAGGACTTGGCCCTACTAACTTGTAGCACCATGGCTGAGCAGTCCTTTGACAGCTCGCCTTCCACTAAATTAATTTTTGGGCTTCTTTCATAGATATAGTTTTTCTTATACAAATTTTAGTTTTATAGCAGTTCAATTAAGTAAAAGTTGTCAAAAATTGGGCTTCTTTCATAGATAGTGTTTCTTATAAAAATTTTAGTTTTACAGCAGTTTTCTTAAGTAAAAATTGTCAAAAATTGTTGTAAGTATAATACAATCCTTCACAAGTGCTACTCAGCCTAATAACCTCAGAATTATTTTTCACTAAAATAAATTTTGAAAAAGGATATCACTAGTTTTCAAAAAAAAAAAAAAAAACAGAAAAGAAAAAGGATAGGTTTTGGACACTTATACCTATTTTTCAAAAAATATTACCAAATTTACGACCTTTCAAAAATAGTAAAAATTTCGTACTCCCTTTTTATGACATTTTTCTAAATACTTTGGAAGCTAGAAAGCGTGGTGGCATTTTAGTAAATAAGTCATCTTTTCTTTTTTCTTTTTTTTTTTTTTTTCACAGGAAACCACAAATGTTTCTTAGAAACCAGTTTAGTTTCTTTTAGTCGAATGTCCTGTACGTAAGTAAATTACAGGAAAGCACAAAAATTTTCTAGAAACCAATTTGGTTTTCTTTAACCAAATGTCCTGTACGTAGAGTTGTAAATATGGGCCGCCCGGCCCAACTTGTACGGGCCAAAAGAGAAATTCGAGCCAGGCCGTGAATAGTAGTGGGCCAGGCCAGGCCAGCCCGAAAGTCTAAAAAGAAGGCCCGGCCTGGCCCTATAGCCCAATGGTTATAGACCGGGCCGGCTATTTTATTAAAATATTATTTTTTAATATTAATTACAATAAACGACAAAAATATATATTTTTTAAAAAATTGACGCCCGGCCCGAATGGCTAACTACCTCGGCCCAGCCCGGCCTGTGAATAGTGCCGGGCCGGGCCGGACCGATCACATGCTAAATTTGCGGGCCGCGGGCTGGCCCGTTTGGCCCGGCCCATATTTACACCTCTACCTGTACATAAGTAAATTACATGAAACCACGAACATTTCCTGGAAACTATTGTAGTTTCTTTTTTGCAGAATGTCCTATAGCTAAATAAATCACAGGAAACTACAAAGATTTCCTGGAAACTATTGTGATTTCCTTTTAGCAGAATGCTCTGCAGCTAAGTAAATCACAGGAAACTATAAAAGTTTCCTAGAAACCATTATGGTTTCTTTTTCAAATCACAGGAAACAATGAAAGTTTCCTGAAAACTATTGTGATTTCTTTTTTGCAGAATGCCCTGTAACAAGAATTGGGTGAGGCATTGAACAAGAACGTTGAAGAATATGATCAAGTTCTCAAATTATGTAATTATATTTTTAAAGTAAAAATAACAGAAATATATATTGGTTTTTAGATTCTGGCAACTGATTTCCAACAACCAAATTGGTTTATAGTGATCAGTAATTGAATTAACCAAATAGTTCTACTGTTTATGATAGATATTAATTTGGTTTTTAGTTTTTATTAACTAAATAATTACGATATTTATGGTGGAAACTAATATGATTGTTAGTTTTTAGTAACCAATTTGGTTTCTAGTTTCTAAAAATTAATTAGTTTATGGTTTCTAATAATAAAATGGTAATTAGTTTTAAGAGTGATCAGCTATAAATAGACTAGTAGCAAAAAGAAACAAGAAAAAATAGAAATTCTAAGACGTTATTTGGTCTTTTTAGCAAGAATTTATTATTTTTCTAAGAAAAAGTAATACAAAAATAAGTAAAAATTTAGACATAGTATTCTTAATATTATTTATGAAAAGGTAGTATTAAGTGTCTTTTTCTCAAAAAGGATAGCACTAATTAGGCCTGACCTCCATGTGCTGGCAAAACTCCAGTATACAATAGAGCCGGCCCATGACGTTGTAGGGCCTCTTTTCAAAATAGTCGATTGGCCCACTCGGTGTCTGCGCAGACTCTGGGAAGAATAAGAAGGAAACCGGAGTTGCTTGAATACACTATTATTTTGTTTTGTTTTGATTTTTTCTTTTTTTTTAATGGAACGAGTGGTTGTTGAGAAGATCCTCGCATTTCATTCATCAAAAACAAAAACAAAAAAACAAAAAGTGTAAAAATCTATCGAATTTTGTTTTTAGTACACGAAGTTAAAAATTAATGTGTTTCGGGGTTAAATTTAATCAAGTGAAAAATTGTAGTTCAAGTAAATCATCTATCGCCAGCTAAGCTAATTGGTTTGGAAAGGTTCCTAATTATGAGCTTAAGCCTTGATGGAGAATTAAGAGCAATGTTTTTTTGTAATCCTTGATGGGGGTGAATGGGTGATCAAGTTAAATTAGGCGTACCTCGATAGAGATTTTTTATTTTATTTCCTAAATGCGCCTGGTCATTGGTTCAACCAAGTTGGTGGGGCCTGTGAATATTCCAAGTTTGTGTTCAAAATTATATCATTGACCGGTCCCAAAGAAATGCAGGACCTATCTTTCTTGCACTTGGTTCAAGTGGAAGAAAATATGCTTAAGGACTTATGATTTTGTATTTTTGTTCCGCAGCTGGTCCAGGGAGTTGTACATGCATTTTAGTTTGAGACAATCCACGGTCCACCTTGATGTCCACGGTTTGGGGCCTTAGGCCCACTTTTGTTTTGGGCTGAGCTGGGCTGGGCTGGGCTAGGTTAGCGTCCCAAAATTAGAAGTATGAGAAACAAATCGAGGATAGTGACAGTCCTGTTCGGACTCGGGAGATGGGCATGCAACTTGGAAGTGTTCCTGTATGTAACCAATTAGAGAGTGTTCCTTAAAGATCCCACTTTGTTTACCATTTTTGTTAATACCAACGTAGCAAACGAGTTATTTTTATATAATTGAATTGTTTAACGATGCTTAACACATCACATGCGTCATGCAATATCAGATGTATTAAAAGATACCCAGCATTATTGGTAGTCAATTAAAGTAAAAGTCATTTCAAGCAACAATATATATTTACAGAAACTTTTAACAAATTTCTTCAGCAAAAACAAAATAAGGAAGAAGAAAAAAAAAAAAAAAAAAAGAAGAAGGAAGCCGAAATACATAAATTAAGGCCCGTTTTCTGCTTAATACCATGAATCACTGATCAAGGATACATATTTTAATTATTTCGAGTTTTCTTTGGCCTCTTTTAGCTGTTAATATCTGAGTATCGACTCACTCCACATCTCCTCACCCCGGGGGGCGGGATGTGTGGTTTGTTGGAACTAACAACAGAGAGCGTCAAGAAATTATAAGCATACAATATGGATCATTCAAATGAAGATCCTTTGGAATACATTTGTAACTAAAGGTACATGAATTTGTTAATGGATCAAACTTGGTCCATCCTGGATTACAATCCCTTTAACAGGACCAAATTTGCTCCACTAAGCTGTATATAAAGGCTTTAAAATTATGAAATGGGCTTAACAAGATTGAACACCATTTAATTAGTTGCCCGATCAAAGTCTAACATTAATATCCTACTAACTAGAAACACTATAATCAAGCCCTTCCACCAAAGTGAGGTGGTGGCCACATACTCCCACCACCATCTCCGGTTACGTAAGACATGCATGACAATGGCACGAGACAAAGTCCTCGACTTCTGAGATCTCGTTTTGACTCTTCACTTCCATCCTCTTTTAGACCCTGAAATTGTAAGCATAGCTAATTTGATTAAGGCTGAAAAATACTTTTCTTGTATATATGTAATAAATTCAGTAAATAATTAATGTCCTTATAATTCAACCATATACATATAATAAGCAGTATATATAATTTCTCAATGGATTAATTAAATCTCAACTCCCTTACCCTTTGCATTGGTTTATTGGACTTGTTGCGTGAAGATTTCATGTATGGAACGCTTAGTGTCTGCATAAAACAAAGAATTAAATGCAAACTTGAAATAATGCAAATTTATAGAACTGACCAGAATGCACATGCATGCATAGACATAATGTTGTTCATAGATTATATAAGAAGCTCATGCGAAGAACTCTGGCATGTTGTTAATTTTTTTTTTTAATTCGGAGAACATATGTACTAATAGGTACATGAGAAAGATGAACCTGGACATGTACATATGTACGTAAGTGAAGAATTTTTTGATTTTGAAAAACGACTCTTCTGCTTCATAACAAATTAACAGAGATAAATTGAAAAATTTTCAGCAGGCAACGGTACACGAGAAAAAAAGTACTCAACAATATCTAACATGTTCGGCATCGCTAGATCATTATACCCCAATGACTGGAGTATATATAATCTCCAGACATATAAATATATATAGGTATCTGTAAAATTAAGAGGTAAATTAAAATGATAAATAGTACTAAGGAGAATATAGGAAGCTAAAGTACCTCGACCTGGTTCTGAAGGAATTTGATGTATCCAATAGCCTCCATTAGTACGGAAGCTGTGTCTGTCTGCATATATTAACCGCCAACCATACAAAAAGAATATTTATAAGCTAAATACATAAACTTCCATACACACACACGCACACATATATATATATCTACCTACTGGATTGGCAACCTATATATATATATACACATATATTTTCATGCAATGCAAGCTCTTATAGCTATAGGCTATAGCTCTATATGTATTAGATATTTTCCGATCTTTTAATCAAGCAAACTTCCATTGGTTGTACGTTTCGATCAACTACGCCAAGGGAGAAACATTTTTCATCAAGGAGCTAGCACAATTAAATATGAATCTGATCAGTCTGGCTAGCTACCAAATTATCTCCAAAAGTTTTGTTTTGAAATAAGTACTACCCGCCAGAGATGAGTCAATATGACCACATACTTAAGCAAATCTATTTGGCCAAGAGCTCTTATTCAGGTTATATAAAGGAGTAAAGGACCGGGGTTACGTAGTGCGTACTGGAATCTGTACGTGGAGTTCTTAAACATGATTTGACGACTTTACCCTTCCTTAATTACTGTACCCCTCCACTACTCTTTAGACTTTTTCTCTATGAATGTGTACGCATTCTTATATTAAAGCCAGCCGCGGGCGCTGGAGAGAAACTTAAATATTTAATTAATATGTGATGTTAATAAGTACCTTGCCAAACGGGGACACCAACTGTTGAAGAGCTGCAATTCTATCTCCTAACTTCTCTTTTCTAACCTGTATATATTACAATGCCTTGAAATTATAATATATACATATATATATATATGTATATACAAAACCGAAGCATATATATATATATATGGTTAATTAGAGATTAAAAGTGTTGGCACCTTGAAAGGTGGACATGTAGTTCGCGATTCCAACCGCGGTTTCTTATTTGATGCGGCCGATTGAGTCGTTTTTGGCTCCATTGTACTACCTGGTGGTCTCTTTGCTTCTGTTATTTCACTGTTGAATGATGAAATCTTGGAAATGGAAAGAATAGGTATAATTAGTTTCAGTGAACATTCAAATTTTTTTTTTTTTTCTAAGTTTATAGTTCTGAAAAGAAGTTACATATACGTTAACAATAGTGTATCAGTATACCCCTTATAAATGATGCCTAATGTCACACTGAATAATTTTTTTTTCCTAATTTTTAAAAAAACATATTTTTCGACTCTTGTGTAAAACTTATCTAAATATGCGTGTGAGAAAATAGAATTATATTACTTATGTCTCCAGGTTCCATGTTAATTTAATCCTTCTTTCTAGATTCTAGTTATTATATCCTTTTCCACTGGCTAGACATGAAATTAAAGTACACTTCGCAAATAATTAGTAAGTTTAATCAAGATATAAATGATATTCCCATAGAAACACATGTTTTACCAAACACCAGTTGAAACATGGGTCACAATCCAAAAATGCTAAGATCAATCAATAATAAAATTCTTAAAAAAAAAAAAAGAAAAAAAAAAAGAAAAAAGAAAAAGAAAGGAACTTACCCCTTTACCATGGCCACATGATAGGCTATGCGGTTGGTGCATCTCGTCAAGCAGACCACCAAAATGGTTAGAACGGCTCCCCCTAAGAACGCCAAGATTAATATTGTCGTTTAAAGGCTGAGTACTAATACTACAGCTGATGCCCAAGGAACTGGCTGAGATCGTGGACGACGAGGATTGGCTGTTCAAGTTGGAAACATTTATACTTGGATAAATCTGACTGAACTGCCCTCTGCAACCCACGGCCAATAATCCTCCAAAACTAGTACTAGAAGTACCATTAACAATGTTGTTGGAATCGAATTCCGAATCAGCCGAAAACTGATTCCCGTTGATTTGAGAGGACGACAATGCCTTGACCAAGAGATTTTCAGTAGTAGTAGTAGTAGTAGTAGCAGCAGTACTGCTCATGAGATCTCGGCGCTCGTTCTTGAGAAAAAAGTGGCCGTAGTAATCGTCATTGTTGGTACTAGAACGGCCGTTTAACATTTCTGTGAACTTCGGGATTAATGATTCCGAGAACTCTTCCTTAATTTTCGCAAGGTGCATGTCGTACGCTGATTGAGCAGTAGTACAAGTACTACTACTACCCGTATAGCTCTCGTCACTGGTCCACGGAAAGCCCAAATCGTTGACCGTATTGGAAGAGTACTTGAGAGGACCGGAGGCCAGATTAATATTGTGGTGATGATCATGGTGATGACCTTTCACATTATTCCTCGTAGTAATATTTGATTCCCGAGAGTTTGAGACGATTCCGTCGTAGTTTGGGTTGGAATTACCATAGCTAGTACTGCATATATTAATAAACATATATGGCAAAATGTATTTAGCACAAGCTAACTAGCTATGAAAATTAGAGGTATTTTTTATTTTTTTATTTTTGTAGTGAATGAAAAATTGTTTTAGCAATAGGTATGTTGCTATAAATTTCATTTAGTTTTTGAATATCTTTTGAGTTTATGATAAAGTTAACCTCAAACCCCATTATATATTTCTAAAACATGGGATCGATGATTGACATGAAACTAAGTTGTGCAGATTTCTAGTGAGCAAGAGTGGTATATAGTACTATATAGTATAGTACTTTCTGATTGATTTAACATCAAATCAAAAAGAAAGATTCCAAAAAATTTTACAAGTCAAATTATGTAATGTCACATTAATTATATGGTTGGAATATATATATGGGGTAAAATATTTAACCAAAAAAAAAAAAAAAACACAAAGAACTCATTATTATTGAGGGAGGAGGTTTCGAGGTGAGAGAGAGAGAGATAAAAGGTGTTAAAGTTTTGAACTTACAAAGTGGAAGTAGCAGTAGTAGTGGTAGTAGGAGATGAGGACCAAGCGTGGTTGGCGCTGCTTCCAAATCCATAGCAAGATGGGGCAGCTAAAGCTGGAGGAGACCCAACAAGCTGGTCTGGGAGCTGGCGTTGGTGGCGGAGATTTGCAGACTCCATAATGATTATAATTATAAATGGGTTTAAAAGCTCTTGAGAATCCCAAGACCAAGAATATGTATATCACACTAATATTAATAGTAATTATAAAAATTTTAACTATAGAGAAGAGTAATTAGCTATAGCTACAGCTAGCTTTGGTTGAGGAATCTCGTCTTTCTTTCTTGGGTTGATGATAGATCAGGTGACTCCCATATGGCCTTCCTTTGTTTGCTTTTAGCGGCCACTTTTTCTGAGTTTTTCCTCTTTACTCTTTCAAGTTTACATCTTATTAAAGTAGCCTTGAAAAGAAAGATAGAGGAGATAGAGAGCGTGAGTACATATTCATCTCCACAGTCTCTCTCTCTCTACTTTAATTCTAATTTATTTCTTTTTTTAGCTCTCCTAGAGTACTCTCTCTATGCTTTTTTTAAAAATAAAAATAAATAAAAAATAAAAAATTGGAGCACTCTCTCTGCAATTACAGGCAGATGATTATACTTCCTCTATGCCATGATTAATATCCAAGCCTTCGATCCCAAGGCTGTCAACCAAGGTCCCAGAAGAGAATGATAGCTACCACGCTCTCCTCTCTCTCTCTCCCCCCCTCAACCCCACTTGTCAAACGCTGTTATTTATATTTTTTTGGTCGGTACCCTAAGATGTGAATCACCCAACATAAGATTTTTTTTACGTGATGATCATATATTTATAATCAAATCACAAACGATATTATACCTTCCTTTGTTTTTTTTTTTTTTTCATAGTTATAATTTTTTTTTAACTGTTGGATAATTATTTAAAGGAGGCGGCTATATATATATAATGTTTTAAGTAATTAGATAAAAAAATATACTTTATTTAATATTCTTTTTTTTATATATCTTTTTGTTGTGAAAAGAGATATTATGTTAATTTTAATTGGTAAAAAAATACTTATAAATAAATTTAAAAAAAATGTATTAGATTGTGACCCAAATGAAAATATTAGTTAAATTTTAAGGGCGCTTATTACTCATAAAATAGAAAGTGGGTCGGAAATATAGGATAATTAATAAAATATATAGAACTCATTATGTTCTATCTTTGCCTTTTCTTTTCATAATTTTTGTCTGTTTTTTACATTATTTTATTGGCAAATAGAATGAAACTACACATAAATAAATTGATAATTTACCATTGATATTGTACTAGTTAGTAAAACAGACATAAAAACGAAGAGAAACAATTAAGAAAGTATGATATAATTAAAAAGAGAGCTAGGCGCCGTTTTAGTATGTATATTTAATATTAATAAATATGAACAACATATCCTATTATATTAAATTAAATCAGGAGGTGGATAATTTTAAAAGATAACACTACACATTCCAAATTTTTATACCAAACTCTTTGTACCAATACATATAGCATGTTATACTAACACATGTGGCACGTAAGTTGTCACTATCTAATTGGTGTATTAAAACTTCTCATAAATAGATTAAATATCATCACTAATTAAGTAGTGACAAATCATATACTATATGTTGGTAATAAAAATTTGATAAAAAAATTGGTAACTCTATCATTATCCAATTCTAAATAGAAATTGAGAGGTGATCATTGACCTCTCCGGTTCTACCCAGTATGCCAACACCATCCTTTTGGGGTGAGAGGCCAGAACCCTTTCGTAATTGGCATATGCCTATTTCGTGGCCAGGCTTCCATTGCGAGAGGTCCGCCAGAAACTTGGTCAAGCTTTATTACACACTTAAATTCTCAGCAATAAAAAATTTATTTGCACAATACACACCATCAAAACATTTTGCTCTACCTATTTAAATAAAATATTAGTTTGAAATTTGTGATAGTGTTAAAAATATATTCTAGTGGCAGTGTGCATTTATCAACTGTTAGACTTAATGTTATCAACGTTTAATTATCGGCTTATCATACTGTTTAATTTAAGTATTAGAAGTTAATAAATGTACACTGCTACCATAGAAGTCTTTTTTTTTTTTTTGGAAAAAAAAAGAACCTACATTTATTCTTATTCTTCTCAATGATATATAAGAGGGGCCGGGTGGCCTACTTTGCCCCTATATATATACATACATGGTTCTACTTCTTGCCTTCGGGGTTCCCTCTGGACACAAACAAACGAGTACTATACTTTTCTTATCTCTAGCGCACAGAAGAAGAATCATGACTTGTATAATGTATATGGTTCCAATTGGGCTTATACTTGACGCCATCAAATATTGTACTTTTCTTCTCCTTATTGGTGAAGAATCACTTCCTCACCTCCGTATTCTTTGTTAGCAGAACCAATACGACAGGTAATGTCAGATATATGTATGTATATATATATATGATGTACTCCAGATGGGCCTCATTTGATTAATGTCCCCTATCATATATATATGTTTTTCCCAAAGTGGGTCTTACTTGAACTTTCGGAATTGTGATATATAGAACTTTCTGAATTGTGATATATAAGATTTTTCAGAAATTGATGACAACTTACTATAATTTGTTGATTCCTTACGAATACTAAAAAA
The DNA here is from genome assembly GCA_002914845.1 of Trema orientale. Taxonomy (NCBI): domain Eukaryota; kingdom Viridiplantae; phylum Streptophyta; class Magnoliopsida; order Rosales; family Cannabaceae; genus Trema; species Trema orientale. The sequence goes on along the minus strand of JXTC01000058.1, from coordinate 62,359 downwards.
TAGACTTCAAAATATTATTGATTCATTCAGAATACCGATAATTTGAAAAGAAAAAGAGATATTCTAGTACTTTATATTTTTGTTAAACTCAAACAACTGAATAGAAAAAGTCCTAAGACTTAGGATATATAGAAAAGTAAAACATGAAACACTTTCAGAAATAATAAATATTAGGAAAAAAAAATAACAAAATAAAGGGAAAAAACTCAAAAAATGCAACTAAAAATGTGCTGAAATCGGGTAACCGGTCGAGTCGGTGGTCGACCGGTGAGTCGACCCAATCTTTTAGAGGAAAAATCGCATTTTCGGGCATATGGACTGTCGGCCGGAAACTTTGAGCGGTCGATCAATTATTGGGCGGTCGACCTAAAACGACAGCTTCTCAGCTCTTTCAGTCGTAGCTTCAAAAAACACGAACTCTTAGCACGCTGCATCAAATTATATATGAGATATTTGTACGTTCCTAACAAAAATTTTATGGGAGCGGGAAAATAATAGTGTTTGTTTGCCCAATTATTAATAAATTCTTTACTTAACTAGCTAACTATTTGTTCAAGAATATACAAATTGATATTATGTACCTATATATACAAGTGTGTATATATATACATATATATATGCATATGAAGATCATTCAACGACAGAACAGTTGCATCTACTTCTTGGTCAATGTAGGTCTTCTACTTTTGGCTTTTCCTCTTAATTCTTATAAAGTTACTTTTTCCTCTTAACCGCAAATTAAAGAAAGTGTTTTTTTCACACGTACCCAACAAAAAAATGCAACTGTATTTTTGCCAAGATAAGAATAAAGGGAACTTACATTGTGAATATGAGAGACCGGCAATAAAAGCCATCTCTATTTAAATTGTGGAAATAATCCCATGAAAGTCCTCTATCTAGCACGAATAATTATTATGATTCGATATCATACATTTGTGTTCACGTGGAATTCAAAGAAACGGACAGTTGTGATGCAACAATGTGCTATATCATCCAATAGATAAACAACAATATTGGATTAAAATTATATAGATCACTTTCTCAATTAGTTAACTTGCCCTCTATATATATTTACTAATTTTCTTCCAAGCGTATTAGAGTTTCCCTTCCCTCTTCTCTATTTTCTAGTTTCAGTGAATTATTTTGTTTAATGAAAGAATCAGTGTCCCATGATCCATTGGTGTTGTGTTGAGCACGATCGAATTAAGTACACAAAGCAGTGCATTCATCTGTATAAAAAGGAAATCCTGACATGAATATATAAATAAATATATACATATATATATATATATATATATATACTATTTCTTAACATACTAAATTCATCGTCGAAGATAAAATGCAGACATATGCAGCTCATAAGACTGAGCACCCAACAGTCACTATATAATGTTTTTCATTTAGTTGAATAATTTATATAATATAACAATTAAGAAAAAAAATTGGCTGACACGACCGGTTTTAATCTGCAAGCTATAGCAAACTCGTAATTATAATAGTAAGCCCTCGTAAATAAAAGATGCGCTAAATACTCCTAGCCAGGGAAACAAGAGGCAGGAGTACTACGTGCTCAATCATTGATTAAATGCTACTTCTTGTTTCAAAATACCCATCATTATATTTTAGATGAGATCGAGAGAATGGAAATCTCATCTAATATAAATGAATGATATGGGCTAATGGAAAACAAGATAAAAACTCTAACCCTAGAATTTTTATGGCCATTTTTCAGACCAAAAATTGTGATGTACACCCTGTAACTACAACACCTTTTTTTTTTTGACGAAAGTAACTACACCATCTTGGCCCACAATATTTATATACCTTTTCAAATATTCTGTTTAATTTGGTTTCGTAATTGGGTGTTTTTACTTATGCCTTTCTTTGTGTGTGAATTATAATGCACTACTAATTGAGATAATTATTAATACACACTTTCTTGTTTAACGGGAAGAAAATTAATCAGTGGAGAGCTTGTGTACTTAAATGTTTATTTGGATGGAAGAATATCGAAAGAAATTAAATATATAGTAAAATACATGACTATATATTCTTGAATAGTAAACACACAGAGTACTCTTATTAATCGTGTAATTTCAAAAAAACCTCACTGAGTCTGAGCATGACAAATCTCAGGGAACAAATTATCTCACTTTTTATCTCTTATCTTTTATTTGTTTATGCGAAAAAGGAGACAGAGGCTAGAGAGGGATGAATATATAAATAAATAAACTCAAATACTATAAGATATAAAAATATGATTAAGTTGTCATTCACTATTAAAGAAGGGCTTTAATAATTTGATCAGCCCCACAAAAGTTCACATCAGACGAAAAGTTGATGGGAGAATGTGAGATCAGAGCATGGGCAAGCTTAGCTTTGCTTTTGGGCTCTCCTTTTACCCTTACCCGGCACGCCCACCCAGTTTTGGACCTCTAATTTTCATTTTTCATTTTTCTTTTTTAATATAAAAAAAATATTTTCTGAAACTATTATTTATTTATTTTTGTTCTTCTTTAAAGCTTTGCTTCTTTATCGAGAGCTTTTCTTTATTTCGCTTGCTTGTCGACTTTTTCATATTTCCTAGTCTCACTATCTTCCAAGATTCATTTCATCACTAAAGCTGCTCTTCATGAGGTTTACAATAGAAATTTCAATTATTATTGTTACTTTCTCGATTCTTCAAAGATTCGTACTTCTTAAGAAAACATGTGTGCATTATTTATGTGCTCATTATATATTCATGATATATGTAGATATACTAATTCTGATGGTTTAATAAGGGCACAATACCCTAGCTACACGTATAAAGGCTTCAATACTACTTTCAACTGTATGTAGCTTATTAGCATTCGGTACGTGTAAATATTTTTTGCATCGTGTTCTTAGGCAACCAAGTTTTTTTGAATATCTTCCAAAAATTAAGCTAGTTAGGGGATTAGTGGCTTCTACTTCTATTACTTTTTGCAGGGAAAAGCGAAACCTTTATTTTATAATAAATTATTTGCTAGAAAAGGAGCAATATAATTAGGAAATTTTACATTATAAAATAAAGTATCATTATATAAAAATTATGCTTAATTAGCAAGCGCTTCATACTTAGAACGAGTATAAAATGATAACAAACCATACGTACTATCTATTAAAAGAGAGTTTGCATTGCTAACAATTAATATCACTGCAGACATTCAACTAGCTAAATCTGGCATTATCCTCAGCAAACTTCCAGGATTTTGTTTCAGTGGGGGCATGATGAAAAAAAGAAAAAAGAAAATAAAAAAGTAATATAAAAAGAATATAAATGTCTATTAATTATAAATTTCTGGTAGTGTGGAACAACAGTTATGAAGTAAGATAAATATACATATAAACATGGTCTCGAGAGAGAGAGAAAAGAAATTCACATGCACTAGTCGATTAGTCATCAAAGGATTATTTTCATGAAGTCTCAATGTGCTAATTGTTGTTTATTGAAATTAATAAACACGGGGGACGAGACAAGTTTTGATAAAATTAATGAGAATAAATGTGGGAAAAAAAAAGTGGAGAAAAGAAATATTAGGGAGGCTAAGGTTTTTAGAAAGAGGAAAAAAAAAGGAATTTAATCCAGCGAGTAAAATATTAAATGGGTCAAAGTTGAAAAAAATAAATGCATGCATAGGAAAGTAATGAAAAGAATGAGTAGGTGAATATTAAGAAATAATTTAAAATCTGGCTTAAGAAAGTCAAAATTAAGCCAAGGTCAAATTGAAAAATAAAAAAATGTATAAGTCAAAAATAGAAATTATCCGAAGTTGAGTGAGGCCTCGCCCCCTAGTGCATCCAAATCTGCTTTTTATTGAAGGGCCAATAAACTTTTTTTATTGAAGGGCCAATTGTCACGACCCAAAATCTGGGCCAGTGACAGAAGGAGAATTTCACAAAGATGGGAAATTCCTTGATTTATATGAAAAATGTCTAAGAAGTTTTAATTTTTGTAAACAGTCTATTAAAATAAAATATTTAGAATTTCATCCCGTGAACCTCTCCCACAGTTCGTATACACCATTAAACATAGACCGAATAAAAATTAGAAAATGTAAAATCAAATATAAGTCCAAGCATCATTATCATCATCTACAACAACAAGTTAAATCCCAGAATGGCATACGTAAGTCCACAGACAAATTAAAAAGTAGTAATCTTGGTTTAATGCTAATACAAAACTCCAAATAGTCCAAACACCACAATAGTAGACTTCTAGCATTACCAAGAAACGAACTACAGTCAAGATGGCCTCTTACTCCTCTTGATCACCGAGATCACACTGGACACTACCTGAGGAAGGGAGGAAGGGGAGGTGAGCATACAATGCCCAGTAGGAAAATAATTACCTCGATCGAAAACATTTTAGTGATGGAAAATTCCTGCATGCTTAGTTCAAATCTAAAACATACACACCCTTATATATATAATCCAAACCGGAAAACCCATATATATAAAACAGTGTAATCAAAACCATCAATCCATCTGCACATGACACAAATCAATCTATACCCATGAGCTCACATCATCTCATCTGTGGAAAACTAGGATGATGGCACTAAGTGTACCTAACAGCCTGCCTGACACCTAAGCCCATACCCGGAGGGGACACCCATGTGTCACCTACCAAACCTGGAGGGGCAACCGAATTGCCTACGCCTGCCAGATGGGGAGGTAATCAGAAATAACAAATCCCACGCGGGTTTACGGACTCTATACCGATAGTGGGGCACGCAGCGCCACACTGTAAACCCACGATGCTAACACGGTGCTCATGTATGATCCTATGATACGTGCATTACAGAACTGAAGTGTAAAAGCTACTGTACTCTGGTTTTTCAGTAAAACATGCATAATAGGATTTTATAGAAAAACGGGCAGTATAACGGCCCTATTTTGATATACCCAAAATAACCTGCACACAGCAAATTCCCAGAGCAGTACAGTATATATCATACAACCAGATTCCATTACATATAATTCAAATAATTAAAAACCACACTTGTTCTCATATGTTGCAGAAAATAAGTTTTAACTTAAAAACGGTATAAAACGAAGGTAACTGAACCCCTACCTCACCGGAGTAGCGATATCACATTATTGAGCCCTCGAGGTGTTGTCGACGATCGTCCGGAGGGTCGGGAACCAATTCCGAGCCATCGATCATCTTCTTGCGAAAAGTCAACTTCTCACCGGAGCTTCAATTCCCCTAACGGACCTCTTCACTGAATTCCTAGCACCCAAAATAGCTGGGTTAGACATATAACTTGTCCAATTCAGGTCCGGGTTCACACCAGACTAGTGGCACGCAAAACGAGACAAAATCTCGACTGTCCGATCGCGATTTTCGTGACTATCACCAAACAACACAATATATATATCAAATTTTTCTATTTTTCGAGTACATTCCAAAAATGTGATCAAAAACACAATCTAACGGTCGGATTAAAAAAGATCAAGCTTAAACTCAAAATACCCAAAAATGGCAAATTTTGATCCAGATAGTATGGGGTCGATTTTTGAAGTGCTGACATGAATATTAGAAAGAACGATATTTTTTCTTATGTATCCGTAAAATATCATCAAAGTCGTGAAAATGTCGATGCCGGTAAAATATCATTAAAAAAATGAGGTAATATTGGGATATTTATGGATATTATCGCGATAATATCGGAAATATTTTGAAATGTCAAGAGAAATATCAATTCCTTTTTTCTTTGTTACAAGCCTTCTTTTTTTTTCCCCCAAACAAACAGAAGTAAAAATAGAATATAATTTCCTCTTCACAATATGTGAACAATATTTTGGAACTAATAGTATTTGTAATTATTAGAATCTTTGCAATACTTGAAGGAAGAGATCAGACAACATATATGTGGTAAATAAATAACTATATTTAGAACTATTCAAGCATAATAACTTGGGAATAATATTGTTTAGACCAAGATGATAATTTCCCTTATAATTTTAAACCTCCTAGTAATGTTTTTTTTGTATTAAATGAAATGTACTATATATGGGTGTGTATGTTTTAGATTTGAACTAACCATGCAGGAATTTTCCATCACTAAAATATTTTCGATCGAGGTAATTATTTTCCTACTGGGCATTGTATGCTCAACCCCCCTTCCTCCCTTCCTCAGGTAGTGTCCAGTGTGATCTCGGTGATCAAGAGGAGTAAGAGGCCATCTTGACTGTAGTTCGTTTCTTGGTAATGCTAGAAGTCTACTATTGTGGTGTTTGGACTATTTGGAGTTTTGTATTAGCATTAAACCAAGATTACTACTTTCTAATTTGTCTGTGGACTTACGTATGCCATTCTGGGATTTAACTTGTTGTTGTAAATGATGATGATGATGCTTGGACTTATATATTTGATTTTACATTTTCTAATTTTTATTCGGTCTATGTTTAATGGTGTATACGAACTGTGGGAGAGGTTCACGGGATGAAATTATAAATATTTTATTTTAATAGACTGTTTGCAAAAATTAAAACTTTTTAGACATTTTTTAAATAAATCAAGGAATTTCATATCTTTGTGAAATTTCCTTTCTGCCACTGGCCCGGGTTTTGGGTCGTGACAGAAATTATGGTATCAGAGCTTGAGTTTAACAGCTCGGACGTATCGCCATTAAACTAGATTGAAGTTGTTTTCATAACAAGCATGTATCATTATCTCACTAACAGTTTGGCATATTATTTCAGACTTATAAGGATGCCTCCTAGAAGAGTTCTGAGGCAACAACTGGGTGCCGAACCTCCTCAACGTCTAGATCTCTCTCATCTGATCGATGCAATGCATCAGGTGTTTGTCCAGATGAGCAATCCAGACTATCAACCTCCAGCTCCGAGGGCACCTCAGCTAGATCAATCAGATTACCTCCATCGATTTATGCACCTCCAGCCAAGGCAGTTTGTTGGCAGACCAGATCCTCTCATGGCAATTGCTTGGTTGCGTGAGATAGAGAGGCATTTTCGGTCCCTTGGTACTCCAGTGGAGTTTTGGGCAATCTTTACTGTTACCCGTTTAACGGGGAGTGCCATTCGCTGGTGGGAGACTGTAGAGCGAATGCAGAATATTGTGGGTCTGACTTGGGAAGACTTTGAGCGAATTTTCAGGGCTCAGTATGCCAATAAGGATCAACAGGATGAGATTATGAATCGGTTTAAGACTTTGGTCCAAGATAACAGAACGGTGAATGAGTACCTGATTGAGTTCACTGAGTTGGCAAGTGTTGCTCTTGACCCAGGTACAAGTGAGAAGTCCCGAGTTGCCAAATTCAGGAGTCGTCTGAATAGGAATATTTTCAACAGGATTGGCACTCAGACTTTCCATTAGGGGTGTTCAAAAAAACCCCCAAACCGTGGAAACCGCTCAATCCAATCCAAACCGCCCAATCCGCGCGGTTTTTTTTTTTAAATGGCCGGTTACGGATTAGAAAATATGAAAACTGACTTGGCCGGTTTGGTTTTCGGTTTTAAAAAAATTCGGTCAGATTCAAACCGAACCGGCCAATAAGTTTGTATATGTATTTTTTTTAAATGTATATTAATAGTTAAAAATTTAAGCTTATTCATTCTAATTGAGTAATGATTACTCTTAGCTTATTTAGGACTATGTTACTTAAGACTCTTATGATATTTTAGACTTTAAGTCTTGTTGTTGTGATATGTTTAAGATTAAAGACTTTAAGTTTACTATTCAATTTTGATTAAGTTGTAAGTTGTAACTAAAATTTAAGTTTACTATGACTTTCGATTTGGTTATAGCTTTTAACTATGTTATGATTTCGTTTTATATTTGGACTTTATATTTTAGATGAAATATGATTATGATATGAGCTTAGTTGATATTGTATTAATTCAAATTTTGTAAGTTTTCAAACCGCGGAAACCGCCCAAACCGGCCGCAAAAATGTAGGTGCAGTTTGGCCGGTTTGAATCGATAAACTCAAACCGCACGGATTGGTAAACTGGCCAAACCGCACATTCGGATTGGTTTCTGGATTGACGATTTAGACCGTCCAAACCGGCCATGAACACCCCTACTTTCCATACTCTCCCTGAGATTGCAGTAGCTGCCCAGCGGGCAGAGGCCATCGAAGCAGGATTTGAGTCCAGTAGGAACCAACGGAGAGAAAATGACAAGAAACAAGAAAGCCACCAGAAGGAACCAGGGGCAGTGGTTAGCTCAGGGTACTCCGAACAGTGGGAGCTCAAACAGCAGTGGTTCTTCAGGGGGTGGCAGAGGTAGTCCTTATGGAGGATATTTTGTGTGTGGCCAACAGGGTCACCGGAAGAATGATTGTCCTACTCGTCTGCAGAAATCTCCTATTTCTCAAGAAGGACCTCAGAGGAGCCAATCAAGTTCTGTTCCTTATCAGAATACTCAGGCAAGGCTGCAACAGTCACAGGGTGCTTCGCAGACTTTTACTTCCCCTCAGCCTTATCAGCATCAGTACCACCCTTAGGGTTACACTCAGAACTTTCAGACTCCTCAGGTCTCAGGGAGTTAGAGTGGGCGTGGTTATGGTAGTAGTGGTCCAGGATCCAGCAGCAGCCGTCCTAGTCAGGGGAGAGGCAACAAGGGGAAAGGAAAGGTGACTGGCCAAGCCTATGCTCTTATTGGAGCCGACGACACTCAGGATCGCACCGGCTAAGGTGTTGTTGACGATATGATCCTTATTTCACACTCTTGGGCATATGTTTTGTTTGATACTGGTGCATCCCATTCATTCATATCCTTGTTGTTTGCTCAACTGTTGGGGTTGGAATTTTCTGATTTGGATTATGTATTGACGTTGGGTACACCTATAGGAGGAGTAGCCGATGTGTCTAGTGTGTGTAAGTCTTGTTGGATTGTGATTAGTGATAGAAAATTACTTGCTGATTTGATTGTGTTACCGATAGGACAGTATGACGTCATACTCGGTATGGATTGGTTGTCGAAATATCGAGCCGTTGTGACTGTCATACGAAACGGGTGACTCTTTTTCCTAGTGATGGACATCCTATTGTCTATCAAGCTAAAATGAGTCCACTGAAGCCTAGTCATGTTCTGAAAGCGTGTTTGGGTGGAAGGAAGAAACTCGAGTGTTATGGGAACTTGTTTGCCATCGATTGCGAGGTGAGGATGGACGATCAAGACCTATGGATTCCAGTGGTGAGTAAGTATTCGGAGGTGTTTCCTGAAGATTTACCGGGGTTACCACCTGATAGGAAGATCGAGTTCCGTATTGAACTAGTTCTTGGAGCTCAGCCAGCTTCTATTCCAGCCTATCGCATGGCACCTGCTGAGATGGAAAAATTAAGAGGACAGCTGGATGACCTGCTTTCCAAAGGCTTCATTCGCAGTAGCACTTCTCCTTGGGGTGCTCCTGTTTTATTTGCAAAGAAAGCTGATGGTTAGTTGAGACTTTGTGTGGATTACAGAAAGTTGAACCAGTTGACAGTGAAGAATAAGTATCCCTTGCCAAGGATAGATGAGTTGTTTGATCAACTTGGTGATTCAAGATTCTTCTCCAAGATTGATTTGAGATCTGATTATCATCAGTTAAAGATAAGAGAGGATGATATACCAAAGACAGCATTCAGAACCCGATATAGTTACTTTGAGTTTCTGGTGATGCCATTTGGTTTAATGAATGCACCTGCAGCCTTTATGGATCTCATGAATCGGATTTTCAGGCCGTTTTTAGATCGTTTTATAGTTGTGTTCATCGACGACATCCTGGTGTATTCCAAGACTCGAGAAGAGCACGCTGAACATCTGGGGATAGTACTCAAGACCTTGAGAGGTCATCAGTTGTATGCCAAGAGATCAAAGTGTGACTTTTGGATGTCAGAAGTGAAGTTCTTGGGTCATGTGATTTCTCACGAAGGTATTTCAGTCGATCCCGCTAAGATAGAAGCTGTTCTGGAGTAGGAAAGATCGAGAAATGTGACAGAAGTATGTAGTTTCCTCGGTTTGGTAGGCTACTACCTTCATTTTGTGCAAGATTTCTCGAGAATTACTTTGCCTTTGACCAAATTAACCAGGAAGGATGTCAAGTTTGTTTGGGATCACGAAAGTGAAGAAGCTTTTATTAGGTTGAAGCAGAGTTTAACCACCGCACCTGTTCTTATTGTTCCTAACAGTAACGAGCCTTATGTGGTGTATACCGATGCTTCGAAGACGGGTTTGGAATGTGTCTTGATGTAGAATGGTCGAGTTGTGGCCTATGCTTCTCCTCAGTTGAAGCCACATGAAAGGAACTATCCCACCCATGACTTGGAACTTGCAGCAGTGATCTTTGCGTTGAAGATTTGGCGATGTTACTTGTATAGTGTGAAGTTCGACATATTCTCTGATCATAAGAGTTTGAAGTATCTCTTTACCCAGAAGGATCTGAACTTGAGACAGCGAAGATGGGTTGAGTATATGGAGGACTATGACTTTGACCTACAGTACCATCCAGGTAAAGTCAACGTTATAGCCGATGCGCTGAGTAGGAAACCTCGTGGTGTACTAGCTGCACTGGTGTTTGAAGATTGGAAGAACTAAGTTGCGATTGGTGACTACAACTTGCAGTACTTCGAGAGTGAAGGAGTTGCTTGCCTGAGCAACATTGTGATTTCACCATCTCTTCTCCATACTGTCCAGCAGAGTCAGTGGCAAGACAGGGAGTTGAGAACAACCTGGAACCGACTTCAGAATGGTGAACAGTTAGATGGTTGGAGCACTAACAGAGAAGGGTTCTTGCTCTTTAATGGGAAGTTGGCTGTAGCTAATGACCCTAATCTTCGAGAAACCATTCTAACTGAAGCTCACAAATCAAGGTTCGTAGTATATCTGGGTAGTACTATGATGTACCGGGACTTGAAACGACAGTATTGGTGGAAAGGTATGAAGAAGGATGTAACTATTTTTGTGGCTAAGTGTTTGACTTACCAGCAAGTCAAAGCTGAATACCAGAGACCAGCTGGATTACTTCAGCCGTTACCCATTCCGGAGTGGAAGTGGGACAAGATCACGATGGACTTCGTGACCAGTTTGCCAAAGACCTTGAGGAAGAACGATGCAATTTGGGTGATAGTCGATCGGTTGACGAAAAGTGCTTACTTTATACCGATCCGGATTGACTATTCTCTCACTAAGCTCAGTAAACTATATGTGTAGAACATCATACGCTTGCATGGTGTGCCTTCAAGAATAGTTTCTGACAGAGATCCAAAGTTTACTTCCAAGTTTTGGAGAGCCTTACAGAAAGTATTTGGTACGCAGTTGGATATCAGTACAGCTCACCATCCTGAGACAGATGGTCAGTCTGAAAGGACCATTCAGATTCTTGAGGACATGCTACATTGTTACATACTGGATTTTAGTGGGAACTGGGATGATCATCTTCCTTTAGTGGAATTTACTTATAATAACAGTTACCAGACCAGTGTGGGCATGGCTCCATATGAAGTGCTATATGGGAGGCCGTGTAGATCGCCTTTGTGTCGGGCAGAATCAGAAGAGCATATTACTCTTGGACCTGAACTGATTGAGGAGATTACTGAGAAGATCAAGGATATCCAAGAGAGACTTAAGGAAGTCCAGAGTCGCCAGAAGAGTTATGCTGACCATAAGAGACGTGAGGTAGAGTTCGATACTAGTGATTCCGTATTCTTGAAAGTGACTCCAAGGCGTGGTGTTACAAGATTCAGAGTTAAGGGTAAGCTTGCTCCAAGGTATATTGGTCCCTTTGAGATCACTGAGAGGATTGGACCAGTGGCGTATCGTTTGAATCTACCTGCACAGTTGGGTCACGTGTATAATGTGTTCCACGTGTCGATGTTGAAGAAGTACACGCCGGACTTATATCATATTATTCAGTACGTGAATGTACCGATCCAAGAAGATGTGTCCTATGAAGAGCAGCCTGTTCACTTATTGGCTAGAGAGTTAAAAGTGCTTCGCAACAGAGAGATTCCACTTGTCAAGCTACTTTGGGAACATCACAAAGAAGACGAGGCTACTTGGGAACTCGAGACGGAGATGTACGAAAAGTACCCTCATTTGTTTAACTTTCAGTTAGAAGTACTGTGATGTAAACCTTGACTTGTATCTTGAATTTCGGGACGAAATTCCAATAAGGAGGGGAGAATGTAAAAATCCATTTTCTAAAGGGGTAAAATGGTCTTTTGACCAGATTTAAAAAAAAAAGAAAGATTAAATATATATATATATATATTTGTTCTCTCTCTCTCCTCTGTCTCGTCCCCCCCTCCCCTTCAGAATCTCTCTCGCTCTTTCTGTTCTCACTCTCGACCGAAGAAGAAAGCACAGTGCCGAAGCTCACTGGCCACCGTCCAGCTGCAGGGACCGTCGGTGGACCTCGCCAGCACTGCACTGAGCTCGTCGCTGGCCACCAGAAGCTGCTGGAGAAGCCCACCGGAGCCGGAGAAGAAAAGTGGCTGCGGAGGAGTTTTTCGTCACCGGCGAAGATTCTGGCATCCATTCGACTCCAAACTGGTCCCGTTGGATTCGTATCGTCGCAAGGATCATCAAGGCAGTTTACGGACTCTACACCAACGGTGGGATATGCAGCGCTACACTGTAAACCCACGATGCTAACACGGTGCTCATGTATGATCCTATGACATGTGCATTACAGAACTAAAGTGTAAAAGCTACTGTACTCTGGTTTTTCAGTAAAACATGCATAATAGAATTTTATAGAAAAACGGACAGCATAACGGCCCTATTTTGATATACCCAAAATAACCTGCACACAGCAAATTCCCAGAGCAGTACAGTATATATCATACAACCAGATTCCATCACATATAATTCAAATAATTAAAAACCACACTTGTTCTCATATGTTGCAGAAAATAAGTTTTAACTCAAAAACGGTATAAAACGAAGGTAACTGAACCCCTACCTCACCGGAATAGCGATACCACGCTATTGAGCTCTCGAGGTGTCGTTGATGATCGCCCGGAGGGTCGAGAACCAATTCCGAGCCCTCGATTGTCTTCTTACGAAAAGTCAACTTCTCACCGGAGCTTCAATTCCGCTAATGGACTTCTTCACTGAATTCCTAGCACTCACAATAGCTAGGTTAGATATATAACTTGTCCAATTCGGGTCCGGGTCTACACCGGACCAGTGGCACGCAAAACGAGACAAAATCTTGACCGTCCGATCGCGATTTTCGTGCCGATCACCAAACAACACAATATATATATCAAACTTCTCCATTTTCCGAGTACATTCCAAAAATGTGATTAAAAACACAATCTAACGGTCGGATTAAAAAAGATCAAGCTTAAACTCAAAATACCCAAAAATGACAAATTTTGATCCGGACAGTATGGGGTCGAGATATATATGCCTTGATGATCCTTGCGAGGATACGAATCCAACGGGACCAGTTCGGAGTCGAATGGATGCCGGAATCTTCGCCGGTGACGAAAAACTCCTTCGCGGCCACTTTTCTTCTCCGGCTTCGGTGGGCTTCTCCGGCAGATTCTGGTGGCCAGCGATGAGCTCGGCGCGGTGCTGGCGAGGTCCGCCGGCGGTCCCTGCAGCTGGATGGCGGCCAGCGAGCTTCGGCACCGTGCTTCCTTCTTCGGTCGAGAGTGAGAACAGAGAGAGCGAGAGAGATTCTGGGGGAGGGGACGAGACAGAGGAGAGAGAGAACAAATATATATATATATATTTAATCTTTCTTTTTTTTTTTAAATCTGGTCAAAAGACCATTTTACCCCTTTAGAAAATGGGTTTTTACACCAATAAATCCCGAAGACATCCATTAGATCTAGATGTTCACGAAGCAAAACTACAAATGTTCTTTTATCTTCATTATCTTAAAATATAACGTCAACCACAATTGAGTCTACCATCTTTGTGCACAATACACCATTTATATATGATGAAATTCTTCAAGATATTAAATTGTTCGGATCTATAAGAAAACTACGTACAAAAAAAAATGAAAAAAATAACAAAAGTAAACAAAATTATACCGTTTAACATTTGATAAGATAAAACTTTTACGAAAATAATGAAATCCTACCAGAGAGGGAGATACATAATCCCTTCCTCTTTAGTGGAGTAGAAATCAAGAGAGAAAAAAAAAAAGTGAAGAGGAAGAAGAAGAAGATTGTTAAGAGAGAGAGTGACTAGGGTGTGTCTTTTTTTTTTTTTTTTTTAAATATAGCAAAATACATATTAACTATATATGAAAAAAAACCTAGCAAATACCGTAAAAATGTTTCTGTTTCATCTATATTATATTTGATTTATATGTTTCGTCATTTCACGCCCAAAAAGAAAAAAAGTGTGTGGTTCGCATATACATCTTCATAATTAGTTCTAAGTAATAGTCCTGAGTTAATTTCTTTCGTTTATTTTGTATCTTAATGGCTGCTTGGACCTAGAGTTGTTATCGTTCTTAGCATTATTTCTTAAGCATAAATTCTTAGAGTGAAAACAAATTTCCCAATAATCCACTAAAAGCAATTAGCTTATCATTGATGCCTCCAGTGGCCCATCATTCATCATTAAACGGAAAGAATAGTTGTTTTTAGAGTCCTATCCAATTAACGCTAAGGTCAAAAACCCACCACACATGTGCGGCACCTCTAAGATATAGAAACTTTAACTGTTGTAAAGTTTTTCCAATATCCAAATAATATCTGATTACTTTACTATGTTCTAAATTTAATCTCTGTCTTGTTTATGGAGTGGATTAGAAGGTTCTACTTAACTCAAAAAATCCTGATTAATTCTCATTAATATTCTGATCAATCCTATTACGAGCGCGCGGTTCGAACTATTATAACCAAAGAACTTTTAGCAATATACTTTCTCCTTAACTTTCTAAACCTAGCTCGTAAAAAGATTCCACGGCCTTAGCTAGGTCTAGATTAATTTTATCAGTAATCGATATAGTGGACTTTTTATTTATGACATCTCACAAATTTTACCTTTGTTCTCTTTTTCTTTTTGTTTCACCTTTTTAGTTTTTACGTGTACTCTCGAGCAACTTTATATTTTGAAAAAAAATTTACCCACCTAGGCTTACGTTAATACCCTAACATTTATATTCGGATGTATATATTTGAATGATGAAACTGGCCAAAAAAAGACGGACAAGGAGGGAGACCAAAATCTCACCAGATATTCTTTCAAAAAAAAAAAAAAATCTCACCAGATATTAGGATGTATAAATATATACATATATATATATATACTAACGTTCATTCAGTGATATATTATTTTGTTTCCGGGAAAAAAGAGTTGCAATTATTACAAAGGTTTAGTCCTTATAGAGTTCTGTTCTATTCAGAGACAAAACATCAAACCTTGCCTTTTTCTTCAATTAATGTGTATATATACATATATTATAAGAGAAAATAGACTGGGAAAAAAATATGGCGCCATAGCCATTCCATTCAATAAAATTGAATATATAAATATAGAGTTTACAAGAGATAATCTAAATTAAGTAAATTATAATTCAAAAAGGAAGATAAGAAAACATAAAACTAAATCCTATATATATACAAATTTCAAAAGTAAATAAGTAAGTTAGAGTTATTTTCTCTATTATAGAAAAGAAGTGGTTAAGCTTAGTAATTTGTAAGTGTAGCAAAATCATCAATGTTAGAGTGATGTATCTTTCCCAGGCATGCATCTTTGTCAACAATATTCAAAATATAGAGTTCTTTTCTTGCTTTCCCCTTCTCTTCTCCAATTATTAAATCCCATTGATTGGTGTTGCTTTTTCACTCGATTATGTAAATTGAACTTTTAGGTCAAATATTTGGCAAAACCCTTAAAAGGAGGGTCTAAAGTTGCATGATTTAAATAAAGGTCATGTGTCTTGAGAAGAAGACAAATTACTGGAACAGGAGAATATATGCTTTCTCAAGTTTAGAGGGGCATGAAATCCAACTCGTGGAGGGCCATGCTTTTCGTTGCTTTCTATGCCCACTGAACCATATAGTAATATCATAATTTTATTCTATGTGATTCCCTCTCATTGTCCTATAATCTATCAGCTTTCTAAAAAATTATAGCCTTGGAATAATGCAACAAATACATATGGGCATGACCCTATATTGCGGCTTTCTTATCCACGATTTCTGTCTTCATAGGATTGTATACGGTTAGCTAGATGTGTTTTTTACTTTCTTTGTTCGTGTATTGATTAATTAATTCGAGACCTCAAATTATAATCAGAAGAGCGAAGAGAATCACCAAATAAAGCAAATGAGCTACGTAGGTCACATTAGTTATGCTCTCCTCCTTTAAACACTCGACTATATATGTGACACGAAATTTGCCGTGTCATCTTTGAGTTTTTGTTGGAAGCTTTAGTTTATATCACATTTACGTGTCTGCCCAAGATGTGGCAGACTGGGAGTCAAAGAGTGGGTAATAAAGGGTATTTAAGGGCAAAAGCAACCAATATATGAGAAGCGCTGCTTCGACCGATAGAGGAAATGTTAAAGCATTTCTCTATATTTCAAATCTTCTTTTTATTTAGTTGATGTCAACCTCAAACTTTAATCCCTATCACAGAGTCGAACATCAATATACAATGTTCTTCCATGTCTAACATCATGGTCACGAGTGTCTCATTCAGCATTTTGTTTTCAATATATATATATATATATATATATACACACACAAACATAGAGAGAGAGAGAGAGGCGAAACCTTTTAAGTTGATTAGGAGTTACTGACTCACTTTCAATTGTTGACTGAGCGAGAATGTTGTCTTTTGATAGCACGTGTGATTGTAAAAGTTCTGTAATAGGGTTAACACAATATATTTTTCTAGAGCATCTTTAAACAGTCAAATGTTAATTAATTATGGCTACGAATATTACTTTGTTGGTGTTTTTGCCCTAAGAGCAAAATGTAAACAATGACTTGCTAATAAATAAATATATTTGATTTTTATTTGCTTGTATATATTATTTATGATAATATATAAATATCATGAAAATTCCGTGATTATAAAATGTGACCTTAAACTTAGTATGTATAAAAGTTATACATACAAGAGGATTAAGTTTAAGGGATATAATCTAAAATTAGTCCGTAATTAATTATTAAAGTTGGGATCTTTAATATTAAATATTACTAGTACGGTCCATTACCATTGAGAATGGAACAGTCTGATCCGGACTGTTTATGCAGTGACATTAAATAGAGGTACTATATATAATTAAGATTATATAGGACTGGACCAGATAAATTTGAATATTCGATAACATCCGTTATAGAACAGAATGCTCAAATTTATCAACAAATGATCATATATGGAATGATCTTAATCCTGAGTAATTAATAGACTCCTGTTTATATTTTTATGTCTCTTGATGTATTCGGTAACGTCTCAATTTATACTGGACCAAATCCTTATATGTTGGAGGCATGAGACTATAGATAGCTGGGAATATTAATTAACAATATGGAATCCATTCCTT